>OZ005734.1:38188955-38726455 GCA_963930755.1 Eudasyphora cyanicolor | reverse complement strand
GGGCTGTTTGTCTCGCTCTTACAGCTATTGTGTCCATTACAACAAGTGTCCCACACCCGCTCACTTGTTGTTTATTCTGGAACAAACAACAACGACGACGACGACGTACCACCGGACCGGATGCAGGAAAGTCTGCTCTGAAAGACTCAGTGATGGCTTGGCCACTGTGAACAGCGATGGATTGTGTAAGTGGATCTACATATGGAGTGGCGACAAAAGGTACTGCGACGTTCCACGCTATGGACTGATGAATGGTCGATGTTGTGTTTTTGATAAGCGTCTATTGAAAATCATTCAGGCATTATTTTTGGTAGAAATTAAAAATATGTATACGAGTATGGGTGTGTGTGTTTGTAATTATCTAATTATATATCGATGAACATTCATATGCAGACTGTACCTTGAGTATTTGGAGCCGTGTCAGGTGTGCTCCACACCATGTCCACCTTGAAGTTATAAGGAGAAATTTCAGGTAATTATACCTTGCTTCATCTTTTGTATTAGACATTATACAAACAAATGTACGAGTAGACACTACTGACTGTAATATTGTGCATGAAATCAAATACTTGAGTTCATAGTTGGCTATGTGTGGGTTCGACTCACAGCAGAGGCTCTGGAGTCTCACTGCTAAATGCAGTCTCACGATCTTTGTCATATGGCGTATCCTTAGACCATATAATAAAAATTTTAATTTATTATTATCAATAATTGAAATTTAATGTCTATAAACTCGTTATCGACTTTCTTCGGAATGGTCTCATTTTATTCTTGACCGATCAGACTTTACGATCAAATAATAAAATTATAATAATTGTGAAACTTTCGTTGCTTTTAAGAGGATTTAATTTTAATATATTAAAAATTTAAAAAAATACAATATCTTTGCAACCGCTGATGGGATTTAAAAATGATATTAGAAGAATATGAAGCCTGATAAATTTAGAATTCTTTAAAGCTTTCTTGGACCAATTGCGATAAATGGTTCTCCAATTATGCTAAAATATATGGTTTTAACTCAATTTTTTAAAAACTCTTAAAGAAAAATACTTAAGCTTTCTTTTGAGCAGAAAAAAAGAAATAAAAAATTTAATCTTGGTTTTTGGACAATAATGTCAAAACAAATTTTAATTTCGCCAAAAAAAAAATTAAAAAAATATTTTTTGCAATTTTTTTTCTTAAAAAGATTGAAGAATTAGGTATCGAAAACACTTGGGCGAAATTTTCTAAATACTATAGGTAACACTGTGGAATAAAAAAATTAACGAGTTTCTGACAACGGATTCTGATAGAGGGGGTAAATAAAGAATATACGTGTATCGGCGCCCTTATGGTACCTCCCATACAAATAGGGTATTCTGCACAATAAGTTGTAGGCTAATAACTTTGATGCTAGTCCATACAAATACTTAGGATTTTGTGGAGTGCAATTCCTTTCCAGTACCTATAGTCCCCTGCAAAATGGGCGTTATAACCCCGCTCCTTTTAGTGCCCACCATACAAATTGACTATTTTGCACAAAAAGTTAACGGCTTATAACTTCGATTCCGCCACATATACAGTATAATGTTTTTATAGTACCCATAGTATATTGCAACAAGTAAAAGCGTTAAGTTCCAACATGGGTTGCATTTAATTTTATTACTGAAAAAATCTTTGGATATGGAGCAAATCATGAAACGATCCTTTTTGTTTAATAATTATTAAAAAACGTATGCCGCAAATTCTTTAGTCAAACTCTTCACCTGAAAAATGTGGTATTTATGGCTCAAAATAGCTTTTTTGAGCGCTACATCCACATGGGGACTACATTTTATTTGTATAAATTTTATTGAGATGAATTCTTGGCAAAATAGAATACAAACTGCAAATTTTCAGCTAAATTTCTTAGAAAATGTGGTGTTTATGGCTTAAATAAGCCTTTTTGGGAGCGACATCTATAGGTGGACTATAAAAAAATATGAGCTGATTTAAAAAATGTTTACTGCGGTGAATTCTTGTCTTAACTAAATACAAACTGCAAAGATTCAGTTAAAATGCTTAGAAAATATTGTATTTACGACTTAAATACGTATATTTTGGAGCGACCTCTATAGGGTAACTATAAGAAAGTATGAACCGATTTGTAAAATTATTGCTGTGATTAATTCTTGTCAATATAGAACATAAATTGAAAAGTTTCTGCTAAATTGCTTTAAAAATGTGGTATCTATGGGTCAAAAACCGTATTATGGAGCGACCGCTATAGGGGAGCTATATCAAAACATTGACCGATATGGCTCATTTGCAATCCCAAACAACCAAACAAGAACTATAAGAAATTATCTACCAAATTTGATCAACTTAGCTCCATTATTACGGACTGTTGCGTGATTGCAGCAGACGGACGGACGGATGAACAGACGGACTTGGCTAGATCGTATTAGAATTTACGACGATTAAGAACATATACATATACTTTATGGGGTCTCAGATCAATATTTAGAGGTGTTACAAACGGAGTGAAAAAATGAATATACCCCCCATCCTATAATGGAGGGTATAGAAAAGTATGAAAATGTCTTTGTCACGATGCTAAATTTAAAAAATTAAATAAACAATTTTTTGGCGCTTTTTTAATATTTTTTTCATGTCGCCAAAAACAATTTTTTTGAAAAAATCTGATTTTTTCTAATTGTTTCAACGACAGAAAGGGCTAGAAATGTTGGAATTATCACTTCCATGTAGAAACGGAAGTTTAGGTTTCTACATGGAAGTGATATTTCCAGCATTTCTAGCCCTCATAGTTTCCTTTAATTTAAACGGTATACTTTCTTTATCGAGCTTATACTTATTCAAATATTGTCGAAAAACTAAAGGTACCGTCCATGAAAATTGGAATTTTAGTAAAAAAATTTAAAAAAAACTTTACCATAAAAAAATGTTGTTTTGTTTTTATAAAAAAGTATGCCTCAGTCTATACAAAAAAAGGTTTTTAGGTTTTTGACTTAAAAAATTAGTTTGTTGTTGCATTGTGTAATTAATTAACTAGTTTACAGCAAATCGGGCCACATTAAGATATTGACCGCATATACAAAATATATCTCTCCATGTTGTGATTTATTAATAAAAGGTACTTTTTTAGGTTCACAACTTTGGGTTGGTAACACTGCTTTATTTGACCACCGATTTAATAGCTGATTGTTGGTTTTTGTTTAGTTCGGTTATTTCAACATAGATAGACTTATAGGAGGGCTAACCGCTTGCTAATCTATATATATAAAAATGGAAAAATGTTTGTATGTATGTATGTGTTTTATAGACGTTTAAACCACTGGACCGATTTTAAAATTTTTTCTTTTGTTTGAAATCTATTTGGTCTGAGATGGTTTTGGAAAAAAAAAATTGCAAATCGTGGGCGGGGAAAATGTGGGCTTGGCAAATCGTTTGTTTGTGTGTTTGTTCCACTGCAGTTTTGCTGGCAGTCTACGTCAGTGGTCCAAAAATGGACGGGATCGGAAATATGGGGCAACGAAGTGGACCGGGTCCAGCTAGTTGTTGATATTTCACGAAAATGTTATGATATTTCACGAAGAATAATGTTGAAATTTATCTGATAATTTCTAGTAATGGTGCTGTTAATTGGCCACCAAGACCGTGTGACTGAAATCGATTGGATTGGATTTTCTTTGGGTTTATGTAAAGTCACTCGTCAACGCCGATAAACCAGAGACAATTGAACACCTGGAAATAAATTTTTTATTGGCGAAATAAGGCGCAAATGCTGCGAAAATATGTGAAAATTTGAGTTTCAGTTTGCTCCAAGTACGCAAACATGGTCAAAATAATATTTAAACATTATTGACAAAAAATTAACTATGCAATAAAGCCAGTTTAAGTGTTCTTTGTTTTATTTTAATTAAATATTCTGTAGAGTTAAGAGTTTAAAAGTAAGCCTTTCAGATTTAGAAGAACTACAGGATTTTCCAACAAGTGGTGTTATTTTGAATCACCCGGTATTTCGGTAGCTGTCACATTTGAAGCTTTTATTCTTTGACATGTGACAAGTAGAAACTGTGCCATTACTAAAAATGAAACGATAGACTATCATCGAACGATACAAAACGATCGAACAAAAAAACGATATGAACAATACAAAATCATCTTGACTGAAGAGGCCCATTTCCACCTCGCTGGCTACGTCAAAATTGTCGCATCTGGGGCTCGGAAAACACAAGTGTAATTGTTGAGCAGCCTCTCCATCGTCAACGTGTGACTGTTTGGTGCGGTTTACGGTCCGGCGGGGTCATTGGACCTTACTTTTTCGAAAATGAGGTTGGATCTTGTTGGAAACCCCTTTACATATATACATAAAAGGTATTCAATTTAACTTTTTGTATATTTTCCGTATCGGGTGTGACAAATAGAACACTCCATGGTGCAAACCCATTTGCAGGCACTGAATATTTTCCAAAAGTTACGAATTTTCACTAAACTACCCTTAATAATGTGTACTTTCTTGTAGTCAAAAGACAAATTTCAGAAAATAAAAAAATATGTCAAAAAATAGTTCATATTAGTTGAACTGTAAAAGTAGTTGCATCCAACAATTTTATAATAACCTATAGAAACTCATTGGTAGGAAAATAGCTATTCCTAAATTTCTTCAAGTCTTCATGAATTTCTAAAATTGTTCCTGATTTATTTTTTTATGTATGATGGGGTCAGATTACGTGGAATCACCAATAGTTTATTGGATTATAGTTATATATTTATATTTATTATATTTATGACTATAGTCTGAACAATATGAACAATGAAAATATTTTTCGGACCCATTTTTGCATATCATCCACAAAATACCAATGTCCATTATATATTTTTCTGAAGGAACTGACTATTTTTAAAATAACAGAACATCTCATGTTTCTAGAAATCAATTCCTGGCAATCTTCTACAAATCCATACAAAACTTCTAAGTTTCGTTAAAAAAAGAGAAAACAAACAGATGAAATTAATTAAAACATTTTCACAACTTTATTCAATTTTCCTCAATATCTACAATTTACCGGCTCTCAACCCCTCGCCCTACAAAAACTTGGAGAGAAACTTTTGCAGATGAAAAATGCAGCAGCAGCAACAAGAATTCACGTGGAAACTACAACAAGGGCGGTAGAAGCTGAATCACTGGTATTTGCTACTTAACACGCTTCCTTAAAGTTGTAGCCTCCACTCGTTTCTTATTAAAAATAAACTCACACATTTGCACACAAGGACATAAACACAAACACACTGGGAAAAAATGCAATATCTACAACTTAGAAATTAACTCTAGAACTCGAGAAATAACTTTCCCCAACCCTCTATTCCCCCTAACAAACATACAATAAAAGGATGCAATCCTGCTTATCAAGATAGTGGTGTAAGATGGAGAAGAGAGTATGGGTTATGGTTGTGGAAGTATAGCTAAGTTATACACAAGAAGCAATGAAAAAAAAGAAACTAAATTTGTTTTGTTGGTGGTTGTGAAGGAGGTGAGTGAATAAGTGGCAAGTGTTGCATGGTGGTGGTGGTGCTGGTACTGGCAGACTGGGTGCTCTGTTCTGTCTTCTGATACTTCTGGAGGATATTAATGTCTACATGAGACTGTAAGTCAACTTTAATTTGCATTTTTCACAAGTGGCCTTAGGTGCACTTACTTAAAGAACCAACAAACAGAACGAGTGTAATATACTCTAAACGTACACGTTTATACATATATAGTAATGCATATTTTTATATACTCCAACAGCTTGCATGCATGTAAGTGTATTAGGGTAGCCCTTTGCAAAGAAGAGAAAATGTACTTGAATACTTTTCGCCGCTTTTCCTCCAGCATTTCATTCTAATAAATGTCGGCACATACATTTGCACTTAATATTTTATGTACATAAACAAAAAATAACAAAATTGTTTTTTATGTAGCGAGAAAAATAGTAGCGTCCTGCTGCTTGCTTACCCTGAGTTTGAGTTAATAGAAACTTATACAAAAAGGACCGGCAAAGTAGCAATCCAAGTATATGTGAGAGCTCTAAGGATAACGACATACACTTACATACTCGTACATATGTATGTACTTGCTTGAACAAATAAAATAACACTTTTTTCTCGACTATGAGAGAGAGAGAGGATGTTACATTCCTACCTACTCAACAGAAATAGCTCCTCTTCCTTAGAATTGGCCTGTGAGTGTAGCAAATACTTTGCTTGGGAAAATGCATAAATATTTTCCGCTTTGCTAAGTTGTTTCCTGTTATTGTTATTAAAAAAGAAACTGTTGGTAAACCTACAGAGAGAAGATGTGAAAGTTTTGGGGATTTGAATTTGGAGGATTTTGTGAGAAACTGTGTTTTTATAACCTCACTTTAGTGTGACGAGGGTATCATTTGCTACGGAAAAAAGTGTAACACATCGAAGGAGTGACCTAAGACCCCAAATATGTTCGGCGGAAATCCGTTTTGGGTAATTTTAAGTCGAATGAGCAATGTCCGTCCGTCTGTCTGTCTGTGTGTCTGTCTGTCTGCTGGCTGGTGCGCACGATAACTCTCGAAAGGAGTAACCGATTGACTTCAAATTTGGTATGTGGTAATATTTTTTTCTATCTCCGGCTAAGTTCGAAGATGGGCCATATTGGTCCACTCCTTCTGGTACCTCCCCCACAAAGGGTTAAAATGTTGTGAAATATTGATTCTTTAATAACTGCTATTATACGTATTTGAATCTTCTGAAATTCCACACATAGTATTAGTTTGTTAGTCGCTATCAACTCGAGGAAAATGGGCGAAATTGCCACGCCCCTTTTGGTACCTCCCACACAAATGCACAATTTTGCACTAAAAGTTAAAAGCTTATAAGATTAATACCAGTGTTTAGAAATACTTGAAATTTTATACAGTGTAATGCTTTTATAGTGCCTACAGTCCAGTGAAAAATGGGCGTTATTGCCGCGCCCCTTTTGGTACCACCCACACAAATGCACCATTTTGCACCAAAAGTTAACAGCTTGTAACATTAATACCAGTGTATAAAAATACTTGAAATTTTGTACAGCGTAATGTTTTTATAGTGCCTACAGTCCATTGATAAATGGGCGTTATTGTCACGCCCCTTTTGGTACCTCTCCCACAAAGGTACCATTTTGCACCAAAAGTTAACAGTTTATAACATTAATATCAGTATATACAATTACTTGAAATTTTGTACAGTGTAATGCTTTTATAATGCCTTACCGACTGAAACTTTCTTACTTGTTTTTTCGGAAATTCTGTATTTTATTATGGAATTCACTATAGGATACTAACTTTGTTATTCCATTAACAAAATCATGAAATATTGATCTGAGAACCTATAAAATATATGGGGATTTCATGTCAAGTGAGTGAATTTTTAAACCGTTGTTTTCTAAACGGGATGAAACATGCAACAAGTTTAGTCCTATTACATAGTAGTTCTGACACAACATTTCAACCAGATCGGTTAAGGACTGTCTTATTTGGAGCGTTTTGAATTTCGATATCATTTTCTTCAGTGGTCTGTCTGTCTAAATTTTCTTTTCTATTTATTCTTTTTTGACTAAAATTTACCTCTTTGTAGAATTGTCTAAAATATGCGAAGCAAAGAAAACTTTCATAACAGCCCTCCTTCGCAGGACCTTCATCTGCTGACACATTAGACGATATATTCTCATTCACAGCTAAATAGACGCTAGTCTCCTCTCCCATATCCTCTAATATTGTGCCTAGCGTGGGAATATTTATGTGAACTGCAGCAGCATCAACAACACTATGAACATGAAAGTAACAAAAACAAGAACAACAACAGTTGCTAAGGGGGTGTAGCCCTTAGTCGCAAACACTTGCTTGCTCATGGAAAATTGCTTAAGACTTGTTTCCTTGCATTTTGTCATTTAAGCTGAAAATAATTACAACTACTTGTAGTCCTTATTTTCTGCTCTGTTCTGTTCAGTTCTGTTTGGTTCGGTTGTATTTTTTATCGCTCAGTTTCTGTTGCCGTTCTTGTTTTTGTTGTTCATCTCTGTCTCTCGGTACTTTCTGCATACTTTGTTGGCAATACTTGTAGAAATTTCCGTTTCCTTTAACATATGAAACGGAAAAAACGAACTCATACGTATTGCACACACACACGCATAAACTTCGCAGTGGTAGATTTATATATAGGAATACAGACTTGGTGTTAACATGTTGGCAGGACACTCAAAGAAAATTGTTTGAAGAAAGTCGGTTTGATTGCTATAATCATAGATAGAACCAAAATATGGGCATTCTTTTTCATAAATTTTTAACTTAAAATTTAGTAGGTAATATAAGCGCTGAATAAAATAAGGGGTTCTTAAAATTATTATATATCTAAGGTGAACCGAACTGAATTGAACCAGAGTAGAATTTGTTTAAAAAACTTTTTTCGGTGAATGAAATTTGAAGATTGTAACTTTTAGAAGGAACTACAATAATTTAGACTCGCTCTAAAACTGTCTATAATTCTTAAGAATTTTGGCATACAATATTTAATGTAAATTTGTAGGTCGAGAACGAATCCTTTGGCAGGCATAATTCTCCAATGGTTCACTTTTTTTTTTTCTAAACACTAAAAATATTATTGTGAAGCCCTCTTGCTCAGCAACACTTCAGAAATGACCACATTTTATGATTTCAGGGCAAATTCTTGCCCGAATATCTGGAAAATAAAAGCTAACCCAGAGAGACGTTTATTTGAATCTGATTCAGGTTTACCCATATGATCCCCACTCTCTTTCATTTTGTGGACCCATATATCGTGCTTCAGTATATCAATTGGTTGCCCTATTCTGTTCAAATTTTCTGTTGCCCTTAGGAACGCTGATATATGGTGATTGTGCACCGTTTTGTATTCAAAGGAGATTTATCAAATGCATCAAATTTGGTTAATACATACATTTAAAATAATTAAATTAAACAGTATATATGAAAAAGAGAACTTTAAATTGTAATAAAACTAAATTTATATCACTTATACGTCACCACGAACTTTGCAATGTAATTGAAGAAAATTTATATCAAGTATACGTCACCTAAACCTAAACATAATCAATGATTGGATATCAAATTATTGTGATACATATTCTGGCATGTCTTGGAATCTGCTTCGCACACAATTGATTTTCTTAAACAAAACTAAGTAATATTTTAGACAGGATTTTTGTTTGTAATATTCGTAAAATCGAGCGCCTGGGTTGGTGAGTAGGTAGAATTTGCAGCAATAATTGGGAAGGTCATTGTTTCAACACCCACTAAAAAGCGCTGGATAGTCTTCTGTATAGGGAATTGTTCTGTACATCACCGTCCTTATCTCAAGAATGGCTTAACCGATTATGTTACTATTTGCCCATATTTTTGATCATTTAACAGTGAGATCCATAGATATCCTTGGGTCCGGTTGGTAGGAGACATGTGACAATGGATACATGTGAAAATCAACTTTTGTTTTGTGGTCAAAAATAGTATAAATATCATAATTTGATGTCCTGCCCCAAAGCAAAAATTACAAAGATTTGGCACAATGGATGCCAGTAAAAAAGATGTTGAAGACCATATTTTCCGATGGAAAAGCTGTCGGAGACCACATTTTCCCAAAAAAAATTTGTCGGAGATCACCTTTTCCTTAGGAAAAGTTGTCAGTGGCCACCCTTTCCTAAAGAAAAGTTATCAGAGACCACCTTTTGCTAAGGAAAAGTTGTCGGAGACCACCTTTTTCTAAGGGAATAGATGTCGGAGACCACATTTTTCTAAGTAAATGCTGTCGAAGATCACCTATTTGTAAGGAAAAGTTGGCAGAGACCAACTTTTCCTAAGGAAAAGTTGTGAGAGACCCACTTTTTCTAAGGAAAAGTTGTCAGAGACCAACTTTTTCTAAGGAAAAGTTGTCAGAGACCAACTTTTTCTAAGGAAAAGTTGTATAGACCAACTTTTTCCAAGGAAAAATTGTCAGAGACGAACTTTTTCTAAGGAAAAGTTGTCAGAGACCAACTTTTTCTAAAGAAAAGTTGTCAGAGACCAACTTTTTCTAAGGAAAAGTTGTCAGAGGCCAACTTTTTCTAAGGAAAAGTTGTCAGAGACCAACTTTTTCTAAGGAAAAGTTGTCAGAGACCAACTTTTTCTAAGGAAAAGTTGTCAGAGACCAACTTTTTCTAAGGAAAAGTTGTCAGAGACCAACTTTTTCTAAGGAAAAGTTGTCAGAGACCAACTTTTTCTAAGGAAAAGTTGTCAGAGACCAACCTTTTCTAAGGAAAAGTTGTCAGAGACCAGCTTTTTCTAAGAAAAAGTTGTCAGAGACCAACTTTTTCTAAGGAAAAGTTGTCAGAGACCAACTTTTTCTAAGGAAAAGTTGTCAGAGACCAGCTTTTTCTAAGAAAAAGTTGTCGGAGACCACATTTTTTAAGAAGAAAGTTGTCGGAGATCACATTTTATAAGAAGAAAGTTGTCTAAGACCAACTTTTTCTAAGGAAAAGTTGTCAGAGACCAACTTTTTCTAAGGAAAAGTTGTCAGAGACCAACTTTTTCTAAGGAAAAGTTGTCAGAGACCAACTTTTTCTAAGAAAAAGTTGTCAGAGACCAACTTTTTCTAAGGAAAAGTTGTTAGAGATCAACTTTTTCTAAGGAAAAGTTGTCAGAGACGAACTTTTTCTAAGGAAAAGTTGTCAGAGACCAACTTTTTCTAAGGGATAGATGTCGGAGACCACATTTTTCTAAGTAAATGCTGTCGGAGATCACCTATTTGTAAGGAAAAGTTGGCAGAGACTTTTTCTAAGGAAAAGTTGTTAGAGATCAACTTTTTCTAAGGAAAAGTTGTCAGAGACGAACTTTTTCTAAGGAAAAGTTGTCAGAGACCAACTTTTTCTAAGGAAAAGTTGTCGGAGACCACATTTTTTAAGAAGAAAGTTGTCGGAGACCACATTTTTTAAGAAGAAAGTTGTCTGAGACCAACTTTTTCTAAGGAAAAGTTGTCAGAGACCAACTTTTTCTAAGAAAAAGTTGTCGGAGACCACATTTTTTAAGAAGAAAGTTGTCGGCGACCACATTTTTTAAGAAGAAAGTTGTCTGAGACCAACTTTTTCTAAGGAAAAGTTGTCGGAGACCAAATTTTTTAAGAAGAAAGATGTCAGAGACCTACTTTTTCTAAGGAAAAGTTTTCGCAGATCACCTTTTCTAAGGAAAAGTAGTCGGAGACCACCCGTTTCTAAGGAAAAGTTGTAGGTGAGCACCCTTTTCCAAGGAAAAGTTGTCGGAGACCACCTTTTTCTAAGGAAAAATTGCCGAAGACCACCTTTTGCTAAGGAAAAGTTTTCGGAGACCACCTTTTGCTAAGGGAAAAGATGTCGGAGACCACACTACTTTTTCAAAGTAAACATTGTCGGAGATCACCTTTTTGTAAGCAAAAGTTGTCAGAGACCGACTTTTTCTAAGAAAAAGTTGTCAGAGACCGACTTTTTCTAAGAAAAAGTTGTCAGAGACCAACTTTTTCCAAGGAAAAATTGTCAGAGACCAACTTTTTCTAAGGAAAAGTTGTCAGAGACCAACTTTTTCTAAGGAAAAGTTGTCAGAGGCCAACTTTTTCCAAGGAAAAATTGTCAGAGACCAACTTTTTCTAAGGAAAAGTTGTCAGAGACCAACTTTTTCTAAGGAAAAGTTGTCAGAGGCCAACTTTTTCTAAGAAAAGTTTTTGCAGATCACCTTTTTGTAAGGAAAAGTAGTCGGAGACCAACTGTTTCTAAGGAAAAGTTGTCGGAGACCACCTTTTTCTAAGGAAAAGTTGTCGGAGACCACCTTTTGCTAAGGAAAAGCTGTCGGAGACCACCTTTTGCTAAGGAAAAGTTGTCGGGGACCACCCTTTCTTAAGGAAAAGTTGTCGGAGACCATATTTTTCTAATGAATAGTTGTCAACCCTTTCCTAAAGAAACCTTTTCCTAAGGAAAATTTGTCAGAGACCATCCATCTTAAGAAAAGTTGTCTGAGATCAGATCTTTTCCTAGGGAAACATTTTTAGAGGCTATGGAAAAGTGGTCAGATGCTACCTTTCCAAGAGATAGTTAAATTGTCAGAGATAACATTTTAAAAAGAAATGTTTTTAGAGAATGGCTATTTCGGAAGCAACTGTTGTGAGAGACCACGTTTTCCCAAGGAAAACTTGTCAAGGAACTTTTCCTGCAAGGAAAAGTCAAGTTTTTGTCTCTAAAACTTCTTTTAATTAACATCTTATTTTTTCTTCGAATATTTTTTTCTCTGAGTGCATCAGCATCGCTCATCTACCATGTAACCTAGTCGTGAGCACAAAGTTTTTTCTTCTTTCATTTCCCAGGATTTCTACGAATGCATGTAGATACGGGAATGTATTTTTTAAATAAACTTTTCCTCATACCTCCACTGCAGTTTATATCCTACAAACATTGTGTGTGGCATAAGGATTTGTGCTTAGGAAAATGTTGAGTTTTTTTAATATGTAAGAATTATACAAGATGTCTAAAGGAAAGGGTACTTGGGAGGAAGGTAGAGAGCGATGGCTTTGACATAGGAAAGAGTTAAGAAGATTTAGGTTGTGCATAACATAACAAAGATGCAAGTAAAAAACGCTCGACAGATTATAGTTTTACCTACAAAGTGGACATATTAAAATTAACCCATGGTAGGATGAGGATACAAAATAAAGCAAATGGGATTTGGGAATACAGTGAAAGCTCTACAGATAGATTTTGTAGGAGGGAGACTTACATGGTCCCACCACTTTAGTCATATTTTTGGGGCAACATGATCTCCCTTTGGCGGTAGGCCTTTATTGGTTTTGTGATAACAAATCTTAGGTAGATAGACTGAACAACTACACAAATTAAGCAAACCCTGCGAAAAATTTGATATATCGTGTCCAGTGCGAAGTTATAATTTTGTATTTACATCCACACCTAGTCTGTACTTCTAACCATACCCGGAGACTGATGTTACCTTTAAGGTGACGAAAACAAAACTTCGATAGTGCTTGTCTATGCCAGTTTTCACAGTATGGAAATTTTAGGATCAAATTAATTGTTACGACCTCGCCGACGAAAATGTTTTTCTTTTATTCTATTTCACATGTTTATTCACATTGGGTGTGAAAGAGGGTGGCTTGGAAGTTCGACAAGTGCTGCTTTCATTATTAAATTTTCAGTATTTGCAAATTTTACTGTACAGCTTATAAGTTGAATTATGTTGTCATACGTTTAGAAGTTTTATTTTTAGCATTAATTAGTCTTAAATATATTAATTTTTATTTTTTTTATTTTTGCCTTAATTGGTCGTGTGTAGATTATTTTTCAATAGGTAACTAAATGTCTTTTAATCCCCAATGGGTTAATCTGAAACGGCTACTTAATCATGAAACTCTTATGAGCATTTATTGTTCACATAAGACAAAGAAAGTTATTTTTACCGAGAAATATGAAAAAACAATGATGAAGGGAAAGAAAAAAAACTCAAAAGAAATCTTCAAATAAAGCATAATTACAAACAAAACTTGTGACGTCTGAAAGAAACTGCAGAAAAATTCTTAATTAAAATGGAGAGAGGAGAATACATAATGAATTTTACAAAACAAACGTAGAAAATATATAAAAAACAAATACTCGTATATGTCTGCTTCCGATGGTCTGGACGGAGGTCATATAAAGGACATTGTCTGATCGTGGCGTATATTATTTATATTTTTTTAATCTATTTATTAAGTGGTCATTGCCTGATTTTGACAAATATTGAAAATTTTATAAAAATATGTTTTTTTTTTTAAATATGGTACTTACCAAAATTTAAGCGGCTTTCTCATTGGATAACTTCTCGTTATGGTGTAACCTGAAATGAAATTTTTGTCAAAAAGAGAGGTACCAAAACATGGTGATTAGTATGGTTTGTCTTTAAAAAATTGCGTAGATATTTTTATATACATAAAGTGAACAAATGAAATGAAATTAAATTATGAATAGTGTTATAGTGTTTGTATGTTCTCTCAGATATTTCCCCCTAAAACGCCCCTTATTAAATGGAAAAAATCTCTCTAATGGCTTAAGTGAAACATTAAGAAATTTTACAGATTACACTAATGTTTGAATGTATAAAACGCCTCTTAATATGACTACAAAAGTAATATATATATATTTCGACCTCTCAATATGACTTCAAAGAATACGAGGATGAACAACAAAAGAAATGCGTATATTTAGTGAGACTCCTAAAAGCAGGCAATGTTTTTGTTTCAAATTAATGTGTGTTTATTCTTTGGTTTGACTAGTATTATGTGAGTGTGTGGAACGGAAAACACCACGAAAACAAGTGAGATAGGGGTTAGGTAAACGTACAGTAACCTAATCATTATATTTTCGAGAAAATTCGTCATACAATTTGGAATGTTGAGTAAATTTAATGTTTATTGTTTTGAAAATTAAACTAATGCATTGAAAACGATAGAAAACTGTACATATTTTCTGATTAAATAAAAAGGGTAAATGGAGAGATAACGACGTCCTAATCCTTAGAATAAGGATAGTTCATAGTTAAATTATATAATATTAAGGCATTGTCTTCATTTTTTCTGTGAAATTACATTATTTGAAATATCGGGATGCCTTTAATAGATTTTGCACCAAATAAATACGTCTTAATCTTTAACACAAGGACAATTCATTCTTGGAGTTAGACAAATTTACTTAATATTAAGGAAACTGTCTTAAATTGAAGTACGAAGTGTCCAAATATACCGAAGAAGCGGAAATCTAACGAACTTTTTTAAGATTAACGATGGCAAAGAGAAAGAAATTTAATTTATATTTAGAAATTTATTTTTCTGTATTAAAATCTCTTGTTTATCTTGAGAAAAGTTTGCATTAAGCATAGATAAAAATTTAATTTATTTTGGAACATTTACTTAATATTAATGAAATTGTCCTAGTTTAAAGTAGTAAATATAATTTTTAAGAATTAGGAGTCTTTTTGTGGTTTTACTCCCAAAGTCTTCCTAATATTTAACAAAATGACAATTTATAGAATATAAAAATTAGACTTATGAAAATTTAATTGATTTTAAGGAAATTTTTCTAGCTTTAAGTATGAAGTAACGTGATACACTGAATAATATGAAAACTGCACAATTTTTTCCAGTTTAGCAAGCGTAAAGATAGAGGAAAATTTAATTTATATTAAAAAATCGAAGTCTTTGAATTCTTAGTACGCTGAGAATAGTCTGTATTAAGCATAAATATAAATCTTAAGTATTTTGATGAAAACATTTGTCAAAATTGTCTAACGAACTGTCCTTGTTTTAAAGATTAAGACTCCGTTGGAGCAAAACCTTTAAAATTACGTTTTTTCCAATAAAATAATTAATATATTAATTTGTAAAAAAGAATAACGCAGTACAACATTTTCGAGGTCATTAAAAGTTGACTCCGTTTTGACTTGAGTACCTCAAACTGCTTATCGAAAGTAACAAAGATCCAGTAGGAATTTTCTGGTTTAGCTCCAATTCGGATTTTATCGTATGGCGAATATTTAGGTTGAAACTTTTATTTTGAATTTTTTAATTTGAGAAAAATTTAAGTTTTCCAACTGCTAAATCTATCTAACCGATGGGAATTTTGTTTTACAGCCCTCAGCGTAATTGTAGACATAGACTAGGAGTCGGATTTGACTAGAATGTGACTGTTTTTTGGTGTTTGTGTTACGTTTTGAGCCTTGGTGTTTTCTCACATGTATAGTAAAATTTCATGGCCAACATTTTTTTAGAATATTTTATCCTCGCCCTCCCCATTTTTAGGAATTTTTTTACTATTTGATAAAAATGGAGTCAAAAATTACGGTTATGTGGGAAGCTAGCGCTGAAACTATTGATCAGAATAAAAAATTGAGTAGCTAACGGTAATGTAAGTCTAAATTTTCCTAAATTTATTTCAACCAAATCGGACAAGTCGTTTCCGAATGATGATAACTATCGAGTAATTGATAATTACTAGATAATTTTGCGACTTTTAAGCATTAGCTGCTGCTTTTTCAAACCAGTTTGTTTTACACAGACCTTGGAAAAATACAGTTCCTCAAATAAAATTCTCAAATTCAAGTTTCAGACAAAATATTCACGATCCGAATTGGAGCTAAAAAAGGAAATCCAAATGTAATTTGTTTTGCTTTCGATAAACACTTTCAGAAACTGAAATCAAAACGTAGTCAACTTTTTAAGTATAAAATGGTGGGAAGTAATAAAGGAAAAACGTTTTCAAATTTTAAAATTCGGATCCTTTAAGTTCGAGTTTAATTTTCAGTAATGTTTTCATTTAAAACCACATAACCAAACCGCTAAAGGAAAGTTCTTGACATACTCGTATGTAGTTTGGAAAATATTATTATCCCCTCACCTTAGA
Source organism: Eudasyphora cyanicolor (assembly GCA_963930755.1). Classification (NCBI taxonomy): domain Eukaryota; kingdom Metazoa; phylum Arthropoda; class Insecta; order Diptera; family Muscidae; genus Eudasyphora; species Eudasyphora cyanicolor. The sequence goes on along the minus strand of OZ005734.1, from coordinate 38,710,008 downwards.
GAGGAGGGTATATATCATTTGCTACGAATCAAAAGGGTAACATATCGAAGGAGTGACCTAAGACCCTAAGTAATTTCGGGGGATATCCGTTTTGACGTCAGAGGGACGTCCTTTTTGGTACCTCCCACACAAATGTACCATTTTGTACCAAAAGTAAACAGCTTTTAACTTCAATACTAGTACATACTTTAAAGTTATTAAATGCAATTTGAATTGATAATATTTTTATTAAAACAAAAAATTAATTAATTTGCTAATATTTTTTTGGGACTCAAGGTCGGAGGGGATTAATAAGTCGGTTTACCCGATTGAATTTTCTTACTTGTTTTTAAGAGTTTCTTAATTATGGGATTTTCTATAGTTGTACTTTGAAGATGTGAACCCGATGATATCATATTTCCCGGCATAATTTCGAATTAGAAAAATATAGACACTTTAGTGATGAATTTAAAGGGGACATTTTAACAATGCACGTTTCAATTCTGAGAAAAGAAATGAATTTTTTCAAATTTGGAGCTTTCGTTTCAGGGGCAGGAAAGTCATTTTTTCTTCGATTTGGAAGGAAAATATATATCTAGGTCTAATATTTATCTGTACCGATTTTAATCAATTAGAATGAAGATCATCTGAGACGAATTTTGTGCCTACTTTGTTGCGGTTGCGATATATTGCCAACAAATACATTGCCTGACAGTCTGACATTTGATTCAAGGTTAAATACAGACAAACAATCCATTATAAATAAAAAAAATTTCCTTGTTATCCTACGATTAAATAGCCACTTTTACGCGTATTTCTGTCCCTAAAGTGTTTATGTGTATAAGAGTGAAATAAAGATGCAAAATAACTTAGATACTTTAAAAGATAAAAAAATATGTTTCTCAAAACTTGTTTGTTATTAAAATTCACAGAAATTGCATTTACAAATGTCTAAGTTTCGTTTTTATTTTTCAGTTCTTTGTAAGTTCTTATTTTTTTTGCAAATATTTTATTTTTTTTTTCTGTTTTGTATATAATGTTATATTTGGTTTATATATTTTATTTTGTGATTTTTTCACCAATACCATTTTACGATATTTTACCCTTAAAAATTGTATGGTTCATTTTGTTCTTTAGCACTCGCAAAAAGTCGCATTTAAACAACGTCTGTGGCTACATGAACGAAGTGGCCGGTTGTAGTAGCCGCGTCTATGCCTCATTGCGCTTCATCTAGATGCGGTTCATGCTGGCGATATTGGTCGACCAGCACGACAATGGTGAGTTTGCTACACCATATTGCGTCGGAAACTGTAGTTAATGCATTACTACGAATGCAAGGCGAGCTTTACTCGTTGCTCACTCATTTCCTTGCATGTAGTGCTGGGCACCCACTCTCTTGTATTCTCTCCATGTCGTTTGCTTGCTCTCTCTCTCTTTCTCAACCACTGTGGCACCATTGCCACAGCAGCGGCTGCTGCTGATGATGATGAAATTAACGAAAAAAGGCAAAACAAACAAAAAAAGGATACGAAAAATTGCATACAACAATAAAAAGTGCTCATAATATTATTTTCTTTCTTTCATTCGTTTGTTTATTTTGAACTGGCAATGCGTGAGTGTGGTTGGGTTGGCAGAGGTAGTTTTACTACGACGACTAGTCGCGTTGCTTATATCATAGTGAGTCAGCAGGACGAAAGAGAGGCAGAGTGTGTGGGGATTGCAAAACGTGGAGGTGTTGTTGTCGTAGTCGCCGTAGCATCGAGAAAGCACATGTGTGAAGGTGCATCCTGCTGATGACGACAACATACGCTGTTGTTTTTGTTGTTACTGGCGATGAGACGATGTTGGTGGTATTGCAGTTGTTGTTGTTGCTGTTAATAAGCCGGCTGTAGTAGACACTATTCTTGTTTGCCCGCGAGAGCAGTGAGTGAGTGGGTGGCTGGGCGGCAGTGAGAGCGAGTCGTATATGTTTTTATTTATGTTTACGAATTTTATTTTGTTACGTCATTCGTTGGGATTTTTTTCGTTTTTAACTTTTAATTTTTTTTACATTTTATCACATTGTTTCGTTTATTTTGTTTTTTTCTTTCTTTCTTTGCATTTTGTTATGAACACAATTTCGTATGATTAACCATGATAGCGTTAATTTGTTTTTGTCGTTGAACATTTTTATATTTTTCACAGTTAAAAAAAACAAAATTACCGGAACTGCGACAGATGAGCCAAATACTCAATTAATTTTGTAACACATTAGTTTGTCGCATTTTTTTGTGGGTGTGTTGGAATTTAACTTTTGGAATTTAATTTTTTCTTTCGTTTTTCTATCGTGTTTTTTATTTGTTTTTATCAAAAGGTAGAGATTTGTTTCGTTTTTCATTTAATTGTTTTTTATCGTTTTTATTAAAATCAACCAAAAATAAGTAAAAAACTAACGTTTTACCAATGCTTACTTGATCTGCAATAAATAGTTAAACCGATATTTAAAAGTAATTCTTTAATACATGATTAGCACACATGTAAAGCATACTTTTGGGTAATTTAATTGTAAAGCATACTTTTGGGTAATTTTATTGGAAGTTGTTTGAAATGCATTAAAGATTAAATGATTAAATGAAATATAATAGAAGAATTTCGAAGTAGTGAAGAGAACAGGAAACAAGTTTAAGTTAGGTTTATTGAGTCTTTTCTATTAGATATACAGCTTTCAATTAATGATATAATATACAAAGATAACTTAAAACTATAATGTTTTGTTTTAATAACCAATAATAATAACTCGGTGTCTTTCCTGTCTCTTAAGGTAAACAATTCGTCCAATTTTACATACATATTGTTCTTCGTGTTTGCTCCCGACACTAAAAGTAACCTAAGAGTGTGTCTCAAATTAGTTGTACTTAATTCTAATTATAATCTAAGCTTATTCTAAACATAATCTAACCTTACAAACTAACCTAAACTACTTAATCTATGTTTCAGTTTGTAATAAACGTTATGAAAAATGCAGTAGCAATTTTATTGCAATAATATATAATAAATAACAACATATAGTCAACACCTATCAGAAACATTCAAACGATCTGATATTTCGTTTAATCCAAAAACAAACAATTGTTTATGCTAACCTCTGTGAATCCCGGGTGAAACCTGAGTAAAAAATTCAGGGCACAAAGTGGATGTGAGGTCCATTGACACATCAATATTCAGTGCTGTGATATAATTGGTATTCGTCCAATTGAAGCCGGTTTGTTCGAGTATAACGTCACGAATTAATGAGTTTTCATGTGTCATATACTGGAATGGGGGATATACGGGCAGTCTCATATATGTATCTGTTTGAGAAACACTTGATAAATGATTGGAAATTCTTCCCGATGCAGCAACGAAGAATTTTGCTTTCCAATATCGCAAATTCTTTCATTACTGTCGGTGATATTGAGAACCAAATAGGGAAAACGTAGAGGAGGGCAGATCTTACGCTCAATTTATATATTAGAAATTTAGTCGGTGTGGGAAGAGACCGGCTATTAAACAATCTCCCGAAAGATCCCTTAATGCGATATGCTCTGCTTAATACCGATCGCGCATTTTCGTTAAACTTAACCAGCTTATTGAAGCTGGCACCTAAGTATTTAAGGCTATCTCTGAATGGTATCTCCACACCATCCAGAAACAGTTTCAAAGATTTGCTTTCAGGAACTACCCATCTTTAACACTTCCCCGATGCGTTTCTTAAACATATTGCCTCGCTTTTAGAGGTGTTAATTTTTATACCCCATTCTGCATAATATCTATCCACTACTCTCAGATGTCCTGATACCAAGGCTAATGCATCAACTGGCGTATAACAAACAATCGTCTGCATATAGCACTCCCAAAGAATTATTATGTCTGTGCGGAAAGTCACTCATGAATATGTTGTACAAATAAGGCGACAAGATCGATCCAACGGGAAACAAGCATACTTTTGGGATGTAAATTCAATCGTCGACACTTGAAAATGTTGGGCCTATGTTGGGGCTTAAAATTTAATATAAGTAAAAACGGAATTAAGAAAGAATCACTGGAATTTAAAGGAAAAAACGGGGAATTTGTTTGATATAAAGAAATGTTTCATTGTTTGTAAACCATAGAAATTTTTCTTTAAAACTAAAAAAATAATTAAAGAAATATTTCCATTAAAGTAAAGAATAATTTTCCAATTTAAAAGATAAAGTCGATTAAATTCATGAGTCATTTCAGATATAAGGTTTAATACTACACAAAATGGAGAAGTTGTTTGGTTTTGAGAAAAAGTTTAATTATTCTTAAAAAATACAGTTTTTCTTTAAAACTATAAAAATTAAACCAAAGAAACATTTCCATTAAAGCGAAGAAAATGAAAAGAGCATAAGAAGAATTTCTTTGATTTAAAGACTTGTTTCATTATATTTCAACATATGAAGTTTTTCTTTAAAAATAAAAAAATTTTAATTAAAGAAACATTAGCGTTAAAGTAAAGAAAATATTTGCAATATTTTAATAGAAAAAATAGATTAAAATCGTGAGTCATTTTCAGAAATAAGATTTTACCACTAAACATAAAGGAAAATTTAATTTGTTTTGAGAAAAAGTTTCATTATTCTTAAAAAAGCTATTTTTTTCTTTAAAACTAAAAGTTTTTCATAACTAAAGAAAAATTTTCGCTTTTAATGGAGTTTTAGTATATACTTAAAAACATGTTGTTTCATTTTTAGAATTCGGTTTCTTTGCCTAAAGAAACATCTCTTTATAGTTTTTGTTTTTAAGAAACTTTAAATAAAGTTCATATTCTTACTCGAGTATATTTGATACAGCGAAAACTATGTCCACAAATAAATAAACAGAATCTTGCTTAAAATCTATGTTTTATTATTTAAATTTTCAATAACAAATGATGGGATAATTAATTATTTATAATATTCATTTATTAACAATAAAGTTTTTTTATTATAAAATATTATACCCTTATTATAATTTTTTATATATCAATGATCTTATAAAAAAATTACACTTCTCACTATAACCTTTCTCGCTATAAAATTGTATGTTTCAGTACAAATATGTTTACATTATCTCATTAAAACTGCAGAAGGATTAGTTATTAAAATAACTTATTAAGATTCAATTTCAGTCCAAGCCTTAAAATTTTTTAAGAGCTTAAAAAACTATTATAGAAATTGGGATTTTTAGAATTGTTGTAGGATATTTTTGTTCTTTTAAAAAATAGTTATATTCACTTTTTCTCATAAGCAAATTCAATATTTATGTATAATATTTTATTGGCCAACCTATGCATTTTGTAGATTGGCGATTAATTCAAAACAAAAATGTACCACGAATTCTATATTACTTGCGCCTATATGTAGGCATCATGGCTCATTTTTTACCTTTACAAAATTGAAAAACTTATATAAAGTTTGTTAAAATGTTTTTCTAATGGAAAACTGTATTTATTAAATTTTATTGGACTTTATATCTAAAATAACAGCTTTATATTTTGAAATTTCGAATTATATTTTTAAATTACATATTTTAATTTCAACAAAGTTTCTATAGTATGGACGACGAGGTTTAAGTTCTAAAAGAATCGTTTTATTACTGTTGCCGACTTTTAGGCGATCATTCGCCCTTATTCCAGTTGGCGTCGTCGACGTCGACACATCATTTTCGTCATATCTATGAAGTTCTAGCTTTGTCATCTTTACGCCAAAACGAATGTTTTTGGTATCCATGAACTAACAAAAACCCTTTTTATAACTTAAAAATATTTTAAAAAAAATTTCAACATTTATGAAGTCGTCAATCTAAACAGTGTCGACTAAGAATCGACGTCGACGACGCCAACTGGAATAGGGGCGATTATTTATTTAGCTGCATTTGATTAAAAATTTTATTATATGAAAATTTAAGTTTTTTTGTTTGAATTGACATATTCTATATATCGATACCTCCCTTCTAAAACATACTGAGCCGACTTAGCATGTTTTCAGGGAGATTGCCTTTTTAACATCTAAATATTGCAAATTATATTCAGTCAAAATTTGGTGATTATCCGTCAATTCAATAAAAAGTTTTTCACAAAACAGTACAGGTCATTCGATTTCCATTACAAAGGAATTCCACACAAATTTAAAAAAATCATCAAACTTTGATCGCCTCTCCTGAAAAACTACCTTTTTGCACTTAGCATAGTTTAGAAATATATATTTTTAATTTAATATTAACGTCCAAAATATTTTAATTGAAAGAATTCGACTTTATTTTTCCTGAATTGACGCGTTTTATTCGACAATCTTTCATTTCTTCTTATTTTTGCATTAAATTTTTGATACGTTGCCGACTTTTAGGATCAAAAAATATTTACCTGAAGATCTAAAAGTAGAATCAACAAAATCTCGTTATAGAAGGCCCTAAATACATGCAGAACTAATTATAAATAACGTGTGTGTAATAGCAATGTTGTCGTTTTAAGGTAATATATATACTATATATATTACTATGGAATGGATATAAATATTTCTAGCAGCGTTTTTAAGCAAATATCACCAAAATGATAATTCGTCCTGAATACTATATACGAACGCTCAGAATTATGGCGTTTTCGTTTCTGGAACAAATTTTGACCGTCGACGTGAAATACTAGAAAATATTTTCACTTTTATGTCTGTAGAATTTAACCTACTCTAATTTTCATATTTCCAAATTAGGTAAGAAAAGTACAGTTTTCAGCAAAAGAGTAAAGAAAATGTAGCACTTTTTTCTTTCAAAAAAATAAGTCTTGATTACCTTTTAATAGTGTTTTTTAACTCGCTAAATGAAACATCAAAAGAAGACTTGCTTTTGGACTTGGACTAAATTTGATACTTCAGTTCTTCAAACCTGGCTTTTCGGTTGAAAATAATCTTAAGAAGTATTACAAAATTGTGGATTTAATAATTATTTATATAAAAATAGTTTTCATACTTCACTTCATACTTTTAATTATGATTTGTGGTGTGTGCATTTAGGGGCTCTTTCAAAGAAATTTTGTAAAGTCTACTTTTTGGGCTTAGACACAAACATTTTTTAATTGTAATGTTTTTTATTTTAAAATTACAATTTTCATGGAAATAACATTGCTATGTGGACCATATTTTTGGAGTATAAGTTTGATAAAGCGGGGATACCATTTATACAAAGGGAAATTATTAATGCTAGAAATGCTGAAAACATCGCTTTCACATAAAAGTGAAAGTTTAGTAACTGTCGTTAAAACAATTGGAAACAATTTAAATAGAAAAAATCGCAAAAATGTGTTTATTCCATTTTTTTAAAGCTGAATTTTGAGTCTCCTTGAAAGAGGTTTTACAAAGCCTATTTTCGGGCTCTGGCCTAAGTTCAACACTTGAGTTATTCAAACCATATTTTCAATATGATATCATTGTAAGAAATATTTATTGGATTTTTACGACCGATGTGGTTTCTAAAGAACGTAAATACAAAATTGCACATAAATATTTTCTAGATTTTAATTGTGTATTGAATATTTTTAATTTCTTATTTAACTTCTGCATTTAGGGTCTCCTTCAAAGAGATTAGGCAAAGCATATTTTCGGGCTCTGACCTTAATTTCAGTCTTGAGTTATTCAAACCATATTTACGATATGAAATTGTGAAGGATAGCAAACAAATATGGATATTTTCGACTAATGTTGTTTCAAAAAAACCTAAATACAAAATTGCACATAAATATTTTCCACATTTTAGTTCTCACTTAACTTATGCATTTAGGTTTTTTTTAAAGAGATTCTGCAAAGCCTATTTTTGGGCTCTGTCCAAAGTTTAACAGTTGAGTTATTCGAAACATATTTTCAATATTAAATAATCGTAAGAAATATTTATTGGATATTTACGACCGATGTGGTTTCAAAAAAACGTAAATACAAAATTGCACATAAAAATGTTTTAGCTTTTACTTGTTTCTTTACTATTTCGTATTTCCTATCTAACATCTGCATTTATGATTTATTTTAAAGAGATCCTGCAAAGCCTACTTTCAGGCTATGACCTTTGTTCAAAACTTGAGTTTTTCAAACCTTATTTTCAATATTAAATAATTGTAAGAAATATTTATTGGATATTTACGATCGATGTTGTTTCAAAAAAACATAAATATTTTCTAGAATTTATTTCTCATTTAACATCTGAATTAAGGTTATTGTTTAAGGAGTTTCTGCGATCCCTATTTTTGGGCTCTGATCTGTGTTTAACACTTCAGATATTCAAAGCCTATTGTCAACATGAGATAATTATACGATATCCAACGAATATGGATATTTTCGATCGATGTTTTTTGTGAAGAATGTAAATAAAAAATTTCACATAATTTTTTGTAGATTTTACTTGTCTCATGAACATTTTATATTTTTCTTTTAACATCTGCATTCAGGATCTCCTTTAAAACGATTCTGCAAAGCCTATTTTTGGGCTCTGGCCTTAGTTTTTCTCAAACAATATTTTCAATATGAAATAATCGTGAGAAATTTTTGTTGGATATTTACGACAGATTTTGTTTCTAAATAACGTAAATACAAAATTGCACATAAATATTTGCTAGGAAAAGCCCATTTTTGGGCTCTGAATTAAGTTTTACACTTGAGTTACTCAAACCATATTTTTCAATATGAAATAGCTTTAAACATAAATATGGCTATTTTCGAACGATTTTGTTACTGCAAAAATACATATAGTAAATACAAAATTGCACATTCATTTAGAAAAAGAACATCACAACTCAAAATGTAATTTGGTCATACTAAATTGTCCTACATTTAAATATCTAATCCATGATATGGCTGATTCCTGAGGAAGACAGCAATATTTGGCGCACTTCAGAAGTTAATTCATCCCATTCTGTCAAATAGTAATTTTTGTAAAGATCTTTTAAATCTCATAACTCGAAATGTGACGTTATTTTTCTAGATAAGCTATATTTTCTAGATTGTACTTGTGTCATGAACATTTTCTATGTCTTTTTTAACATTTCATTTCAAACTTCGTTCCTGATTTTATTTTCCACAATGTCGGTTTCAAATTTCTTATTTTATCCTTTTCTTCAGAGTTCACACACTTTTAAATTATTTCTATATTTTTTAGAAAGGGAAATATGTTGAATATTAAACTAATCTTTTCTCAACTTTTAGGAGGTGGTCAATATTACATTTTCGGTTGAATTAAGTAATACGATTTTTTTTTATCTTTTAGTACGATCTTTTAGTATATTTTTTCTATGTGTTGTGGGTCAAAATGTAACTGAATTTATTTTTCTCTAATTAAAACACTAGTATCAAGTTTATTCCACTTTATAATATTTAATTTTGCTAATAAGTACTTAAAGATAAGTCTAAAACAATTATTTTTTATCTCTTGACAATTATTTGTTTAAAACACTTGCAATTATGGACACAATATTTTTTATAACAAATCCTAATTTTAAAAATTTCACAAATAAATATAATAAAAAAAATCTTTTAATTACTTTTGATGACAATCTTTATTAATGAATTCTTCTAAATAATTGAAAATAAAGATCGTAATCAAATATATGCTTGAGAAATATATATATACGGTACAACAATTAGTATAAATATTAATAGTCTTTTATAAGGCACGATTTATGTGACAAAATAGCGGTGTAACTTATATTTTTGCACTAACTTTGACAATGTCCCATATCCCACCAAATGTAGGCAAAAATTATTAAATCGCTAGCATTTCGTTTTAATTTGTCACCACTCTAGCAAATTATTAGCTTGTTAAATAAAAAACTATTCGCCAATATAGCGAATTTTTAGCTGGTTACACATATATAGAATATAATTAAAGTTCTGGTTATATGCTGTCTCCACAAAGCTGTCTTTTATATTTTTATTTTTGTTTCTTAAAAGATTTTAATTCATGCGAATATTTTTGCCGAAACATAGGCCAAGGCTAATTCAAATACGAGTTTTTTTCCAATTCCTTTACACCAAAATATGTTTCACAAAATGTTACCCAAAAGTATGCTTTGTACATTGAACTATATTGCATTTCTTAAGTGGAGATTTTCAAAACGAACATTAATATGGGCAAATGCCTATAAGTAGGCAATATTTTTATTAGAAATTCATTAAACAAGTTACGAAGTGCTAAATATATATAATATATTTAATGTTCTAGTTATCTGATCTCTCCACAAAGCGGTCTATTATATTTTAATTTTTGTATATTATATCTATTATTTTAATAATTATATATGTATATGTTATTTTAATTTCGCTCTGCTTTAAAGTATCAATAGAATTACATGTTTTATATTAATTATGCTTTATTATTTTAATGTAAGTGATTATTTTTGCCGAAACATAGGCTATTAAAATAGAGTTTTTTTTTAATTTCTTTACACCAAAATAAGTTTTAAAAATGTTGCCCAAAAGTATGCTGTACACATTGAAATATATTGCAGTTCTTAAGTGAAGATTTTCCAAACGAAAACAAATATTGGCCAAAGCCTATAAGTAGGCATTCATTTTTTTTTAAATTCTTTAAACAAGTTTCGAAGTATTTCAAAATTATTGCTTGATTTTTGAAACATTTTATATTATGTTTTTTTTTTAAATATTTTTTTCATTTTGTTTATTTTAATTAAAACACTTTTGTTATTTTAAATGCACTGTTAATATTATTATATTTTATTATATATGTAATTGTATTGTTGCACTGTTTGCTCTTTTGTTTATTTATTTATTTATTTTTTTATTAATTATTAAATAATAAAATTAAACTATTACTAAATTTATGTTGTATTAGGAAAAATCAATAAAATTATATACCATCGAGTTATCGTTAGGGATTTTAGTTAAGAAAGCCGTTTGTTTTTTGGAGGAATTGGCGTTTAACGAATTATGACGATTTTGTTTTTTTTTTCTATTTCTGTTTTGACGAATTCGATTTGCTTCGATTTTAGAATTTAAAAATTTATAGTTATTTTTTTAATTTTTTTTTTGGTAAATTTCTTTGTTTTTTTTTGTGGAGATGTTAAAGCGATTTTTTTCCGTTTATCGATTGTTTGGGAAATTTATTGAAATATTATCATTTTTTTATTATTTAAGTTTGTGATTTTCGATTGGCATCGTACGAGAAGATTATTATTAAAGCGCGCAACAAACGTAACGTTCGCTTGACCTAAGATGAATAACTCTTAAGATGTTTAAGTTATATCCTTTTATTTGAATACATATAATTTTTTGGAGTATTTTCTATACAGCTACATATATATATATATGTACATTTAAATATATATATATATATATAAGTAGGTGTAGATATATATATATATATTAAAATGTGTACACTGTGATGTTTTAGAAGCAGGTTTTTTATATACGATTTTTGGGGGGAGAGAGAGTCGTCAATGTGCGTAAGTAGTATGCTTGCTTGAAATTATTTAAATATATATATTATATATATATTATATACATATATATATGTATATGTATATATATAGTATATTATTTTGATTTGAAATAAAATATTTAACACGAGAACTCACGCCAAAAGTAGCCAAAGCTAAACTAAACCCAACTAAATGTCTAATGGTCACAATGAGTCCTTCTTTTCATTTCGCTGTGTCTTGCAATTCGGTCTTGGTCTTCTACTTAGGGCTTTGCCACGTCCACGACCACCACCATCACCTCTACACCGAAACAGCAGCAGCAAAGCAACAACAATAGCTGCAGCAACAACAACATCATTGATGCCAACAACAAAAATGTGTTGGCATATTTACTTGTGCACGAAAAATATAATAAGGCAGAAAGGCAAAAGCACAAAAACAGCTTCTAAGGATTGGAGGGAGGACCACCACCCAACATTACCAACACCAGCAGCAAAGCAACATTGTCCTCATCATGACCATCAGCAACATCGTCATCCTCGTTGTCGGTTTCGTTGTCCTGAAACCCAGGCATCCCAAGTAAGTCAGCAGTACACAGAGAGTAGAGTGTTCTGCTGGCCACAGGTCCTTTGAAGGGCCAGGATGCCTTAGTCGGTTGGTGGGCAGGAGAGCAAAGATGTTGTTACAAAAGATAAGAGCTGCAGAGGATGTTGTTGCTGGTGCTGGCCGGCTGGCTGGCTAGCTCGTTGGCTTGCTTAGCAGTCTCCTAAAGAGCAAGTAAACTTCTCACAAGGTTCGTTCATTTTTCCTTGTACTAAATTGTGAGCATTTAGTCGACGTCGTAGTCTTCGTTCACATCCTCGTCGTTGTACTTTTCTCTTACGTCCTTAACTCCCCCCCCCCCCCCCCCCCCCGCCGGCTTCTAAATCTCAACGACATTGTCAGCATCTTTCTCATTTTGAGTTTTTACTATATTATAATTTTCTATATTTTCTATAATGTATAACATTTCACTCGTCTTCCAGCAACAACATTTGCTGAGGGTAAACGAGTGCAGCAGCCAGCAATTGCTGTTGTTGCCGCTGCCGATGGCAGGACCAGCAATTGCTGCTGCCATTGCCACTGCCACAATTACCTACCAAAACCATCTTTGATTTAAAATTATCCACAGACACAGGCGAAGCAACTCTTCTCAACATTTTTATATAGAAACTCACACACATATACTTTATAAAGTTATCTATTTAATATATATAATATATATACAAATCTTTATATATATATTATATATATACACACACACATTTTTATATATATCTATATAATTTCTATACATTTTCTCTGCCACCCATACAAATGTAAAGGCATCAGCCGTAAGTAAATATGTCTTGGTACGTGTTCGTCGGAGCCGTCTCGGGCTGTCTCTCTAAAAAAAGCCGAATGCCGCTGCGTGTAAGTGTCCGAGTGAGTAAGTGTGCGGTGTGTGTGTGTGTGTGTCTGTCTGTCGCTGTGTGGTAAAGGAAAAGAAGAAGGATAATGCGCAGTTGTACACAAAAAAGCATTTGTAGCCAAGACACACACACACATACAAACTCAAACACTTGCAGTCTAATACATCCTTCCTTGCAATGAGCAGAGAAAAAGGAAATCTTCATTCATACCCACCAACGACAGACACGAAGACGTTCGACTTGCCGAACCTCATACACACGAAGGTGTTGGCAAGTGTTCTCCGCTCTAGTAGTGGTAATCGTCGTAGTAGCAGTGTTGGTAATACATTTGTGGCATTAGTGTTGGTGATGTCAGTGTTGGTAGTTATACGAGTAATGAACGGACTGATAGTACCTATTGCCTGGATCTCCTGTGTGTGGGGGACAAATGGTTCTAATACTGAGTTTTCCCAACAAAGATTTTCGTTAATGGTGTTGCTTGTGATTGGCTGGGGCATATATATTGTAGTCATCTTTTCTCACTTTGAGATGCGAAAGAAGGAGTGAAAAGGAAGGAGAAAAAATCTCGTATTTCTTGAATGATGGAAAAATTGTCTTTGTAGATAATCTGCCAACAATAACATAAGGAAAGATAATGCAAAATGGACCAGTTTTGAAGTGAAAATTAACGGAAAATGAAGATCATTTAATTTGAACAAATGAATAGACGAATAGGTTATATCCAAAAGCTGTTAAAAAAACCATTTTCAGGAGAGCAAAAAACTGTTGAATTTTATTATATCGAGATAAGTTTTATATTTCCAAAATTTTTATATTTTAGCAATTTTCTTTTAAGGAATCCAATAGCATGATTGATTTTACAGATTTAATTGATTTTAACAGTTTCTTTCTAATATTTCTTAGATTTATATTAATTAATTGAGGCAAAGTATATTTTTTGAACATTTATCCCTTATATTGTAGAGTTAATGAAAGTCATTAGGACCAAGGAAATTTTAAACAAAATTTAAAGAAATAAAAGAAAAATCTTTTAATAAAATTCTGGCGAATTTTACACAAAAAAACAACATTTTACAAAATAAATTTTCTGGACGTATTATTTTTGTGATAAATTAACAAAAATTGGCGATTTATGATTTCGAGAGCAAAAAAACTGTTGAATTTTATTATATCGCGGTCATTTTTATATTTCGACAATTTTTATATATATTTAAGCAGTTTTCTTTATTTAATTTATTTCGAACTGTTTCTTTCTAATATTTCTTAGATTTCTAGAAATTAACTGATGAAAATATAATTTTTTTGGGAAGAAAATTTGGGCATTTATACCTTATATAAGAGAGTTAATGAATGTCATTAGGACCAATGACATTTTGAGCAAAAATCAAAGAAAAATCTAATCGAATTTTGGCGAATTTGACAAAAAAAAAATCATTTCATAAAATAAATTTTCTGGGCGCATTATATTTATTTACAAAAATTTTTATACAAATTAACAAATTATTATAGAAATTAACGAAAATTGGCAATTTTCGATTTCGAGACATTAGTTAATGATACATTTTTGAGGCAACAAAAATGGCAATTTATTCCTTATTTTACAGAGTTAATGAAAGCCAATATAAATAGGGAATTTTGGACCAAAAATTACTACTGAAGAACAAAAAAAATATTAAATTAATGAATTCGAGACATTAATCAATTAATAACGTATTTTTGGGGCTAAAATGGAAATGTAAGCATTATTTTGTAGAGTGAATGAAAGCCAATAGAACTTTTGAAATTTAACCAAAATTAATAAATTGAGAAACAACTTTATGGAAAATGACTGCAAGAAAATCCCACAAAACATATAAAAAAATCTCAATATATTTTATTAAAACGAGCATATAACAATTTTTACGCTTATTTAACTGGTTTTTCTAGTTCCAAGTTATTTTGACAATTTTCCTTTAAGGAATCCAAGTGCATAAATGCGTTTACGGATTTTATTTATTTCCAACTGTTCTTCCTAATATTTCCTATCACTATATGTGGTATTTTGTACATGATGTCGTATGAGTGTACCACAATATGACCATGTTGATCATACGCTCCAATGCATGTTGGAGATTGTCTGAATTGTAAAAGGAAATTGTATTTAATAATGGTATGGAATGAGAAAGTAGGTAAGAAATGATTAAATTAAATGATTGGAAGGTGAGATTAAGTAATACATGATTAAATTATTCTCCTGACGATCTTAGTTCTTGCATTCATCTTTTTTTTTGAAGAAATAATTTTTACCCAAAGAAGGAATAACTTTAATAACGAATCCAGTAAACTTTTTCACTCTAATAAATAATTGTTTCGATTTAAGGCGTCATACTTCAACGTATGTTTTAAAAACATCTTTCTTTATTGCATTAAGGAATGGAAAATCAAAAAGGGCTAACTGAATATTCGCATTTCCTTAATTTTTAACGTTATGCATAATACGTCTTGATGAGTATAATGTATACCCTCTGGAACAGAGCCGTCGAAAGCTTCAAGCTTCACTTTATTAGTTTTAACTTTCACTTCCAAATCTTTTGCAGAATATAAAAAAACGCCTTATAAGACAAGCATTTTGGTAGAACCTTGTGATCGTGTATTTCCAATTTTTAAAAGTCCATTTCGTAATTTTTAAAGATACATTAAAAACATTCTCGGAAGAAGCAGATCCACGGATTTGTCTCTTTTTTGGAAAATTGTTTTAAAGAAATGACAACAGAATCAAACATTGATCTCAGTTCGTTTGTGTTTGCAGAATTTGTTCTATTCATTGAAATATCATTAAGTGGTGGATGAATCATCCACTAGCAGAAATGTTTTCTTGTTGTTTCTATAAAAAATCTTTTTTGAGTGAATTATGTCAAAAAGAGTTTGACTCTAATTAATATCTGTAACGAGGATATATTAATATAGAGTTTCGACGCGCTTTAGTTAGAAAAGCGGCGAAAAAAGTTTGCGTAATATTTGAAAACTCAGACTGGCTGCTTCCTGAGACTTTTAAGTTTTTTTAAAGGGCTATAATAACACATAACAATTGGAGCTATCTGTTCAAAATTGTTTTCAAAAATATTCCTCATACGATTTTACTGGAGGCATCCATCCGTTCACAGTTTTTTCATTAAATTCGCATAGAATTAATTAAAATTTTTCTAAATAAATTTTGCGGAGAGAAATTAAAAAAAATGTATTTAACAATTTTGTTCTGTAGCAAATTTGCAATTAGGAAGAGTTGTGCTAATCACCGACGGCTATCGTTTGGTGTATAAACATTTTACAATTTGACATAGCCAAGTACTACTTTTTTAAACTAATTGGTTTCCTAATATCCTTTTTTAAAAAGCGACCAATTTAAACTTTATAAAATAATTTTTCTATTTTTATGATTCCCTATGAGGGTTTGATCTGTAGTTGATTCTGTTTTATGACTTTCTCACTGTGAGTGATGTTAAGGAATGTATTTTGTATAGTCAAGTGTTAGTGTCTGTGAAGACCCCCAGTGAAACGGAGGGGGTAATATTTTTGCAGAAAAGACAGAAAAGGACGTCTAAGCATTACGCAAAAAGAATCAAAATATTATACGAAGTTGTTATTAAATCAAAACAAAAATAATATTGAACTCAAGTCGATTATTTAGAAAAAATCTTCAAAAATATTCTTCAAACGATTTTATAGTCATACACAGCATTTTTCTAAAATTAACACATATTATGCTTTTGTATATTTTTTTAATCCTTTTTTGTGGTAATGAAACAAATAATTCTATTAATGAGCTATATTTTTACTTTGCGTTTATTCACTTTTACTTATATTTTAGGTATATGTATATCTATTACAAGTATGCATATCTATCACAACTATATTTAATATGTCCGACAATACTATTGTTTACGTTATTTAATACGTATTAAATGACATCTCTAATAAACAATAACTAAATCATCAAAGTATTCGTAGTTAATTAATTATAGAGCTCATTTAACTAGAAAACATCTAGATATGTATTAATATAAAAATAACTTGTTTTTGAACATATTTTCTTGGGAGACATCGTGGCGTATGAGTATTATAAATTCAAAATAATAACAAAAGGCATATGCCCCGATTAATATAAAGACATTTCTTCAAAGAAGTTCGTATGTGTGTACGGTATTTAAAATCTATAAAGCGCAAATTTGACCAGAAACAAGAGGGAAAGAGATTATTTCAAAGAAATATTTGAAGTCAGAAAGATGCCGATAGAAATTTTTTTTTGTAAAATTCTAATTTTTCCATTGAAAAAAAATTTCTCATGCATCTCGTTTCAGTTTTTGAAGAACTAACTGTTAATCTAAACGTACATTGAAGTGAAATTATTGTTTAAAAAATTGCAAAATATATACAGGAATTAAGAAAAAGAAATTATAAATGTATCTACTTTTTACAAAATATCTTAAAAGGTAAAAAATATTCAAGAATTAAGGAAGAAAACTCGAAGATAAAAATATTAACGAATCTACTTTTTATAAAATAAAACATAGTTTTTTCATTAAAATTTCAATTTAAAAAATTTTTTATTCGACTGGTTTTTTAAATATTTCCAAAGGAAGTTAGTAATAGTACGGGAACATCTTAAATTAAATGCTGATGGTTAAACCCAAACGTACATTTTTTCGAAGTACGAAATTTGATATGAATTTAACGATTTGAAGTGAAAAATTGCAAAATATATAAAAAACATTTAGGAAGGAAAGCCGTAGGAGATATATGTAAACCGAGGCTATTTTTTAAATAGAAATTCAGACATATCACTTAATTTTTTAAAAAAAAATAATTAGTTGTTTTATTTAAAAAAAATTAAGAATAACAAAAATCGCTTATTAAATTTTGATGGGGAAATTCTGGCGTATGAGTTTTTAAAGGAAACTAATTTATATCAATTACACGCCACGAGGTGAAATCACAATTTTTGAATTGTAAACATATGTATGTACAAGTTCAGGGAGAGAAATTGAATGAGAAAAATGTAAACGGATTTATTTTTTTTAAATATAAATCTAGATTTCCTAGTTAAACCCCAATTTCTTAAAAGTCTCGTTTTCTAAATATTTTTAAACCATTTGAAGAAAAATTCGTGAGAATCTTCAATAAAATGATAATGGGTACACCGCGGCTCATGTGTTTTCATAGCTAATAACTTTATATCAAATTTTTATTTAAAAAATTGCATAATACATACAAAAATTAAGGAAGAGAGCCGACAAAAAATTTAAAAGATTTTAGTTTTTTGTAATATAAATACATATATCCTACATAAATCTTTTGTTTTAATTTTTTTGCAAAACAATTTTAAGAAGAATACGGGAAAATCTGTAATTAAATGCTAACAAAAAAATATATCAATCACACGCCTCGTCCAAGACTATAAACTATAAACGATTTTTTTGTTGTTAAAATACAATTTCTTATAAGTCTAGTTGTCTAAATATCTTTAAACCCTTTGCAGAAAAATAAGGCAACATCTCCATTAGCTGCTAATGGGGACAACCCGGCGTTTGAGTTTTCAAAGTAAACAACATTATATATAGCAATTATACGCCTCGAAACGAAACTATTATTTAACAAATGGTAAAATATTTTTAAGATATGTATAAGGAAAACAAATATATAATAAATATTGAACGCAAGTGATGTACTTTTTTGTAATAAAAATCCAGTAAATCAATTATACGCCTCGAAGTGATGTTATTATGTAAAAAATTTGCGAAATATATACAAAAAATAAGGTAGAAAGTACAAAAATTTAAAAGGATTTTACATGTTTTTAGATAGAAATCCAGATTTGTTAATTAAAATAAATTTTTTTTATTAGAACACTCCTTTTAAAGACATATTTCTAAAACAGTTGGTAGAAAATATGGGAATACATTAATTTAAATAATTTTTGGGAGCACCTTGGCGTATGGGTCTTCAATATGAATTATAGACCTCGAAAAAAGTAAATATTTTACAAATTAAAAAATAAAATATCAAGCAGAATTGAAGAAGTAATGGTATACGGAAGTATTCTTTAATTTAAATATCAATTTTATAAATAAAAATCTAAATTTCCCATAACACTTTTATTGATATTTGCTAACGTATTTCAAGAAAAAGCCGGGAATATATTTAATTGAATACTATTGGGGACACATAGACGTATGATTTTTCAAAAAGCAACTTCGGTATTTTTTTTTTATGCAAATTAATTAACAAAAATCTAAATTTCCTATCAAATTCTTTTTATTTTAGTATCTTCACAACAATTTGTAAGAGACCCGGAATATATTTAATACAATACGTATGAGTTTTCAAAATAGGCAACTTTATGTTAATTAAAGGTCTTCATGTTAAATTATTGTTTAACAAATTTTAAAGAAGCAAAGTCTCCTTAAGGAAACATCATGATCACCTTAATGAATATTTGAAATTAATAAAAGTTGAGTCAATGAATTATTTAATTATTCATTAATTGCAACTCTTTAGCTCTAATACATTTTAGAAAATACTTAAAAATATTATATATATTTTTTAATAATTTGAAAATATTATTATTATTCATTTATTTAAATACATTGTAGAAAATTCTCTATTTTACTATATGTATAATGCATTTTTTGTAATTAAAAAATTGTTATTCAATTTACTATTATGTAAATAACGAATAGCCTGAAATCACTTTACTGTTGTCTACAACTTTATTTTTTTTTTTTACATTACGAGAATTTTAATTAATTTCATTGTATTATTTATTTGAAGCCATTCCATCTATTTACCATAAAGCGCGCCGAAAGAGTTCAATATGTTTTCGTTTGTTTTGCTTTATTGTTGATTTGCGTTTATTTTTTGTTGCTGTTGTTTAGAATATTCGCGTTTTCTCATTCCCTTTTGAAACTACATTTCGCATTTTTTTATTTTTGTTTTTTGCTCGTTTGGCACTCCACACTAAAACGGCGTTTTGAACGATATATGTAAGCAAAGAAACAAAACACAAAAAAAGCTCACACAATTCTGGCTGACTTTTTCGCCTATTCGTTGTTGTTGTTGTTGCAATTGTGCTCGTTTGTTGTTCGATTGACTTGCAAACGTTCGACGTTCGTTCTGTCACAACAACAGTCTGACTGTGAGACTCAAAACATACTGATTTTATGTGTCCAAGATCACAAAAACCCCCAAAAATTGCTTTTGCCAAAGCTTACTAAATTATTAAGATGTTCCTTATGGTGGTAGGGTACTTTGTACTTGGTGTTTGGTGAGGGTGGGGGTAGGGGTAGGGAGAAGGGAGAAGACGCAGCGCTCTCCTATGGCGGCAGATTTTGCAAAACAAGACATCGACAGAAGCAGCAGCAGCGTCATTACACTTTTGTGTTTGTGTCTCTTTGTTGTGTTAGCCGAGACACCTAAGAATTGAGCAAAAGACAGTAGACAGCAACAACAACGACGACAAGAAGATAAGGGAGAGAATTGCAAACACATACCAAGCCAATGAGGGGAGACATTAGATGATTTTGTGCGGGGTCCCACAAAAAGGAGATTTTGCATAAGGTTTGCCTGTGCTTGCCAAGAAGAGACAGTGTTTAGTAGAGGCAAATGCAAATTTATCTCATAAATTAGCATGTTTACAGTTGGCCGAGTAGAGAAACGAGAGAAAGCAAATAAGAAATGTGTTCTCTGTATTAGAGTGCTTTTAGAAAGAGATTTCGTGCCTATTTTGTGGGGGAAATGTTGCTGTAAGTTAAGAAGAATGCTTAAGAGAAAATAAGGATATTTTAAGAAGTCAAAACTCAAAGAGCCTACATTAGAGACTTGGGCTGGTATTGGAGATGTTTGACAAGATTTTCTGTGGCACAGTCAAAATTTTTTATTTCAATTATTCGTTATGTAAACAAATATTTAACTATTTATCAATGTTTCACTACTTTTTTCCGTCTACGAAACGAAACAAAATTGTCTAAAAAAATTAATAAACGTAAGTTTTGACATAAAAAGTCTTATTTTGTTGAAACCTCTACAAATGAACCTCAAGAAAGTATATTGACATTCGATTTTTTCAGTTAAAAAACTACCCTTCATTTTTATTCTATATGAATTTTTTAAACTGCATTATCAAAAAAATTTCCACAAATCGATACCTCCATTCTAAAACATGCTAAGTCGACTTATCATGTTTTTAGAGATGTTTTAAATATTCTTCTAAATACTCCAAATTATATTAGTCAAAATTTGGCGTTTATCCGTCAACCCAATCAGAAGTTATTCACAAAACAGTACAGGTCATTCCACACAAATTTTAAATAAAAATCATCAAACTTTGATCGCCTCTCCTGAAAAACTACCTTTTTGAATTTAGCATAGTTTAGAATGTAGGTATCGAAATGTACTCCAGATCGGAGTATGGATGACCCCGTCAAAAAGTGAAAAAATACTTTTTGACACCGACTTTTGTGAGGACATTAATTTTTAATGTTAAATAAGTTATTGATAGAAAATAATTGAATTTTTCACAAATATCGAAAGGAAATATTTTTTTGAATAACACATAATTTAATTTTTCCAAAAGACTTTCTTGACTCCAACAAATATCGAAGGAAAATATTTTTATAAATAATACAAAATTATTTTTTTTTTCAAAAAAATTAATTTTTTTGATGCAAAATTAAACATTTTTATTTACATTGCAAATTTTAAATTTTAAGATACGCCGAAAAATAACAATATAAGCAAATGTCCCTATGCAGAGTGGTTACATGCTTCATTAAGAATCTTCAGTTTTTGAATAAGCTGAGGCTCGTAAATATTACAATTAAACGGTATAGAAGATTAAATGGAGACTGGCGGAGTCACAGATCTAACATCTGTCAATGATTTGTGCCAATCACAAATATTTTTACTTTTTCTATCGCAGAACATTTGATACTAAATGTTAATAGTTGAGTGTTGGAAAGAGTAACCAAAAAAAAAAAGTATTGTTTGCATTCGCTTTGTCGTTCTGATACCATTTAGTAGGTCTAAAATCAGCTGTTTTTCGTTCGCATCGCTGTCGTTCGACATAGAGAAACAGGCTGTAAATGTTAACCCTTTGTGAGAGGGGTACTAGAAGTTGTGGACCTATATGGCACATCGTAGAACTTAACCAGATGTAGCAAAAATATTATCTTATGCCAACATTATAAGTCAATCCGTTACTTCTTTTGAAAGTTATCGTGCTTATCAGGCTGACATACATACAGACAGGTGGCGCAGACGGACAGACATACAAACAGACGGACAAACAGATAGACAGGCAGATGGACAGACAGACGGCCAGGCTGACGGGCAGACATACGAACAGAGAGATGAACGGACGGACAGACAGATGGACGGACGGACGGACAGAAAGACGGACAGAGAGACAAACGAACAGACGGACGGACATTGCTCAATGACTTTAAATGTCCTGTAACGATTTACGCCGAACATACTTATTGTCTAAGGTTACTTCTTTGATGGGTTACACTTTTGGCACACGGCAAATGACATAGACCCTCCTCCAGTAAAGTGTGGGTATCAAAATGTTTATAACACAGAAGCGATTTTGTTCTGCGTGTATAAATAATCTCGTAATCATACAAAACTGGATATAATTTGTAATATTTAGAATCCGGTTTTTTGCATATTTTGAATTTTTCATCCGTTTGGAACCAAATTTGGCATTTAGGAGTTTTAACCTTCAAATATAGAAAATATTCGAAGGTATGCAAAAAATGTATTTGAGCGATAAAACGTCTCAAAAGAATGAAAAATATGCAAAAATTCGAGGTCTGGTAATAATTTCAGGAATTTTTTCTAAAAATAATGTTTTAAATCCCTTTGAATTAATAAAGAAGCTTATTTCATCGCATAAAAAGAATGATACAATACTGGGCCTCATTTATACGAATTTGAGAAATTTATTTTTTGAAAATGATTTTTAAATTTTATTGGAAACAATTAATCAAATTAAACATATTTATTTTCTAAAAATGATTACTTAGTTGTATTGAAAACAATTAATCAAATTAAACATATATTTGACCGATAAGAACGAAAAATATAAAAAAATTCGGGGTCTGGTAATAATTTAAGGAATTTCTTTTCTAAAAATTATGTTTAAAATCCCTTTGAACTAATACTTATACATAAGCTTATTTCATCGCGTACAAAGAATGATACAATACTAAAGATATTTATATTCTAAAAATGATTTTTAAATTTCATTGAAAACAATTAATCCAATTATCCTTTGACTCCTCACTCACTTATTTTTTTTTCTTTGATTTAAAAAAAAAAATATTTCTGTTTTTATTAATGTTATAAAAAGGTAAATATATATAAAAACCACGGAATTACTTTAAGCAGATTTTTTGCAGATTTAATATTTTTTCTTATCTGTTTCTAAAAATAGGTTCAAATCTCCTAGAGCTAATACAGAAGCCCGTTTTCAGCATGGGTCTCATTTGTATAGATTTGTGTAAATTATGCCACAAATTTTTTTGTTTTTAAATTAAAAAAAAAATAGATTAGCTCTCTAACAGGAAAGGGGGTCTACAGACGGTGTTCGCTTTTTGGGCTCCAGTGAAGAATTAAAAAATAATTTCCCCACAAAGCTGTAAAAACTCCCTTTAGACAGTCCTACTTGAAATTTTGGTATGTTCCCCAACACATTGTGATATGTCCTTCGTGAGATATAGTCAATCTAATTTGAGAAATTAATAAATCAGCACCAAAAATTATTTTTCCAATTTCTCTGTTTATTTTTTATAATTAAAAAAACTATTGGTGTGAACAAAAAATATATTCGTGAATTTAACAAATTTAATATATTTTATCCTTTGGCTTTTCATTTATTTATTTATTTACTTTGGAAAAAAAAATTATTTCTGTTACTATTTATATTATAGAAATGTTACTGTATTATTTGGCAACAAGTAATAAAAATGCGGAATTATTTTTAGCAGATTTTCTGAGGATTTTGTATTTCTAATTTTCTGCTTCTAAAAATTAGGTTTACAATTCCCTATAGCTAATACAGAATCGTTTTTTTGCAGCGTGGGTTTTGATTTATAAAATTAAAAAAACTAAACTGGAAACATTGAACAAATTTAACATATTTTATCTTATGGTTTTTCATTTTCTGTTATTATTTAAAATATAAAATGTTACTTTATTATCTGCCAACAAGTAAGGGAATCGCGGAATTATTTTTAGCAGATTTTCTGAGAATTAAAATATTTCTCTTTCTTTTTTAAGAATTTTTTTCTTTGTTGCATTTGAATTACTTTATTTTATTTTGTTTTATTTTATTTCAATAATTAATAAAGGTTTTTTTTCTTTATTTCCAGGAATCCTAGTGCCGCGTTTATTGCCTTTTTTTAAACCGGTAAATCGAGGCCCGTTATTCTCTACATTTTTTATTTGTATTTGATTATTTTATTTTAATTTTTAATTTTTTAAAATGCTTAAATTGTAACACCTCTATATTGTTAATAACCGCCGTTTCAATTCACTTATTAATAATAATTAAATTTTTGAACTCAATATCGCATACTTTTAAGAGAACACTTTCTTTTTGGAAGATTTCTCTTTTTTTGCATTCTTTTTAGTTTGCTTTTTGCACTCGTTATTTCGTCTTCAAGGAGAATTCGCCCGCAGAATGTATCTCAAAATCTACATTATAATTTCTTGCTTAACATTAGATGTTATTTACCACAAAGTCTGAGATAAACTACATATACTATAAGGATAACCGAGGCGAAAGGATACGACGGCAAAAATAGATATTCACACATTCGCAGACACACACTCCCATGCAGACTCTCTCAAAGACGTGAGACGAGACCAATAAAGAGATTTATTGGATTGTCTTCATAAGGAGAGGAATTTACTTAAAAATTTTTTGCTCCTTGTGATATTTCACTCCTTGTTCTTTGGCTGAGCAGAGTCGAGCAGAGGCAGAAGAGGATGGAGAGGCTTTCGGTGGTAATTAGAAAAAAGAGCCAACTACTTGTGGTTGCCTGCTCCTACGCATGTTTAGGCAGCAACAGACCAATACTTATACACTTAACGTCATTTCTCACACATATATACACCACTAAATATGCCAAAACGAATTTAAATGAGTATTTTTTTTCGGACTGAGACTATAAGATTTCTATGGCTCTCCTAAGTTAAGTTGTGCATTTGTATGTGAGAGGGGAAGGAGGGCCCCCAAGGTTGGGGAAGACAAGAAAACGTTGAGGGAAACTCAATTGAGAGAGCATTTAGAGACTCATAAGCCGGGAAAAGGGAGGGGGACGGGGGTTGTGCTTAGAGAAATTGTGGTTGTATATTATTAGGAGAGGGTGTTATTAAGAAGCCGGTTGCTTTGGGCGTCTGACAAGTGGGGGAGGAGAGGTGTGGGTTGGGTTGCAGCTTATGCCTTGGCTGCTAAAAAATCAGGTTAAGATGTTCACTGTTTTTTGGTTTTTCATACACTTCGGTTCAGGGTTTGCTTACCAGGATTTTTCTCAAAAAAGACTCAAATTTCTTAACATTTTTTCTTTTGCAGTTCCTGCTAAGCTTATTGTCTGGTAATTCGGCAAAAACTTTGATTGTGGTCTATTAACATCTTTATCGTCATTCTCAACATAATTTGTGTTGTTGTCGTCGTCTCGTTGTCGTTGTTAATTTGATTGTTGTTGTGGTTTCTTTTTTTGTAAAAAAATGATCGGCGGTAGGTATTGAATTTATTGTGTTTTTCTTTCTTTCTTGTGGTGGAGTATCAAAAACTTATTAACAAATATTTAACAATCTATTTTCTTGATCTTTTTTTGCGTTTCTTTGCTATGGCTTTGAGCATTGTCGAACATAAATTTTTTTAACAAACCGAACTGGATTTTCTTTTCGTTAGCCAAACAATTAATATTTTTAAACAAAACTTGTTCTTTAGTATTTTCTTAGACCAGAAAAAATTAATGCAAAAAGGCTTTTTGTTAATATTTTTTGTTAGTTGAGTTTAGATTTTTGTTTTTTTTTTGGTTTTGGTGATGTGTTTTTGTTGCTGTTTTTTGGAGTGAAAAAATAACCGAAAATAAAAATTTTTATGTAACGTCGACGTTGATGTTAAGTTTTGTACTAATCGCCTGACGGATGGCAAAAAAATCATTTGGCAGAGCAACGCATAGGCCGCGCGAAACCCCGCTTTTTGCCCGTCGTTTGTCGTGGCCGTGGCGCTTTTTTCGTGCCGTGCACTTTTATGTGGTGCTCCATGGCCGGGGAATGTGGCATGGCATGTCAGAGTATGCATATGTGCATAAACATATGAGTGTGAGTGTGTGTTTGTTTGTGAGGGTATATGGGGGGCTACAACATCACATCCGTGTTAACGCGAAAAAATCCACGTATCAAACACACAAAATTTGCAATATGTGTGTTTCAGGCCTAAAAGAGTAACAGGAATGCATGCACCCATGCCATTTTGCACTTGCCATTCGGCCATTTGGCGCAAATCCAGCCTAAACTCCTACAGGCAATGCCGCGCACTCAGCGAGCCAGGATACTCGCCGCGTTTTTCTATTTTTCGCTGAGTATGACACAAGCATGATGTGTGGGGTGCTGGGGTGGGGTGGGGTGCAACAAAAGTGTGCTTAGCTAAGGTTAGGACAGCAGCAGCCTGGAGTTGTGAGTGAGCCTGTGTGTCTATGTGTGCCCATGCATTTAGGGATGAGGCAAAGGGTGACGGTAGGTGGGGGCTGAGTATGGGTTTAATGACTTTTCAACTGTACGCATTCGTGAGTGTGTGTGGTGTACGTTATCTATGTGCCTCTATGGGGTAAAGCAGAGTTACAAAATTGGTACCCCTCAGTGTTAGAGCACAACTCAAATGCGACGCATCGTTGTTCTCTTTCACTCTCTTGGCATTAGTGCGCATTTTCAAATCAAGAGATACCAACTCACTAATACATCAAACTCAAGCAAACCCCACACATCACCCCCCTACAGATACCATATATACCCGCCACCCACCCACACACACAACGGACTTACTCAAAACATCGAAATGTTTTGTACCCATGCACCAGTCATACCTCCCCCCCTAAACAAAAAGGATACCAAATGTGTGTGGGGGGTAACTCAGTTACTTAAACTTTGCTCCACAAGCAAGTGTTTGAAGTGTTTAGTTGAACACCGTATTCTCTCTGGTTCACTCTAACTCTCAGTCTCAATGTACAATTTCTCAGTTCTCAGTTTAGAAATTTTACAGGCAGAAAATGGCTCAATCTTTACTAACAGCCAGTCATAATGACACTCATTTTTCACCCAAAGATCTTTATGATGAGGGATTTATAAGATACAATTACCAGTATTAAGATTTGTTTTTTAATACTATGATCATATTAAAAAATTATTGTCTTTATCCTGCAAACTCAGGCTCTCGAAGTGTTACCAACTAAAAATCATATAATTTTGTTATTTTTTTTTTATTTTAAAAATTCGGTATACTATAAAACCATTTAAAATTTAATGAAAGATATGTTATTGTTCAATATAGCCACCTTTAGAGGAATAGTATCGAGTATGTCCGTCTGTTTGTCATACGGTGCAAAAATGTCGCATTCCGGCCACTGAGCAATATTTAAAGCTTAGGCCGTCTAATATTTATATACTCTTACATTCGTGTAGGAGGGTATGTATCACTTGCTATTGCCCAAATGTGTAACACATCTAAGGAGTGATCTTAAACCCCCAGTATCTTCGGCGAAAATCCGTTTTAGGATATTTTAAGTCATTTGAGCAATGTCCGTCCGTCTGTCTGTCTGGCTGGAGCACACTATAACTCTCGAAAGGAATAACGGATCTACTTCAAAGTTGTTATGTGATAATATTTTTTTTCTATCTCAGGCTAAGTTTGAAGATGAGCCATATTCGTCCACTCCTTCTAGTACCTCCCTCACAAAAGGTTTACGATTTAGTGAACTATTGATTCTGTAATAACTTATATACAATTTATCCGAATCATCTGTAATTCATCACATAGTAATAGTTTATTTGTCGCTATCACCTTGAGAAGAATGGGCGAAGTGTCTCCACCCATTTTGGTACCTCCCACACAAATGGACCATTTTGCGCCAAAAGTTTCTGCCTATTACTTTAATAACAGTTCATACAAATACTTAAAATGTTGTGCATTGTAATGCTTTTATAGTACATACAGTTCGGTAAAAATTGACATTATTTCCACGTCCCTTTTGGTACCTCCAACACATATGGACCATTTTGTAAATGGTTATAATTTTAAAATCTGTTTACACAAATACTTAAAATTTTGTACAGTGTACTGCTTTTACACTACCTAGAGTCCAAAAGTGGAAGGTATTGGCATGCCCCTTTTGGTACCTCCCACACGAATGGACTATTTCTGTAATTTTTTGATTTAAAAACTTCAGTGTACCGTAAAACTATTAAAAATTTTAAGAAATATACATATGTATATTATTGTTCAATATAGCCACCTTTGGCCTTTATAGTAATAACATCGACTATGCCCGTCTGCCTGTCAGACGGTGCAAGATTGTGGCATTCTTGGAGTAAAGTATCGTTTAAAACCCGTTCACTGTAGATTATTAGATATGTATAGTTTTAATCCCTATTCCATGAAAATGAGTGGCGAGCTCAGAAAATGAGGTTTTTACAGGCCTTCACCTTCTTAACAATTTATGACGATTTTTGTATGATTATAACGTCTAATGATCCTATATGCACATATTTTTTCACACATAAATTGGACCGGTGCAAACCTAGACACATGAAAGGTCCCTTAAGGATACCGACCGGTTCTCCAATTGGCCCGTTTATGTGAAACGGACGGAACCTATAGAACCCATACAGTGTCATAGAGTTCAACATAAAAGTGTAGTAACACCAAATGTTAGCATTTTCTCTTCAAATAGTTTGCTACGGACCAAAAATTTAACACATCAAAGGAGTGACCTAAGACTGTATGAAATTTTGGCTGAAGTCTAAAGTCGTTTCGTCCCGCTGGTGCGTATTCCATAAAAGTTTAGTTACGCCAAATTTTGACATTTTCTCTTCACATTGTTGGCTACGGACCAAAAACTCATCAAAAAAGTGATCGAAGACTCTGTGTATGTTTGGAAGTTATAAAACGTAAAAGCTAAATATCTCAAAACTACTGAAATGGAGATACGACTTTCCTTCTTAGGAGGGCAGTATAGGTCTCGGGATAAACGCTGATATGCAAAAAATAGGGGATTGAACCACATATTTTAGCATAAAAAATAAAGAATTCAAAAATAAGTAGGCTTCAACTTATTCTAGTAAAATTTCAGCGGTTTCAACGATAACGTAAATATTGCGAAAAAAATCCAATTTTCTGAAAAAAATTCAATAATTATTATTATTATTGTGTAGTTGACTGTTATAATTGATGATATTCTTGTAGTTGTTGGCTTGAGATTATAAAAAAATTAAATTAATTCTGAAATTATTGTTTTATTTTTAAATTCATCGATCATTCATTCGATCATTTTCAAGGGTTATAATTTTTAGAAAACAAAACAAAACAAACAATCCCACTTCTTTCGATATTGAATGCCAATGGTTTATCTGCTTCCTACTACTTCTCTCGGATGATAATGACAATTTTTAAATTAAAGCTACAAAAAGATGTTATGTTTGTGTATATATGCAATGTACATATAGATATGTAATGTATGCAGATGAAATGTATGTGTATCAAACTATAATTTGATACATATACATTACGTCTGCGGAATCGCAAAGTGAGCTTATGTTTTCCCTAGTTTCAGTGGGGAATCTTATACGACTAGAAACTGTACTGCCTACAGATCTCTTGTAGTTGCGACTACTATTTTTTATTTCTTTTCAGTTGTAACTATTAATTGAAGAACAAAACTCTGAAATCAGAACAGAATCTTTAATAAATTACAGCTTGATATGATCAGAGAGAGGCGGAGAAAGGGATAAATAAATATTTTCAATTAATATCAATATTTATTTTTCAATATAAGAAAGTGAAAAATAAGCAATAAAATAAAAATATTCCATCAAAACACTCAACTTAATTACTATTATTGAAGGAATAATTTGCTTTAAAAAAATATTTCACTCTTTTCCACATAGATCTGTAATTGCAATTATTTGAGTAGTTATGACCGTATTCTTTTTGTGTTCACGAGATAAATAGTTCACTCTTGTAGCTGAACATGCTTCATACTAAGCATGCGCAAATCAATTGCTAAATTGTATATTCCAACTGGACTTATACCTCTGGTTGGGGACTGGAACGTAATGATCTGGTATAAATACATTGTATATATTTATTGTTTCAACACATTTATTTTTTCTGTCCCTTCATTATACACATATATATAAATACTGTTTTAATAATTTATCAAAGTTGTTATTATTATAGAACTTCTTGGGATCTAAAGACCAAAACAAGTTTAAATATAAATGGGTAAAAACTCAGACTTTAAAGTAATTATTTTAAGATCGTATGTGTAATATCAAATGTGTACTTGACCCATGACTAATACGCCTATCAGTTTACTAAAGTGTTCTTAATAAATCACAAAATTCATAAGCGAATCATGACAAAAATTCGACTTAAAACCAGTAAGGAAAGACAGAAAGTCGGGCGGGGCCGACTATATAATACCCTACACCTACCTACCAAAGCGAAAATGGGCATTGCGATAAGAATTTGGCAGTGTTCATACATGTAATAAGCAAACTCTCTCTGCCGATTTTCGTACTGATCGGATATAAAACACGATTTCTACAGCCCTTAAATGTTAAATCGGGTGAAACATATATATAGTGGCTATATCTAAATCTGAACCGATTTCCCCCGAATTTGGCAGTGTTTATTCATGTAATAAGAGAGCTCTCTCTGCC
This sequence comes from Eudasyphora cyanicolor, assembly GCA_963930755.1. Taxonomy (NCBI): domain Eukaryota; kingdom Metazoa; phylum Arthropoda; class Insecta; order Diptera; family Muscidae; genus Eudasyphora; species Eudasyphora cyanicolor. Next base: position 38,679,162 of record OZ005734.1, on the reverse strand, counting down.
AAATTTCGTACTGATCTGATTTAAAATACAGTTCTTACAGCGCTTACATGCCAAATCGGGTGAAACATATATATGGGGGCTATATCTAAATCTGATCGGATTTTCTCCGAATTTGGTAGTGTTCATTCACGTAATAATAAAACTCTCTCTGCCGAATTTCATAAAGATCGGATGTAAAATGTGGTTTCTACGGCGCTTGCATGTCAAATCGGGTAAAACATATATATGGGGACTATATCCAAATCTGAACCGATTTTAACCAATTTCAATAGGGATCGTCCTTGGCCCAAAAAAGAGCACTATGCTAAATTTCATCACAATCGGACCATAAATACGACCAGCACTTTGATTACAAGAATACATGGACAGACGGACAGACAGACCGACGGACAGACGGACATGGCTAAATCGACTCAGAAAGTGATTCTGAGTCGATCGGTATAATAAACAATGGGTCTATCTCTTCTCCTTTTAGGTGTTACAAACAAATGCACAAAGTCATAATACCCTGTACCACAGTGTGGTGTAGGGTATAAAGAGATAAGCGACCTATGAAGTTTAAATGTCGATTGTGGTAATATTTAAAAGGACTACTCTTTCTGGTATATCTTTCACAAAGGTTAACATTTAGTGAAATATTGAATTTTTCATAATGTCTATACTACTTAATCGAATCTTTAGCAACATCTCACATATCACTTATATTTTAATCAAGACCATCACAAGGGAGCCGTTTTGTGCCAAATAAGAATAGCGCATAACATTATTATCAGTGCTCAAAAATTCTGATTTTTTTCTGTGCCAACAGGACCACATCGTACCAAAATTGATTTGGTCACTTCTTCAATACCACAATTAATTTGTTGACATTTAGGTTTGTTAATAATATATGTTAAACGATCTGAGGCCTAAAAAATATATATAAATGTATATATATTTGGGTTATATCTTTGTTTTTTAATTGATTCTGCACATATATGTATATGTATGTTTAGTTAAGTACACTAATTTTATTATATTGATAATGTTTTGGCTTACAAAGGCTTGCTGAAGCCCCAAAAGATCTCAAATTTACATTTAATATGCGAACTACCAGAGGTCTGCAGTTGGTTTTAATAGTTTTAAAATATCACTGTGTACATTGTGATAACTTAGTTTTTTAAAAAAACTGACATTTTTGAGTAAAAAACTAATAAAAGCGTTATGTTCGGCCATGCCGAATTTTATATACCCTCCACCATGGATAGCATGTGACCTCACAAAATAACTCAAACCTAAAGAAAATAACACCGAAAAACAAAAAAAAATATAGTGGATGAGAACAGTAGGAATTACAACAAGTTGGATGCTATATGTGGAAGCTATATCTAAATATGGACCGATATCGCCCATATGCAATCCCAAACAACCTGCAACTATAACAAATATTTATACCAAATTTTATCAACCTATGGTGGAGGGTATAATTAGCAACTGTAGTAAACCGGCGAATACATAAATACCAAGATAAGTAGTGAGCAAGAAACACAAGCAATTTTGAAATTTTATCAATTTATCTATCTGTACTTTTAAATTTTAAAATAGGTAGCGTTTTGGCGCAGAATTAAAAAAAACTGTTAAACAAAGTTGAGCTGTTTAGATGTATATCGATCTTCTTTTTATTCACCCACTTTAGTACAATGTGGAATACCCCAAAGGACTGACATGAGACTCAATGTATCCTCAGGAAATATTAAGTCACTTGAGCTATGTCCATCTATCTGACTTCTGTGTACGATAAGTTTCGAAAAGAATCAATAATTTATTTAAAATTTTGAATATGCCAATATTTTCATCTTGCTCATGCAAATTCCGAAGATGAGTCATGTTGGTGCTCTCCTTCTGGCACCTTTCCCATAAACGGCTAAGAGTTTAAGTATGTTGACTTTGTACGACAAAATACGGGTTTGGTTAGCAGTTCTTGTTAAATTCAATTTACTGCTTCCATAAGTATTTCAGCTGATTTAAGTTAAAGACATACACTATTGCTACTGAAATCTGAAGATGATAGAGTGGTGTCTATCGAAACTGCAGTCAATTCTACCAAGCAATTAAAACTCTCTACCAATTTTTGTATTTGTTTCTATTACTTTTTTGCAATAGACAGAAAGTAAATGAAATATATGGTCTCAAACCAAAATAAATTCTGACTGAATTTTGCAAAATATTTAATTCCCTTATAAATTATACACTGCTTAGCCAAACTTCTGTACTCGACGCGTAGTAATGTAATCTTAATCGCTACCGACTTCAGATAACTGGTCGAAATATCCCAACCCCATTTCGGTAACTCCTAAATAAAGTGATAGACCACTAACATTTAATACTGTACAACTTTAATACCAGTCGATATAAATACTTGAAATTTTGTGAAGTCCATTGATTTTACTGGACCTATAATTCAGTGAATAAATGACAATTTTTGATACCTCACACTCAAGGGTCAAATTTATATTCGACCACGTAGTGGCTAGTGCGCTAGTCGTTGAGTCCAAATGTGCTGGGTTCGATACCCAGCCGGGGCTCTGGTATATTTAACACCAACATTTCATGTTTTCATAGTCAGACCGAGTTTCTGCAACTAAAGATAACATATTCGAAGGCTCTGCCATGAAAGCAAAATCTGATTGCCCAGGACTAGAGAGAAGCTAAAAATAGCTTTAACGCACTGACGTCTATTAACATAAATCGATACCTCCATTCTAAACAATGCTAAGTGCAAAAAGGTAGTTTTTCAGGAGAGGTGATTCAGGTTTGATGAATTTTTTTAAATTTGTATGGAATTCCTTTATATTGCAAATCGAATGACCGGACAAACATACAATTTTGACTGAATATTTAGTAAATGCAAATGTATTCTCCCTAAAAAACACTAGTCTAAAAGAATATAGGACGGTAAACTCAAATAACACCATTTCCCAAAAGAAAATGTTAATAAACATCCGGACAATATATGAATGATGGAAAATGTACCGAAAGTTTGTGCTATAATCGGACATATGCGGAAAAGATGTTTGTACCAAATATATAGACTTAAGGATTAACACCTCTGTGTATGTAAGCTGTTACAAAAATACGTTGAAATGCAACACAGTGCAATGTATTTGACATTCCTACTGTGGACTTTATTTTCTCGTAACAGAAAGGTCCCATTACAAGCGAGAAATTCATACGAAAATAATAAGATCTTTATAGTTTGTAACAAACTTGGTTCAACTAAGCACATACGTATATGCAATTCCATCAGAGACATTTGTGAGCAAATTGAAAACCATGTGGACAAATCGACAATGTATTTGTTGTACAAAGAATAAATAGAAATCTGGCGGTGATATGATACCGGTATCTCATGTCACCAACCGTATAATGCATTCAGCCACAAAAATATTGTAGGTAGGAGCATCTAAGCGAAAACGTTGTCGTGGCTCTCCATTTGAGAAGCTCTGATCCAAGGTTTACGGGTATGAGAACATGACAATATCACAGTGTATGAGTACAGAACAATTGTTTCGATTTCGGATTCCTTGACGTTGAAATTTTGATACAAGATTTTCAATGTAATTTTTTCTCAGAGCATATTCAAGCTATCTATGAAAAGGTACGAGAAAATAACATTTATAAAGTATATATTGTAGTTATTTTCCCAAGGGGTCAGGGGTACCTAGAATAATGAACATATATTTTGGAATAGGGTGGTGGCGATGAGATTGCTTGGTAGCTTTCGGAACGATATCGTCTACCAACCAGTGGCCAGCCCTAATACATTTTACACATTTTCAATATTCTTTTTCAAAGAAAGTTCTTCTTTGTTTTAAAGACAATTTTTGTGTGTTTTAAGAGTAACTTTATTGATCCAGAGAATGTTTAACGTTTTCCAGCCAAAGGGAACTATTTTGTATTCCAAAGAATGTTTCTTTATTTTGAAGAAGGACTTCTAATTTGGAATAAAGTGTATATTCGTTTATCAAAAGATCAAATTTTCTTTACTTCTAAGAAAAGTTTCTTTGGGATAAAGAAAATGTTCTTTAGTATTCTAAGAGGAGATTTATTAGGCTGATAAACTTTGAAACATTCTTATAATTAAAAATGGTACTCTTTATTAAAAATGACTTGTTCTTTATTTCAAAGAATATCACAGTTATTCTGGCCAAAAGTAAAGAAACTGTTCTTAAAAGTAAGAAACGTTTCTTTGAAATAAAGAATATTTTCTTTACTCCAAAGAATTTTTCTATACTTTCAAGAAACGTTTATGAGGCATAAAGAAACTTAAATAGAGAAGAGATGTATGAAACATTATTTGAATCAAAGCAGTTATTTTTTAAATAAAGAACAAGGTCTTGTTTATTTAAAGGATTTTTTCTTAATCATCAAAGCAGGTATTATTTAAATGAACAGCAGGTTCTTATTTGTTTAAAAGAATCATTTATTAATTTCGAAGAGATTTTCCTTAAAAATAAAGAAAACTTTTTGGATTAAAGAAAATGTTTTTAAAAACTATTTAAGTTCTTTTTTTGTTTTAAACAACATCTTCTTTATTCCAAAGATTTTTTAATTTTCAAGAAAAATTTCTTTTCTTTTATTCCAAGCATTTTTTTAATTTTAAAGAACAGTTTCTTTATTTCAAAGAAACTGTACTATATTTTAAAGAAACGTTGCTTTGGAATAATGAAACTGTTCTTTAAAATACTCGTAAAGAATATAAAGGCTGAAAACAAAGAGTTTCTTCTTTAATGAAGGAATAAGATGTTATCAGTTTATGTTGAAAACTATAACACCAATGAAATATTATTTAAGACAAAGAATTTCTTCTTTGTTTTAATGAAAGAATGACATGTTATCAGTTTATGTTGGAGACTATAACACTGATGATTCAAAATTTTTATAACAAAAAAAAAAAATTCTTTGAATCAAAGACTTTCTTCTTTAATGAAGGAATGAGAAGTTATCAGTTTATGTTGAAGACTATAACACCAATGAAATATTATTTAAGTCAAAGAATTTCTTCTTTGTTTTAATGAAGAAATGAGATTAATGAAGAAATTATGTTAAATTTTTGTAACAAAAAAAAAAATCATTATAACAATATATCTTATCTATATTTAATATTATGGTATTCACCTACAGGACAATTTACTGATGTTATTTATCCATGGTATTTAGTATGCAGCGATGATTTAGCAGCGTCGTCATTGACGTTGATGCAGCGTCTTGAGCGGCGTCATGCGTTGCAAAATGCGTCTTCGGTGTCAACAAAAAATGCCCTGAAGAAGCAGTAGCAGCAGCAGCATATGTTGTTGTGTTTATTGTGGTTGTTGTTTTTGTTGTTGATGATGATGCAGACGTTTTAGGTGCATTTAACTTTGAGGTGTGTGTTTGAGGTAATTTACAAAATTTACATATGTGGTGGCCTTTTGGTTTTGAGGTATTCAAAAATAAATGTGATTCGCCTATTATTGCAACTGTACAATTGAGCATTATTTGTTATTAGTTCAAAATATTTGATTGTGTTTTGTGGCCACAGGATAATAACGAAGAACGAAGAAAAAAACCATATGCGATTTCTTGGTTTTGCACAAAGACCCGAAGAAAAATTATATAGGGGTCGTCGTCGTCATTGCCGTAGTTGATGTCTTATGATTTGCTGCCAGCATGAGATTGATTTAGATAATAAAAGAACACAAAACTCAAAGCATACTTTGAGGCTGTTGCAAATGTGAATGGGGTTTATTGTCTATCTTAGAGGGGTTTTATTCTTATTGTTTTTTTCTTTGTTTTTCTTTGCTGTTTAAGATTTACGACGACGACGCCCTTAAGAGTTTCAAATAAATTTTGCCTTGAGTGTTGCTTGATCTTTTTTTTATAAGTTTTCTTATTTAGTTTTTTTTAATTTTTCTTTTCTGATGTTATTACTTTTTTTCTTCTTCTCGTTTTTAGTGAAAATAAAGCTTCTTTGGAATTTCTAAAGATTTTTTCTTTTTACCTGTCTCAATTAATTACAAGTTATTTTTTTGCTGAATTTATTTTTATGTTTGTTTTATTATTTTTTCTTTCAAAGGGGAGCTTTTTTGTGAGAGGGAAAGAAAATTGTTGACATTACTTTAGTTTTCTAAATAATTTTTTTTGGTGTTATTTATTTTGTTATGGTATGTGTACGTTTCCCATTATTTTTATATATTATCCTTTGAGCTTTTTAGTGTTATACATATGTATTTATTCACACCACTACACACGCTTTCACACACATAAACACTTTATCATCCTGGCTATCATTCATCATCATCATTATTATTATTATTATTATGATTATTTGTTTGATATTTGTATATATGGATCTGTATATATATAAATATATTTTTTTTTATTTGGAGTTATGTATTGAAATATAAATTGCATTCATTTTATTTTGATTTCATTTTAACTCAAATACATATATATATTTAGATATATATTTTTTGCTTTCTTTTTCACACACACACATTTATTTATGTTGTTGCACTTCCACTTTATTAAAGCTTAGATGATGATGATTATAATGGCAGGAAAAAAACAGAAGGAGTATGATTGCAGTTGTTTTATATGTTTATATACATATAATATATATATATATACATATATATCTTTATATATATATATATTATATATACATAGTTATATGTATATACAATATATATATATATTATAATATATTTAGAGTATTTGTGTTTTTGTAATATTTTAGTTGAGTCCTTTCTCCTTGGCCATTTGAGTTCCGCGTTAGAGTTTTGATTTGTGTTTTTTTTTTCTTTACAGTTAAAAAAGTTTCGGTAAGTGTGCGGTGTGTCGTCGTCGTGGCGTGTAACGTTACTTTTTACCGTGAGTATAAAAAAGCAATGTTGTACTCAAAAGACGTCCAAAAGCCGTATGCCAACAAATTCCGGGACATTGAATGCGTTCGGCGTTTTTCCATGGTTTTCGTTTCGATGATGATGGAAAACTTCAAACTCGTTTGGGTCGTTTTGAAAAAACACACAGAAAGCACATAATATGCCATGGCAAGCCAAACCTAACCAAGCCAAGTCAGGCCAGCGATGCTATATGGTGGTCTATATGTCTATATGTGTTTGTCGCTATATGTGCCTGCAGATGCTGTGTCCATCGTGGCAATGACGATGACGATGATGATGGTGCTGGCGATGATGATGGCGGTGTTGCAGGCCACCTTATACTTGGCACATAGCGGCCTTCCCTTACCCTGTAAATAATGGCAGGCAGTGGATGGCTGCCTGGCTAGCTGCAACATCATCATCAGCATCGCCGCGTTAAAGTTTTTTCGGCCATCAAATACGCGCGCGAAAAACTGGCAACGATTGCCTGAGAAATAACAAACCCCCCACCAACCCTAAGTCCGGCAAATGTTATTCTTAGTGCTGCTGCTACAGCTGCTGGCGGCGACGACGACGATGTCCATTGTTGCGTTCCATGTTCACAATGCAAATGCATTTCTTCAAGTTGGAGGCCTATGTAAAACGCACGCACACACACAAACACACTCACCAAAAACCTTTGCATTGATTTAGGAGAACTACTCGCAGCTAGGCATATGGAGCGCACATATGGACGGACCCCTTACTCATGTAAACACTTCAAAAACCTTCCTCCTTTACTGCTTCATGCCTGCCTTTCGTTAGTCTTATGCAGTCCATCCATCCTTCTGCGGAGGGCATAGGAAAGGGAAACTATATGAACGCACCGCAATTTTACGCAAAAACTCAAGCTTACACCAACACATTCACGCTAAGGCGAACAAAAAATGCAACTTCCTATACCCTCGGACAAAACCCAACTGCCCTTTACTTAAACGCATAGATTTGGCGGAAAAAACTCTGCTCCAAAAGCCAAAGAAAATATATAGTCGCCCTCCTCACCCTCCCCCAGCCACACTCTCGCAGAAAATCCCTAGCTCTCCTGCAACAAACTGCAGCATCAGAACAACAACAAACCCCCGCATCGTTCAACAATATTTCTTATACTCGCCAAAAGGTGACCTCTCTCACTCTCTGTTGTTGTTAACTCAAAAGCCCCCCCCTTCCCCACCACACCCCCCACCACCCACCAATCATCATACCAATATATTCTATATACAATGCGTTATGCGTTTTCTTTCTTTACGGCCTATGGTCTTGACTCATACTACTCCTTGGAGTAGGGCTGGATTTGGTATATTTTGAACCACCTAAAAATAGGCAATGCTTAATGCAATTTATAGCCACACACACACACAGCCACATGCACAACTTCTGCTCTTCTTTCCCTAGTCTCGCGCGCTCTCGCCTACTTACATCTTGCATATAAAGCAAGTCTTGCATTCCCTCTCACTCGTTTGGCTATGTGTGCTGCTTGCTCTCTCTCACTCTGTCTCTCTTCTTGTACGAAATTCTGTTTTTCTGAATTTCTAACAAAAATGTTGAAAAGAGACAAAATGCAAAAAGTCTATGCAAAAATGCAACAAAAATTGCAACCAGCCGAGTTTATATATAAGTATGTATGTATGTACAGGTTCCACATACGCACAGCAATGCACTGAACTGCACTGCTTTGCTGGGCTCTGCTCTCTTTCGCCCCCGAAACCCTCTCTCACAAAAACAAATTGCATTGAAAAAAAGCCGGTTGCATATTTTTAGGCAGACCAGAGATAAGCAAAAATGCATAAAAACCGCTCGCACTGCGGCTCTCTCACTCTCTGTGTGTGTGGGAAATTCTCCCAAAAACCCACTTGTATGAATTGTTTGCAAGTCCCAAACATAAGCTCACTCTCAGCAGCTGCCTTGATGTGTGTCTGTCTGTCTGCCTGTCTATCAGCCTGATTGCATTCTCTGAAGCTCCCTCTCTTGTTTTTTTCTGGTGTGTGTTATCTTTAGCCAAAACCCCTTTCCCCCGTCCAAGAGAGAGAACGAGAACCACTACTTCATATATATATATATATATGTATGTATAGTATATATGAAAAAGGGGCACTATCTTGCCAAATTGCGCATGTCATCTTTGCATTTCGGGGTATATGCCATCGTTGCGGTCTTATTGCATTTTCTAGGTATATAACTAGAAAAACATACAAAAAGAACGCATACATCTAAATAAAAACAAACCAATACATACACACATCCGCTGGCATGCATGCATGCATCTCTACATCTTGTCTTTGACAGTGTGTGTGTATAAGGGAGAGGAAGAGCAAGCGAGAGAGAGTGTGAGTGACATGTGGCACCACAATGTGCATAGCCATAGCATGCATGGCACGACTGCATGCGTTCTATGCAACTCCAATGGTCGTTTGTTGTAGTTAATGCATTTAGTAATGGTTGGCGTGTTGCATGTGGCCCATGTGAACCCATCAAACGGATCGGTCCAGAGGGGGACGATTTCTATATACGTGCACTTTGTGTTCTTTTTCGTTTTGGTTCTGTCCTTTCAAAGGAGGAGGTTAGCTTTGGACATACGATTTTGAACAACAGAACAGATAGTGTCAAGATTTGTATTATCTAGAAAGAGAGGGCGGTTTAGTATGCTTTCAAAAGGACCATGGATTCCTATATATACATAGGCATATATATAATTTAACTGGAAATTTTGAAAGTACACTTATACTTGTATTAGATATCAAAAATTAATTTTCTATTATTCTTAGAATAGATAATAATTATAACGAATTTATAATAATTATGTATATGTATATCGCTCTTTTAGAAAAGAACGTCACAAGTCAAAATCGTAAATTCCGCCTATGGACGATTTTCTGAGCCTATAGAAAATGAACCTGGGACAAAATGATTGGTGAATGGGACAAAATGAATTTCTAGGTTTGTAAAATATAGATGCCTACCCCATAAATCGTAAATGTCCATCAATAATATTTGCATTTTGAAAAGCAGGATATTTTTGTATGAGTACTTACAAATTTTGAGTTGTGACGTTCTTTTTCTAAATGAGCGATATATATTTTTCTAGAAACCCTTTTGCAATTTTCTGTACATGATTTTATTAGATGAAATCTTCAATTTAGACTTAGAAGACCCTAAGTTGAGAAAATCCTAATTCAGTCATTATTTTAGTTTTCTGGCAACATAAATTCAGTTATTATTCTAGTTTTCTGGCAATATAAATTCAGTTAAATAATGATGGCCTTTGACTTAGACCAATCAGTCATCTGGGCATTCAAAAGATGATATACAGGGCCATAACTAATACACAGAAAAATGTGGCCATACATTAAAAGATTGTCGTCGAAGACGTTCCTAACTTTTAGAATGAGTACATTTCATACTTACAATATAGACAATTTTCACAAATATAACCTGAATTTTCAAAATTTTAAGTACGACATTGACTTATTTGAACAAATAGGGATATCGTTGCGAAAAGTTTTTACAATTTCAGTAGTGTTTACAATTTCATCATGGAGAAATATACGCAAGAACAATGGTTACTAATTATTCAGTTTTATTACCAAAATAATCGTTCTCCAATTGCAACTATTCGTCCATTTTTTTTTTAATCCCAAAAAACACGTTCTAGTCCACCTACGACCTTGACCCCAATGAACAATATTTTAGCTCTCATTTTTTTGCCATTGATCGATTCCCATTTCGACGTACAGTTAAGGAGCTAGAGCAAAAATAAACTTTTCGTTCACATTTGAAAATGATGCTAAGTCCATTTTTTTTAAATAAAAAAAAACACTTTTCAGTCGACCAACGAGCTATCTTTGTGCCATTAACCGATTGTGGCTACGTGCCACACAGCAAATGAAACAATTGAATTGTTGCGAAAAAAGTTTGGAGATTCGATTATTTCAAGAAATTGTGATACGAGTATTGAATGGACTCCAAAAAGTTGTGATTTAACACCATTAGACTATTTCTTGTGGGGTTATTTGAAGTCATTGGTATTTCGAAATAAACTAGACTCTCTTCAAGCTTTACATGCCAATATTGAACGCGCCATTCATGACATACGGCTTGATTTAGTGAAAAAAGTGCTCGAAAATCGGGTTCATCGAATTCGTTCCTGCAGAAGAAGTCGAGGAGGCCATTTGAATGACGTTTAATTTAGAACTTAATTGTATCGATTGTACTTCACATTTAATAAAAAGCTTTTGAATTTCCTTAACAATAAGTGTGTTTTTTTTTCTAAGAAATCATATCACTCTTATTGCAAAACCCTGTACATATATATGTTCGATTTACTCCTCGTGGGGGAGCATAGGCCCGCAATCGATCCTAATGTGCATTATTGATGTAATCTAAGATCATACAAGTTGAATAAGGTTGTTGCTTGTCATTTGTAATAAAAAATTGTTTCAGAAACATTTTGATCCGATACAAATGTTAAAACATGTTCTTAATTTTTAGTACACAACAACATTGTATTAGATATTCGGATCTCTTTGGAGCAAAATCTTTAAAATTTAGTTGACACATTTTATAAACTGAATCAAATATAAATGTGTTTATATACGTAAAAATGCAGACTTATAGTTTAAATATTTTGACCTAAGTAAGCATTTGAATACTTGCCGGATCGATTAAACAATATTGTCCATTCCTTGTTAGGCTATGTACAATGGAAGTTAGTCGAAAATGCAGAATGTGAAGACATTTAAACGACTGCAACAGAAAAACTGTTGTGGAAAAACCTGTAAGGAAAGGCTAAAGTTGCGTGTAAGTGGTGTAATACGCTACACCACTTACACGCAAAGAGAAAATTCGTTTCTGCGAAACGAAATATTAGACAACTACAATTCTCATTTAAGACGACTGAAATTCTTTTGGTCAGAACAAACAATTGCTTACGCGAAATAAGCTTCTGTCACCACAAACGAAATTTCAGTTCCGGCAAACGAGAATTGTAGTTGTCTAATATTTCGTTTCGCAGAAACGATTTTTTTCTTTGCCTGTAGATAGAGCAGAATATGTACACATATAGTTAGTTTAAATCTGAAACACTTACATTTAAATTCGCTGCGTTCCAAACTACGAGTATTATCTTTCATAATTCACAACATTGAGATATATGTATTCTGCATATCTGCACGTGGACCGATTTTCTCCAAATTTAGCAGTGTTCGTTCTTCGATCAAATAACTCTTCTTTGCCAAATTTCATAACAGCCGGATGTTAATAAAGCTTCTATAGTACTTTCATACCAAATTGGAAGGAATATACATTAGTGTTATACGACAAATAAATTTGAATCAATTTTCTCCTTCTTGGATCAATAAACTCTTCACTGCCAAATTTCAGAACAAAAGGACCAAATCGGAAGAAACCTATACTCGTATATGGGAGTTATATCTGAATCTGAACCGAATTGTTTTTCAAATTTGACAATGCTAATTTCTGAACAAATTAACTTCCTTATCAGATGTATAATAAGATTTATCTAGCAAATCGGAGTTAAATACATATGTCGGAGTTAAAGATATATCTTAATATGAACTGATAATTTTCAAACTGAGCAGTCTTTGTATTTGTCTCAAGTAACTTCTCTTTGCCAAATTGTAAAATGCTCGGATGTAAAATAAAACTTCTGTAGTAATAAATCTTCTCTAGAAGGAACATATATATGGGGGCCTATCTACTTTACCTCTATGTAAACCTGACCGGATTTCTTTAAAATTGTATGGTAATCATTCCTGCATTAATTAACTCCTTCGTGCCAAATTTTGTAATCCTCAAATGTGTAATACGATTTCTCTAGCGCTTAGATGCCAAATCGGGGCTACATCTGAATCTGAACCGATTTTTTTTTTAAATTAGACAATGTTCATTTCTCAACATAGAACATAGAAACTCCCTTGTGTCAAATGTGGTAATGCTCAGTTGGATAATACGATTTATATAGCGTTGAATGCGTACACGGAGCTAAATATAACGGGTGATTCATCGAGAGGTTTGATTTTCAATATGCTTTTTTATACAGATCACGCGTGACTCATATCAAACTGCTTTGTCATTGTTGTTCAGTATTGTTTGGCAAGTCTTCATGGTAAGACTCACACCACAACAGCATCTCCAAATTGTTCAGCTATATTACGAAAAACAGCGTTCGTTTATTGTGCAATTTTGTTCAGTGATGAAGCACATTTCTGGCTCAATGGATACATTAATAATCAATTGGGCCGTATTTGGGTTGCTGAGCAACCCGAAGAGTACCAAGAGCTACCATTACATCCATTTGAAAGAACGGTATGGTGAGGTTTATGGGCCGATGGAATCATTGGTCATCGCACCATGTTAACGAACTATGTGCTTCCTGAAATTCAAGCGCATGGTTTCGGTGAGCTCTGGTTTCAGCCAGATGGCGCTACGAGCCATACAGCGCGTGAAAAAATGACCTTGTTAAGAAACTATTTTGGTCATAAATTGGCCACCTACATCGTGCGATGTACCAACACCTTTGGACTATTTTCTCTGGGGATATGTAAAGTGAGGTCTTCAGGAATAAGCCAGATACGATTGACGCTTTGGAAGCCAACATTACTTGTGTCGTTCCCGCTATGATCGAACGAGTTGCCTAAAATTGGTCTTCCGAATGGACCACCTCAGATTTTCTCCAAGTTCAATACCGTTCATCATTCGGACAAAAAAGTTGTCTGTGTTAAATTTCATCACGATCAGTTCAGAATTACTTTGATCACAAAGTTTACATGGACACCAGATGGACGGACAGAGTTGTTCAGTATATTTTAAGTGTGTCTATCCCAAATTTGTATCGTTTGAGCAATGTTTGTCTATCTGCCGTCTGTCCGCACGATAACTCTCAAAAGGAGTGAACGATTGACTTCAAATTTCGTATGTTGTAAAAAGGACGTAAGCTTTACATAGTACCAGCACAAACAAATACTTGAAATTTGGTGGAGTGTAATGCTTGCAATACCTACAGTCCAGTGAAATATGGCTGCCACGCCCCTTTTCACAAAACAAATGTGAAATCGTATTAATTTTAATTCGGCGCTGTGCAATGTCTTTTAAGTATCTACTGTTCATCGCAAAATAGGCGTATATGTCAAGCCCCTTATGGTACCCCCAATACTAATTGACACATTCATTTGAACACAAAATCCATATAACTTCTGTAGCAATCATCTAAAAGTTTTTATGTTCTATATTTTAGACAACTTTTGCGATGACTATTGTGTGAGTAAAATAATACATGCATTTTGAGCTGAACAATGGATACCTTAGTAATCAAATGGGGTGTACTTTTAAATCGGTTTACTCTATAACATGTATTTTATTTAGCCGTCGGGAAATGATTTTGTGAACAATGGACGCTACAATGGAAGTCATCGATAAGACCTCTGAGTGTAAGAAATATTCAATGACCCTCAATGAAATATTTGTCTCAGAGCTATGCGATCTAAATTAAATTTTGTTTTTCTAGAGTCGATAAGTAAATATAGAACATTTAAAATTCTCCTACTTAAACTTTTTTATTTATTTATATGAATGACAAAACAAAGTTAATTTATATTCTTAGTTTACGGTGCAGGGAAAAGCCGAGTTACAAAGACCATGTGGCTAGATTTTGCAGCGACGGACCGGAACCTCTGGTGGGAATCGAACCCACGACCCCCAAACTCATAAGCGATCATGCTATCAACTCACCTGATGGGGCGCTCTTGGTTTTTTTAAATAATAATAAGACCATTGGCATTTTATTAAGAAAAAATATGTGATATCGAAAAAATATAAGATAAAATATGTGATTACTTAATTTTATTTTTAAGTAATTTTGTCTTAGATCTTAGACCAATTATTTGAATGTATTGCAAAATGAATGTACATTAAAATATATTTAAACTAAATTTAAAATAAATAATAAAATGCTAATAAACATTAATCCGGGTTGGACGCCATGTAAAAAAAAGCTTAATTCGAGACAATCACAAAAATATTTTTTTAAATTTTTTCCTAGCCCGCGGAATCGGCCAAAATCGTTTTTTTATCTTAACTTTTTTTTAGCTCAATTTTCATATGCTTAACATCATGTGGTATGCAATTTTGAGGTAAGCTTTTTTATTCCGCCTCGCATTTTTTAACTTTTATTTCTGACCCGGTCTAATAAACATTCTTTGTAATTTGTCTCAATTGTCTCAATTTCTGATTACAGGAACAAAAACAAAGTATACGAACATTTGTTTTCATTTTAATTTGTTTCTATTTACGGATTTTATGAGCGCCCCAGTAGGCGAGTTGGTAGCGTACTCGCCTATGAGTTTGGGGGTCGTGGGTTCGATTCCCACCAGAGGCTCTGGCCTGTCGCTGCAAAATTCAGCCATATGGTCTTTGTAACCCGGCCTTTCCCTGGACCTTAAAATTAGAATATAAATTTACTTTGTATTGTAATTCATATAAAATAAAAAAAAAAATAGTCGCCGATATTATCCTGGCTCAAGAGTCTTGTTTCACTCTGGTGCTATTTCAAAAAATAACTACTTATCCATCATGAACCTTTAAAAAGCAATGGATTGTTAAATAATGTAGACAACCTTAGCTCTTTCTTTGCCAGACTAAGGTCATTGGAAAAGTGCTCTAATAGTCATTGGAAAAGTGCTCTAATAGACAGAATATGAAGACATTTGGGTATTTGTTACAGAAGTTTTAGGGAAATTTTAACGCAACGAAGTTGTAACGATTCTTATAATTCAAATCATCTTTTAATATGGCCTCTGATAGGATATCCTACTGTCATTCGGTCACTCCTTTCTAGAGTTATCTTGCGCACCAGCTGTACGGACAAAGCTCAAATGACTTAAAATCTTCCGCCAAAGATACAAATGGTCTCAATCTGCACTGATTTGGTACAAGTTTCTCGTAGCAAATGAGATGTACTTTCACTGAAGTCATCGTTTTTTCTGCATTTATTATTTTTTTTTTAAGTTTTAATTATTATTCGAAGAAAAAAGAAGGAAAGTGTGTTATATAAAATTGTTTGCACTTAAAAGAATCCTTTTTAAAAAATCATAAGATAATTGAAAAAATTGCGGAAGTTTTTTTTTATTAAATTAAATCATTGCAGCAACAACAGTGTTTTCGTTATGACAACTATTTCTTGATGATGTAGCGTAGAAATACGGAGTATTTTTGCGAATGGAACGTGTTTTTTTATTTCGTTCTTAATTTTAATTAAATTGTTTCAATCAGGGGTTCTTCTCCTCTGAATTGGGCTTCATATTTAAGTGAAGGATATAAATATGGTAAATTTATTTGCTTATTTAATTTTCTATTTAGGAAAATTATTAAATTTTCGGACTATGTGAAAGATTACACAGGGGAACAAGGTATTAGTTGATTAAGAATTGATTGATGTTTTTAAGGTTATTTGGGACGCTGAATCCGAATATGCAATTGTTTTTTTCTATCAGCTCGACTTTTCGCGATATACCGTTATGTTAAAAATTAAAGCACTTCCACTTGAAAATGGTTCACCACATTCAGTTAAGAAAAATATCCAAATATCGTCATTAAAATTTATTTAAGCCTTGCTTACATAGCTTCTAAATTCCCCCGTTAGTTTCAGATATATCATTGAATTCTGAATGAGTCTGAAGGCGGCAAAAACACAGTTTTGAACAAAAAGCATTTAGTTCAATATATTTGGAATGATGCGAGCTTTATTTCATTGAAATCGGTGCACAACTTTTGATTTTGTTCATAATTTACCGAGAAAAACGAATTGATAAAAATCAGAATTTCTATACAAAAGTAAAATGTTGTTAATATGAGTGTCTTCGCTGCTGTTCTATTTACGTAATAATAAATTCGAGCTGATGGAGGAAACTGGAGATTAAATTTCAAATCACCGATCTCAAACTAGTACAAAGTTGCTGAAAAGTTTCAATCAACACAAAAAAGTTAAATTTTGTGCCCTTGTGTTATATACCATATTTTATTTCATTTGGATAATACAGCGTAGTTGTTATTATTTTGCGCTTCAAAAACAAGTTTGATGTTAAAATAATATATTGAATTTTTTTAATATTTGACACATTTTTGTATTCGTTTAAAAAGTGATATTTATCAACATCAAAATTTATTATATACGTATTGTTATTTTGGAGCAAATCTTTATGTACCAAACCAGTAAGAAAATAATATATTCGGGCTGTGGCGATTATATGATACCCTAAACCACTCTAGTAACATTGGATAACAATAAAATATCCAATGTATACTTCAATCAAAATTTGTTTACACTATTTACATTTCGTACGTATCTGCCTTTGTAGTTAAGTCGGACGGAAAATATATACGGGAGCTATATATGGGCGCTATAGCTAAATCTGAACCGATTTTTTCAAATTCGACTATAATTGTTCATGTATTAGGAAACTCTCCCGTGCTAAATTTAAAAACGATTGGATGTTAAATACAGCTTTTATAGGGCTAAAGGGTCAAATCGGACGAAACATTTATATGGGAGCTATATCTAAATTTGATTCGATTTACCTCAAATTGAGCAATGTTGGTTTATGGATCAAGAAATCCTACCATGCTAAATTTGAAAACAATTGGATGTAAAATAAAGCTTCTATAAGGCTAAAGGGTCAAAAAGGACGAACATATATACTTATACGGGAGCTATATCTAAATCTGAACAGATTTTCTTCAAATTCAATAGGCTTCTTTCCAGGTACGAAAGACTCCAGATTGTAAAATTTCAGCACAATCGAAGTGAAATTGCGACTTGTACTCAAGGGACAACTTTTAATGGGCAGTTGGACGGACCGACGCATAGACATTAGGGCGGGTCGATTTAAAAACCGCCCATTGCTCAGTGAAAATCGTATTCTAGGGATCAAAATAAGAAACTTTGCCGAAGGAACCATACCTCTAAAACGAATTCTGATGTCCCGGAAAAAATCCCACTTTGACCCATTTAGAGTGCTCCAATCGAGTCCAAATGTATGGAACCCCCAGGGGGTGTGCCACTGGCATGGGTGGGTCGGGCCTCCAAGGTTAGTGGGGGTCGGTCATACATTTGAACTCGATTGGAGCACTCTAAATGGGTCAAAGTGGGATTTTTCAAAATTTGCCCCTACCCTAAAGTTCGACCCAAATTCCGGGACATCAGAATTCGTTTTAGAGGTATGGTTCCTTTGGCAAATTTTCTTATTTTGATCCCTCGAAAACGATTTTCACTGAGCAATGGCGACTTTTTTTGCCTCCCCACAAATCGACCCGGCCTAATAGACATGGTTAAATCGATAAATTTTTTGATATTATTTTGAAATGTCAATTAGATTTCATTCCAATCGGGACGGGTAGGACAACGTAAGAAAGTTCAGTCGGGTAAATCGACAAATGAATCTATCCCCTCACCTTAAGTCTCAAATATTAGTAAATTTATTTATTTTTTTGTTTTATTTAGATTTTTATCAATTAAAATTGAATGCAATTTCTAAATTGAATTGAATTAAATACCAGTATCAACTTTCAAGTTGATACTGGTATTAAAGTTAAAAGCTGTTTACTTTTACCATATACCAAATTTGAAGTCAATCGGTTACTCCTGTCAGACAGACGGACGGACATTGCTCATTCGACTTAAAATGACCCAAAACGGATATCCGCCGAACATACTTAGGGTCTTAGGTCACTCCTTCGATGTGTTACACTTTTGGTTCGTAGCAAATTATATATACTCTCCTATCTAAGGTGAGGGGATAAAAACGACATTGAAATCCAACACCAACCAATGCATGACGCGTTTCGTTGGTGGTTAGTTCAAATTATTGTTTTGAAGTATCTCCAAATATAGTTTATTTAAGAAAATTTTAAAATCATGTGGAGCCGAACATTAGCATGTTCCTGATAGAACAAATAGAATTATCATATTTGTTCTAAACAATTATCTTCAAACTCGCAGTATTAGCTATTGGACCGAGAACCTTAATTCTTACAAATATCATAAAATCGGCTGGAAAAATTGGTTTTTGTAACGCTTACATGCAAATAAATATTCATACATACGGGGGATATTTCAGAAGTTTAACCAATTTTCCTCAAATTTGTCAGCAATCCTTCTTGGATTAAGAAACGCCTCTGTACAATTTTCATCAACTGTGCAATATAATTAATGAAACAATTCCCAGATATACCCACTAAAATGTAGTGTAAAAGTAGTGATAAAAATCCAAATCTTATGATCCGGAAGTTGTTCAAAATTTTTTAATCGCCAATGACTTTAACAAGGGCTTGTCGCCCCATAATGCCATTGTTTTGCTGTGCATTGGCTTCAATTCTTAGAAAGCAATGCAAATATTATTTTTTGTATGCTATTGGAATGTAATAATATCTGCTCTAAAACGTTAAAACAAACTTTTTAATTTTCTTTAAATTGTTTTTTTTTGTTAATTTTATATTAAGAAACTATATTATTTCATTATTCAAAGTAATTTTTTTTTTGTCTTTCCGTGATTTGAACCTGCCGCATCAGCATAATATCGCAGCATGGCGCGCACGGCCACAAACGAGCTCGTCTTACCACTGTCCTGAGATACATATGTAAGACCACTTTAGCGTATGAGTAGCTTGTGAAAATTTGGATCTTATTCACTGATTTGGATGTTTTCTTTATCTCAGTATTATTAATCGGGGTGTCCGGGTTCAAATACCGCAAAGGATATTTACATTTTTTTTAATAATTTTTTTTTATTTTTTTTTTAAACGTATTAAAATATTTTAAATCTGTTTTCCATAAGAACATTTTAATATTTTATATTTTTTTTTTCATAAAATATAAGTATCTTTATGACTGTTGCCAAAGAAACTATTTGGAGGCGAAAAAAATAAATAACTGCTTTATTGGAAGTGTAATTCTATTGTAATTCTATAGGAATAATTTCCATATTATACTGCGGGATAGTTACCAAATCGAAGGATCTCATATATCGTAGATACACATATATGGAAGCTGTATCCAATTCTGAACTGATGTTCACCAATATCAATGCTAATTGTCCTTATCGCACAAGAGATGTTTGTTCCAAATTTCGTTAGGATCCTAACAATATTTCGACCTGTACTTTGATACATGCACAGACAGACAGACGGACGGGCATACATAGTTAAATTTACTCAAAAAGTAATTCAAAGATGAAGTAAAATAAACTATAGGTATATCTCCCCTTTTGGGTGTTACAACAAATGTTGAATAATTGTAATATGCTCCCTAAGAAAACAAAATCGCTTCAGCAGTATATTTTCTGGAAACAAGTTTTTTATATTATATTTGAGAACATGAAATTTCTTGCTGTAAATAAAAAAAGGCTTTCTTTAAACATTTCCCCATATTTCAAAATAACATTCATCAAATCTCCGAAAAAATAATATTGATAAAAGAGATATTTCGGTATGTGAATATAAAATAATGGGATTTCCAATAGGGATGATATGATTTTGAAGTGACGTTTCGGCAATTTGTTGTAATATGTCATGATCTGTCATTTGTTTTTTATTGTATTCCGTAGTGTTTACAATTTCATCATGGAGAGATATACGCAAGAACAACGTTTACAAATTATTCTGTTTTATTATCAAAATAATTGCAACTTTTCGTGCGCTAAGTCCATTTTTTTAAATCCAAAAATGGCACTTTCCAGTCGACCTACAACCTTAACTTTAATGAGCAATATTTAAGCTCTCGTTAAGAGCTATCTTTTTGCCATTGACCGATTCTCAATCCGACGTACCGTTAAGGAGCTAGAGCAAAAATCAACTTTTCGTTCACATTTGAAAATGATGCTAAGTCCATTTTTTTAAAATATCCAAAAAAAACTTTCCAGTCGACCTACGATCTTGACACCCATGAGCAATATTTTAGCTCTCGTTAAGAGCTATCGACTTGCCATTGACCGATTGTCGCGGCGTGCCACACAACATGTGAAACAATTGAATTGTTGCGAGAAAAGTTTGGAGATTCGATTATTTCAAGAAATTGACTATTTCTGGTGGGGTTATTTCAAGTCATTTGTCTTTCGAAATAAACCAGACTCTCTTCAAGCTTTACAAGTCAATATTGAACGTGCCATTCATGACATACGACTTGCCTTAGTGGAAGAAGTGCTCGAAAATTGGGTTCATCGAATTCGTTCCTGCAGAAGAAGTCGTGTATTGTATAGGTTGTATTTCACATTAAATAAAAAAACTTTTAATTTCCTTAACAATAGGCGTGTTTTTTTTTCTTAATTTCTTAAATTATATCCCTCTTATTGGAAACCCCTGTATTTATATACGATTATTGTAAAGATTATTTGTAATATTTTTTTCTAAAATGTTTTGTACAATCTTACCTTGACTAAAAACTCATTGAGGTTTTTTCATCGTTGCTGTTGTTATTGTAGTTTATTACACAATAATGCTATGTTATTGCAGTTGTCTTTTTTGGCATTGTCTTAAATGTTTTTTGTTTGTGCTTTTGGCAATATATTTTATAATTAGTTACTAGATAGTCTAAATTTTGTTTCTTACTAAATATAATTAATTTTGATAACAAAAATACGTTTTTTTGTTTTGTCGTTTGCTTTTTGTGTTGTTGATTTCAGGTAATTTTGTAGTTTGATTTTTGTTGCCGAAATACGCAAATGAAAAAGTTTTGAAATCTTTACTTTTTTGGCGCCAGAAATTACGAGGCCGAAATATAAACGATGTGAAGACGTCTGAATTTATGTTGTTTTGAGAATTGATTGTTTTTTGACTGAGTGGAAAAACGTTAAGCCGAAATTCTTGCCGGTGTGTGTGTGCGAGTGGTAAACTTAAGATATGGGCCGTGAACGTGGTGGTGGGTGTGTGGAGAAAATTGAAGATCGAAAAAGTCAAATTCAGACGTTTAATTTTGGTTGTTGTTTTTTTTTTTGAAGGGTAGCGGAGAAGTTCCTTTTCCTCCTGGTTTTGGTTGGTGTTGTTGTGTGTCGGGCCGGGCCGGGGAACGGTTAGTAACTACTATTTTTTGTTGTTGTGGATTTGGTTGTTTTGGTTTAAAAAACTTGTTTGTTTTTTTTCTTCCTTTTAAATGGTTGTTTGTTCAATTAACTTAAAACTTTGTTTCTGGTGAGACTATTTTTTTAGTTGTCGTTTTTATTTTAGATAAATTTTGAGTTCTATTGTTTTTGTAAATAGAGGTTTGGGGGGCCAACGGGTCGGGTTTTTATGGGGGGGTTATTGTTCCAAAATTCTCACATGGTGCAAAGTTACATTGTCTGCGAACTCACTGCATTTCACTGCAGTGCTTTTAACTCAACTCGAAAAAAGTGTAAACTTAGAGTCAAACTCAAGATGGTGTGGCAGCGGTTAAATAAAATGTTTTCTTTTCGAAATTATAAGAAACTTTGAGAAAAACTATTTTGGTTTCCCAGTAGAAATCCATGATGAGTGAATAATGCCAAAACCGTTAGGAAATATAATCAAATTTTAAATGAAAGTTAACGCAGGGAAAGAGAGAGAGAAAACAAATCACGCGAAACAATAATGATTTTTGATAACTTTTGGCGAAACTTTTTCTTTAACACAATTCTAAAAACACTTTGATTTGGTTGGATGGTTGGATGGTTTGATAACTTTTGTCTTAAATGATTTTTTGTATTTTGTCTTTAATGATTTGTTTTTTTTTGGTTGTCAGAACTATTTTTGTTTAGATTTCTTTGTCCGGATATGCTTTAATTTTCTTTTTTTTCTATTTTTGCTTAAGTTTTTCGAGCTTTTTTCCTCAATTTGTTGATTTTTTGGATTCGTTGAAAATTTTTTGGAAAATTTAATTTTTTTATTTTCTGAATGCAATTTCTAAAGAATTTTTCTTTTAGTTTTGCGTTTGGTTCTCTTGTGGGAAAAACAAAACAACAACAACAACAACTAAACTAAAATAAAATCGGAATTGTATATTTAGTTAGTTTTTATATGAATTTTTATATGAATAGGATTTTTATAATAATATATAAATTTATAAAAATTATTTAAGTTGTGTTGTTTAGTCTGCCTGCTGCCGTACACTAAAAAAATGCCGCGTTTTAACAATCGCGTTTAGTAAATTTTTCTATACGTGTGTGTTGTGTGGCCATAACAGCAAAAACGGGCGGCAGCAACAACAACAACTACATTGGCAATAACAGTGGCAGCAATACCACACGACCAGCGACATCAGCGAAATATTGTATCCTGATAGCAACAACAACAACAACAATAGTAACATGGATAACGTCACCGAGCAACTACTACGGCTCCACCAGCAGCAACAACAACTCCAACAACAATAGCCGCGACAACAAACAGTGAGGAGAACGAGGATTTTTTTTTCGTTATTGTCCAAACAGCAGCAATGGCAACATCACCATCAGCTTCATCAGGAATAGCGAGAAACGGCCACGGCCTCGCGCCATCAGAATATCACGGAAGCAAACACACACTCACACACATACATACACTCAATCATATTGCATATCCTTACATACATACCGACACATACATTACCCACAGCACAGCAGGAATAGCCAACATTTGCTTTTAGTTGTTGCCGATGACGTTGGCAATGTTGTTTGCTAATGATAATCATGTTGCTGTTGGCCAGGATGATGATGATGACGACGGGCGCAATGCTAATACAGTGACCAGCCATACAGCCATATTTCATAGCCCAACACTTGATGGGTGGCATAAAATCCCCGCCAAATATTTCCATTCCAATACATTCACCGAAATCATCATCATCATCGTTGCATTTCATAGCATAGCATTGCATTGTACTGCACTGCACTGCCATCATTGTCTTTCGGTCCTCTAATGCCCATTTATGGAGGGCCATCCATACATTTCAATAGTGATGGTCATGGTCCTAATCAACATAACTGCATTCTCACCCAAAGCTCAAACATACACACCATCCACTCTGGTCGTATATCCTCTGATTATTACTAATATCATCAATTGCTTTGGCTTTACATGTTTCTAACCGTGGTTAGCACCAGTTACCTCCTCTATTTAGTTTTTGAAATTATCATTTCTATTTTTTTGGTTGCTGTTTTGCACATATTTTTTTTTTTGGCTGCATTAGCTGTTAACATTCCTCTTGGACATTGAGATAATACTACTATAAATACAAATATACATATAATATGTATATATGGTACATATACATATGTACATATGTATGTAAATGACAACATGTTCTAACAGCGGCAGCAGCAGAAAAAACCTCGGCTCTTCATTCTCATTAATGTCAGTGCGACAGCGTGTAATTTGTTTGATATGCTGCCCGTTCTGCAGTGTCACGAACTGCACTGATCAAATGCATTTTCGTATGGGACTTTTCATATGCAGAAATTCAAAAAACTCAGTTTCTCATTAGAATCCTTTATGATATTCTAATGAATACACTGTCCAACAGCATTTTTGGAACAGAATAGCGACCCCATACTTTTAAAAGAGCATGTTGAGTAGATCATTTTTATAGAATAAACTTATGGTCCAGCTGGTCTGAGTTTTTTTTCTACAGTGGGTCAAAGTTTTAAATTTTTGGTCTAAGGGAGCATTATACTAAATGAAGAAAGTGCTATAAGTTAATGTCTGAGGGATTTCTTATTGTCGGAGTTATATAGTGGAATTTTATGAGGATCATTTTTGTGGTAGATTTGAATCCTATAGCTCCCTTCTTAATGGTTCAATTTGGCCGCTTTTGAGAAAAAAACAACTTTGTTTACTCTACAAAAATTATCTACTAAATATGCCCTTTCAGAATTATAGGGTCGCTATTCTGTTCCAATCAAAAAGTCTTGATTTGTTGGACAGTGAAAGAAGTACTAACCAAACGCCTATTTTGCCGAACTAAGTCAACATGTTAAAACCCATAACACATGCAGGAATGTTAGTCGTACGATCTAGTGGTTGAAGCAATGAAGATACCAGTAAATAACGTTGTTGACAGGAATTTGACCGTTTTTTGGGTTTTTGTGTTAAGATTTGGGTTTTAGTGTGTTCTGACACATATAGTAAAATTTTATGGCGAACATTTTTGTAGAACATTTCATCCCCGCCCTCCCCCTTTTAAGGGGTGTTTTTTACGATTTGTTAAAATGGGGCCAAAAATTACAGTTATGTGGGGGAGCTAGTGGGTTAAAATGTTCCACAAAAATATTGGCCTTAATATTTTCTATAAAGTTGCTGAACATACCCTATACTAGAAAAATATATATTTGTTACATAACAGTGAAATACTTAAATTTTTGGGATACAATGTGGTTTTTTGAGCTTTTAGGAGTGCCTAGTAATGACATGTTCACAAAAATTGTTCAGATTTACCGTGGCTACAATATTGCCAAATATTGTTAGTACAAAATCAGCGATCCCTTAAAGTTATGCCGAAAAAAGTAAAAAAAAACAAGTAAGAAAGTTTCAATCGGGTAAACCGACTTTGTGAGTAATGTAATATTGAATATTACTCGAATTATTCTGCCAATTTGTGTGGGAGGTACCAGAAGGGGTTTATCAAATACACCTTTTTTTTGCTGAACATTAGATACTTTAAATTCATTGCACTGTGCCGACTTATAAGCATTTATGTGCACTGGTATAAACGTTATGAGACATTAAATTGTGGTATGATTTGGGCATTTTGTGTGGGAGGTACAAAGAGGGGCGTGGCAATAACGCCCATTTTTCACAGGGCTATAGACACTATAAAAACATTACACTGTACAAAATTTCAAGAATTTTTATACACTGGTTTTAATGTTATAAGCTGTTAACTTTTGGTGCAAAAAGGTACCTTTGTGTGGGAGGTACCAAAAGGGGCGTGACAACAACACCCATTTTTCCCTGGACTGTAGGCAATATAAAAGCATAATACTGTACAAAATTTCAAGTATTTTTATACACTGTTATTAATGTTATAAGCTGTTAACTTTTGGTGCAAAATGGTGCATTTGTGTGGGAGGTACCAAAAGTTACGTGGCGACTTCGCCCATTTTTCTCGAGTTGATAACGACTAATAAGCTAATACTATGTGTGGAATTTCAAAAGATTCGAATAGGTAGTATAGCAGTTATTAAAGAATCAATATTTCACAACATTTTAACCCTTTGTGGGGGAGGTACTAGAAGGAGTGGACCAATATGACCCATCTTCGAACTTAGCCGGAGATAGAAAAAAATATTACCCCATTCCAAATTTGAGGTCAATCGGTTACTCCTTTCGAGAGTTATCGTGCGCACCAGCCAGCAGACAGACAGACAGACAGAAAGACAGACAGACAGACAGACGGACGGACATTGCTCATTCGACTTAAAATGACCCAAAACGGATTTCCTCCGAACATACTTGGGGTCTTAGGTCACTCCTTCGACGTGTTACACTTTTTTCCGTAGCAAATGATATATACCCTCGTCACACTAAAGTGAGGGTATAATAATTTAATCCTATGTTTTTCGAAAAAAAAGTGCAGGAAAACAATTTTTTTTTGGCATGAAATGTTAACAGACTTTTTTCAACGTGTTCTTAGCTACATTATTTCCAAATATAGTTAAGCGCTATCACCACGTCTGAAGTAGCTGTTGCTCAAAAACCGATGACACCTTTTTTCACGGGGTCCACTGATTTTCCGAATCTTTCGAGGCCCATAAAAAAATTGGTCACCAATCTCGCCACACTGAGTATAGGGTTATACTACCATTTGGTAGTAGAATCGAACCTATACCATCAGATCCGTGTATTTTTTGCACTGTTGCACAGTGTTACAAATCCTAGAAATTTAAAAATTAATAATGGCACCTTCACTTGGAAACAGAAGTTTAGTAGGTGTCGTTAAAACTATTAGAACAATTTAACTATTTTCCAAAAAACGTTTTTTGTTGGCACGAAAAAACTAACTAAAAAATTAGAGAAAAAATCTCAAACATTTTGTTTGTTCCATTTTTCAAAAGTTAGCATCCTAACGAAAAAACAATGCCTATTTGCAAAATATCTATGGACATTTTGGCGTGGCAGTAACGCGCATTTTAATACCCTCACTTTAGTGATACGAGGGTATATATCATTTGCTACGGGCCAAAAGTGTAACACATAGAAGGAGTGACATAAGACCCTAAGTATGTTCGGCGGATATCCGTTTCAGATCGTATTAAGTCCAATGAGCAAGTCGTCCGTCTGTCTGTCTGCTGGCTGGTGGGTACGATAACTCTAGAAAGCAGTAACCGATTAACTTCAAATTTGGTACATGACAATATTTGTTTCTATCTCCGGCTATGTTCGAAGATGGGCCATATAGGTCCTCTCCTTCTAGTACCTCCCCCACAAAGGGTTAATAACAGGTTTTCCAATAGGGATGATATGATTATGAAGTGACGTTTCGACCATTTGTAATATGTCATGATCTCTCATTCGTTTTTCATTGTATTCAGAAGTGTTAACAATTTTTTCATAGAGAACAACGCAAGAACAACGTTTACAAATTATTCAGTTTTATTATCAAAATAATCGTTCTCCAATTGCAACTTTTCGTGCGCTAAGTCCTTTTTTTAAAGCCAAAAAACCCTTTCCAGTCGACCTACGACCTTGACCGATTCCCGACGTACCGTTAATGAGCTAGAGCAAAAATAAACATTCCGTTCACATTTGAAAATGATGCTTAGTCCATTTTTTTTAAAAATCCAAAAAAACACTTTCCAGTCGACCTACGACCTTGAAACCGATTAGCAATATGATAGCTCTCGTTAAGAGATGTCTTTTTGCCATTGACCGATTGTGGCTACGTGCCTCCAAGAAGTTGTGATTTAACAGCATTACACTATTTTTTGTGGGGTTATTTGAAGTCATTGATCTTTCGAAATAAACCAGACTTTCTTCAAGATTTACAAGTCAATATTGAACTTGTCATTCATGACATACGACTTGATTTAGTGGAAAAAGTGCTTGCAAATTGGGTTCATCGAATTCGTTCCTGCAGAAGAAGTCGTGGAGGCCATTTGAATTACGTTTTATTTAGAACTTAATTGTAGCGATTGTACTTCACATTAAATAAAAAACTTTTGAATTTCCTTAACAATAAGTGTGTTTTTTCAAAGAAATCATATGACTCTTATTGGAAAACCCTTTATTTAGTGAATTATTGGTTATTTAATAACTTCTATACTACTTATTTAAATCCTCTGAAATTCTACACATTATATTATTTTATTAGCCACTATCAACTCGAGAAAAATGGGTGAAGTTGCCGCGCCCCTTTTGGTACCTCCCACACAAATGGACCATTTTGCGCCAAAATTAAACTGCTAATAACAATAATATCACTTCATGGAAATACTTGAAATTTTGTACAGTAAAATGGTTTTATACTTCCTACAATCCAGTAAAAAATGTGCGAAGTTGCCACGCCCCTTTTGGTACCTCCCACACAAATGGATTATTTTGCACCAAAATTTAACAGCTTATAACCGGGTAACCGACTAATAAATCCCCTCACCTTGAGTCTCAAAAAAATATTATTAAATTTATTTATTAAGTTTTTGTAAAAAAAAGTACAAAGGTCGAATACCAAAAATAATAACAACTAAGAATTTATTTATTTTTTTGTTTTATTTAAATTATAACCAATTTAAATTGCATTTAATAACTTTAAAGTATGTACTGGTATTAAAGTTCAAAGCTATTTACATTTGGTACAAAATGGTCCATATGTGTGGGAGGTACCAAAATGGGCGTCCCAATAACGGTCACTTTTCTCTGGACTCTATGTACTATAAAAACATTGCACTGTACGAAATATCAAGTTTTTGAATGCACTGGTATTAAAGTTAAAAGCTGTTAACTTTTGGTACAAAAAGGTCAATTTGTGTGGGAGGTACCAAAAGGGGCGTGGCAGTAATGTATATTTTTCACTTTATTGTAGGTACTATTAAACCATTACACTGTATAAAATTCCAGGCCTTTGTATGCACTGGTAATAAAGTTATAAGCTTTTAACTTTTGGTTCAAAATTGTCCATTTGTGTGGGAGGTACCAAAAGAGGCGTGACAACTCCGCCTATTTTTCTCGAGGTAATAATGACTAATAAACTAATACTAATTGTCGAATTTCAGAGGAATCAAATAAGTAGTATAGAAGTTATTAAATAATCAATATTTCACTAAATATTAACCCTTTGTGGGGGAGGTACTTGAAGGAGTGGACCAATATGGCCCATCTTCGAACTTAGCCGGATATGCGGAAAAATATTACCACATACCAAATTTGAAGTCAATCGGTTACTCCTTTCGAGAGTTAACAGACAGACGGACAGACAGAGAGACAGAGAGACAGACAGAGAGACAGACAGACAGACAGAGAGACAGACGGACGGACGAACATTGCTCATTCGACTTAAACTGACCCAAAACTCGTATACCCTCCTCTCTAAGGTGAGGGGATAAAAAATATTCGTTTTAGTGATAATTAAAATAGACGTTTTCTTGTAAATGATGTCCAAATTTTGTATTTGTTTATACCCACACGACATTTATAATTTTCTACGGTCCAAAAGTGTAATACATCAAAGGAGTGACCTAAGATCCTAAGTATGTTCGGCGGTAATCCGTTTCAGAACATTTAGAGCCATTTGAGCAATGTCAGTCCGTCTGTCTGGTTTTAGTGAAATATTGATTTCCTAATAAGTTTTTACTACAGATCTTGTTCTTGCTCTTGTTTCATACAAAAACATGACAGCTTGTAACTTTTGTACTAGAGCATTTAAATACTTGAAATTGTGGGCAGTGTAATGTTTTTCCTGTACCTACAGTCTAGAAAAAAGGGCGTTGTTGCCACGCTCATTATAGTTCCACCCAAATCATATCAATAGCTCATAATTTTAACTACTTAATACATACTTATAAATCGAGAGGTCTTTTTTGCTTTTCTGTGAAAAAATATTAAAATTTAGCATTTTTCGATGTTTTTATGAGACTTTAATTACAAAATTATTTCTTTGTTCTCAAAAAATATGTCAAAAGATGGTTTAGAATATTTAATATCGACC
The DNA here is from genome assembly GCA_963930755.1 of Eudasyphora cyanicolor. NCBI lineage: Eukaryota > Metazoa > Arthropoda > Insecta > Diptera > Muscidae > Eudasyphora > Eudasyphora cyanicolor. The sequence continues at coordinate 38,649,090 of OZ005734.1, read as the reverse complement.
TATGTACTATATATTTGGCTAAAATGTTTATAAACAGTTACAAATAGGTAAAAAAATTATAATTTTTAATTTTTGAAAAATTTAAAACTGAGTTTTTTGTAGTACGAAATTTGTAATTGCTTCGAACTGCTGAACCGGTTTTTACAAAGTTGACTTTGTTTTAAAGAGGACACAATGCAATTTTCTTTTATAAAATTTTTTTTGGAAATTTTTTAAACAAAATTTTACGAAAAGTTTTTTTTAACAAAAAAACCTTTGTAGAAAAAATTGCTCCCCCTCGATTTTCTTCAAATTTTCACAGAATATTCGTCGCACTTTCACAAATCCAGAACAGAAAAAATATTTTCGAGACTCTATATTTGTAAAAGTTATGGACGAAATACCAACACTAGTCTGACAATTTTCGTCTGTTTTTGCAAAACGCTGCACAGTGGTACGAACTCAAAAAGGGGAAATAATTCGATCGTTTCTTAACCCAACAACCGATTGCCACCAAACTTGGCATGGTAGATGAAGAGGTGTTGGAAAAGTTAAGTTTTATATTTGGGCCTCCTATGTCAGACAGGGGCGGAGCTAGAGGGCCTCAAAGTTGGCCACATCGGGTGAAGAAAATGTTCAAGCGCGTGTAACTCGTGTTTTTCTTCCAGTTTATAAAATTTCTGAGATCTACCAAAAAAATTTTACACCTAAGAAATATCTCGTAAAGTTACGGTTAATTGAATTTTTCATTTTTTCCCTTACAGTTTGCTAGTGTTTTGTAAATATCGGAAGACAATATGCACCGATTTCAGCCGTATCAACATGTCTGGATGGGCAATAAATTTTCCTATATGACGAAAAAAATTTGTTCGATATACCCAATAGAGAAAAGTTACGACAAAAATGACGCATTGTATCGTCTTTAAAACAAAGTAAACTTTGCAAAAATCGGTTCAGCCATTCGAGAGCAATTAAAAATTTCGTAAAACACAAAAACTCTTTTTTTTTCATTTTTTCAAAATTTAAATGACCATGAAATTTTTAAAAAAAAAAATTTAAAGATGATAGCGAGATCTTATTTTACCTATTTGTAACTGCTTATAAACATTTTAGCCAAAAATGAACTAAAGAAGTCGATATTAAATATTCTTACCCATATATTTGAAACTTCTAATGGGTTGAAGAAATTATGTTAGAAAAAGATAATGGCTACTTCATTTAGCATTATTTAAAGAATTCCCCAACCAATAACGATAAATGGTTCTCCAGTTATGCTAAAATATATGGTTGAACCTCATAGACATTTACTAAAATGTCTAGACAAGTTTTAATTTCGCAATAAAATGCACAAAAAATATCTTTGCTAATTTTTTTTATTCTTAAAAAGATTGAAGGAAACGCTATAGAAAACACTTTATTATATCGATGAGAAAAAGGCCGCTTGACCAAGATTTCAAGTTTCTCAGTCGAAGAATATTTTTTATTTATCAATGTGGTGTAGTTATATATGATTTTTTTTATGGAATCACCCATAATACCGCAACATAGGTGAACTCCTGCTTAGAAATAAGTTTTCGGCTAACAAATAAATATATACATATTATAATAAACAAAAAATAAGGATTGGCAAATCATGTTTTTAGAGAGAAAACGGCCGAAAAATATGCCATTCTAACAACAGCAACAAAAAAACAGCCTCAATAGAGTTGTGGACGTCGCTGCGACATAGACGAAGCGAATGCAAAAAAAACTGTACGCATTTTTAGGCTGATTGGCTGATAGACTGAGACTACACAAACGCATTTCGCGTAAAATTGCACGCACCAATACATTAACAAACTACAAAATCCCCCCATACACGCACACATACACACCGTCATAGGCATAGAGGCTTCATAATGCACTTTGCAAGAGAATATTCACATGCACACACACACACACATACAAGTGCGTTTCTATGAAGTGCATAATCATCGATGGACCATAAAGTGCTGTAGTGTTCTGTGCAGTGCCGTGCTATGCTGTGGTGAAATGTGGCGCAGAGAGTGGTGAACTGGAGTGGTGTTGCAACATTTGACTAACTAAACTCTGTTAGCTGCCCTGTCATCCCCTCTCCCACCGGCCTTCAACATAACTACTACAATGGGATGGCCCCTCGAACTGTTCGAAAATAACATCGCGGAATTCTAACGCATTGGATTTTATGCTCTATTCTCTATTCAAATACATCGATGTAGGCGTATTGCGAGAAAGGTGTAAGCGTGAATGTATGCGTGGGTGTATGAAAAAGGATATACGCGGAGCGCTATTTTTTCCGCGATTTTTTTTAAATAAAAATTGACAGTAGTGTGATGATGGCAGACTTTAGCCTAGCGCGTTTAGCTACATTCCACTGCTCGTTTATATGTAGAATTAAATATAGAAAAAATTGCCAATATTTCTCCTCACTTTCTGTTGTTGTTGCTATTGATGTTGTAGGTATATAAAATATTTTGTTTTTTTTTCGCTTTTTTCATTTAGCCTGACATTCATGATGATGATGATGGGGATGTCGTTGCGAATTTGGATGATAATGATGAACGTTGTGGACGCTGCGTAATGGTATCTATTTGGTGCATTGATGTTGTACGTGTAGTTGCATTTATTCTATTTTCTCACATAGATGATAGAATGTCTCCAGTGACTTTCATATGGTTTAGGATCCATTTTTCGTTGGTTATATTAGTACCAAATGCACTCGAAAAAACTCGGAGGAAAAAGTGTAACTATCTACACTGAAGAAACATTTTGTCCTACTTTTAAAGACTTACAGCCTGTTTCTGTAACTTGAAAATTTGCTTTCTTTCGCCTGCCAGACGACAAACAGCTGATCTGGGTTTCAGTAACTGCCATCAGAACGACAAGTCGCACGATAATGAACTCGTACGAAAACGTAATCATTTCAGTGTATATTTTGGTTTCTGTTGTTGTTGTTATTGTTGTTGTTGTTGTAGCAGCTTGGAGACGCTGAGTTGATAATCCTTAAGTCTATTTCTATTACAGACTTCGTTCCGGCATATATCCGATTATCGCGGGAACCTTATGTTGTTTTCATCCACTCAACGTTGTCCGGTTGTAAATTAACATTCGTCTGTCAATATCAGGGAATGGATGTTATTTGAGTGTTGCCGTTTCTATTCTCCACTAGAAGCGCTGCATTTCTGTTAATAGTCGTCATGGTGTTATGTCTATTTTTAGCTTCCCTGTTGACTTGTGTGATCAGATGTTGTTGTAGTGGTAGTGCGACCGGTGAGTTATTTTTAGCTGCAGAAACTCGAATTATGATGAAAACATGAAATGTTGATGTTAAATTTTTCCGGTGCCATGGCTGGGAGTTGAACCCAGCACCTTCGGGATCCAAGTCTAACGCACTAACCACTAAGCTACCGAAGGTTTCTGTATCTCTCATTGCTGTCATCTGGGCGAACGCAAATGTCAGATCGAGTCACTTTATTTTATTTGTCGACTGATAGAAACAATGACAAAAAAAACCTTATTGAAATCAAAACTAAGTAGATATTGATATAATTATGGTAAAGCCAATTAAATAATAATAAAACTGTATACAAACATACATATGTATACATATTTAAGCATAAAGAAGTCAACATTGACGGCTCGCTAAGATGGAAAATAATCATCAGTGCACAATAAGAGAGACGTGAGAGAGAGAGATAGAATTGGGAGTCTTGGTTCAGCTCAGCTGACCCACCCAGGGTTGATTTTTTGGCCACCGCTAGCGAAAAGAGTACAGAGGTGTATTTGCTCAGGTCGACCATACAAAAATGTGTGCTTTTTTAGACCGGAAGTTGTGAAATTATTTATCTGGCAATTACATTATTTTCCAATTGGTTAAATTCTAACGTCATTGACGTAAGTTCAGGCGAACGAACGAACGAACCTTAGAGAAACCAAATTCCAGACGAAAGTGACCAAATTCGTTCGCAGAGACTTTCGTGAGAAATACAGAAACAGGCCGTTAGTGCCAAATATGTTCTTATCTGTCAAATAAGAATATTTTATACCTAAAACTACGACAATTTACTTAATACTAAATCCTTTCTTTTAGGATTTTCAGGAATAAATATATATGGGCAAAAGTAAAATTGTTTTAAACTTTGCGGTTGAAAAAAAGGAGGACATTATTCAGATTTTGCACATATATCGGGCCAAAATTCACCATGCCAAATTCTTTTGCGTTCACCAATTATCTTAAGGGGCGCGGAATTTATAGTGGTTTAGAGTCCAGATTTAAAAAAATCCTGACAGTTTATTATTTGCGTGAGACATCACATGTTATATTTAATTGAAGCTGCTACTGATGGCTTCCCATACATACCAAACGATTTAATATATTTCAGGCAGTATTCGCGATACGGGACAAAGAAGCAAAAAAGTACGGGTTATATCTCATTAAGTGTAATAAATTAGTGGTATGTATCGGATTATACATTTCAAAAAAATATTGCGAAATTCCATAACAATCCGTTAATATATTATACAAAAATAGTGCTGGTATTCCATGTAGATTTCGATTAAGGACAGAAACCGTATGCAGATTACAAGAAAAAAAAACAGAAAAAATGAATTTCAAATTTTATCCCAAAAAATTTTATTCTAATTTGTTCCAAATTGGGTTGTGAGGTATGCATTATTTTAAAACAAAATCGCGACTAATTTTATTTGTTCATAGCTAAATTTAATGACGTCAGAAACTTAAAAGATCAGTGAACGTTTTGTAGATGACTCATTATTCAATCCCATTAAATTAATAAATGTGAGAGTATCTTCGAGAATCTGACAATTTAAAGTGGCGCTAGAATGGACAATTGTCAAAATATTTCGATGTCCCTCAGATTTATTGATAGTCGACTGAAAACCCTATTAATTGATGTACATTTTATTTTATTTCGGTTTGCGCCTTGGATGTGCCTTTGATTAGAAATTAGTGTTCAAAAATGCATAGAATGCATCTAATGAACACAAATCTACCACCGATAACTACATGGATTAAATTATACTTTGCTAAAACTCATTTAGCGCCGGTAATGTGCCATGGCAAACTATTTTTAGACAAAATCGTAGATTTTTCGCTTCCTGACAATTTTTACGAAGATTTTTATCCCCTCACCTTAGAGAGGAGGGTATATGTCATTTGCTACGAGCCAAAAGTGTAACACATCGAAGGAGTGACCTAGACCCTAAGTATGTTCGGCAGAAATCAGTTTTGGGTCATTTTAAGCAATTTGAGCAATGTCCGTCCGTCCGTCGGTCTGTCTGTGTGTCTGTCTGCTGGCTGGTGCGCACGACAACTCTCGAAAGGAGTAACCGATTTACTTCAAATTTGGCGTGTGGTAATATTTTTCTCTATCTCCGGCTAAGTTCGAAGATGGGCCATATTGTTCTACTACTTCTGGTACTTCCCACAAAAAGGGTTAACATTTAGTGAAATATTCTTTAACAAGGATAGTTCAGTCGGGTAAACCGACTTATGAATCAACTCACCTTGAGTCCCAAAAAAACATTAGTAAATTATTTTTTTTTGTTTTAATTCAATTATTATCAATTTAAACTGCATTTAACAACTTTAAAGAATGTACAGCTATTGATGTTATAAGCTGTTAACTTTAATGTAAAATGGTCCATTTGTGTGGGGGGTACCAAAAGGGGCGTGCCAATAACGGCCACTTTTCTCTAGACCCTAGGTACTATAAAAGCATTGCACTGTACGAAGTTTCAAGTATTTGTATGCACTGGTATTAAAGTAAAAGCTGTTAACTCTTGGTACAAAAATGTCCATGTGCGTGGGAGGTACCAATAGGGGCGTGCCAATAATGCTCATTTTTCTCTTGACTCTTGGTACTATAAAAGCATTACACTTTACAAAATGTCAAGTATTCATATGCATTGGTATTAAAGTTATAAGCTATTAACTTTTGGTGTAAAATTATCCATTTGTGTGGGAGGTACCAAAAGGGTCGTGCCAATTACGGCCACTTTTTTCAGCACTCTAGGCACTATAAAAGCATTGCACTGTACTATAGTTCAAGTATTTGTATCCACTGGTATTAAGGTTAAAAGCTGTTAACCTTTGGTACAAAAAGTTCCATTTGTGTGGGAGGTAGCAAAAGGTAGGTGCCAATAACGCCCATTTTTCTCTGGACTCTAGGTACTATAAAAGCATTGCACTGTACGCAGTTTCAAGTATTTGTATGCACTAGTATTGAAGTTATAAGCTGGTAACTTTTGGTGCAAAATGGTCCATTTGTGTAGGAGGTACCAAAAGGAGCGTGGCAATTATGCCAATTTTTCACTGTATTTTAGGTACTATTAAACCATTACACTGCACAAAATATCAAGTCTTTGTATGTACTGGTAATAAAGTTATAAGTTATTAACTTTTGGTTCAAAATTGTCCATTTGTGTGGAAGGTACCAAAAGGGGCGTGGCAACTTCGCTCATTTTTCTAGCGGTAATAGTGACTAATAAACTAATACTATGTGTAGAATTTCAGAGGATTAAAATTAGTAGTTTAATATAGTTATTAAATAATCAATATTTCTCCAAATGTTAACCCTTTGTGGGGGAGGTACTAGAAGGAGTGGACCAACATGGCCCATCTTCGAACTTAGCCGGAGATAGAAGAAAATATTACCATGTACCAAATTTGAACTAAATCGGTTACTCTTTTCGAGAGTTATCGTGCGCAGCGAGCAGACAGACAGACAGACGGACGGACATTGCTCCTTCGACTTAAAATGACCCAAAACGGATATCCGCCGAACATACTTAGGGTCTTAGGTCACTCCTTCGGTGTGTTACACTTTTGGCTCGTAGCAAATGATATATACCCTCCCCTCTAAGGTGCGGGGATAATAACTTCTATACTACTTATTAGAATCTTCTGAAATTCCACACATTGTATTCTTTAATAAGTCGCTATCACCTCGAGAAAAAAGGGCGAAGTTGCCACACCCCTTTTGGTACCTCCCACGCAAATGGACCAGTGTGCATCCAAATTGAACTGCTTATAGCTTTAATACAATCTGGTAAAAAATCTACATAATCTGGTAAAAAAAATGGACAGTATTGTACAGCCCCCGTTGGTACCTCCCACACAAATGGATCGTTTTGAACCAAAGGTTAACAGTTTATTACTTTAATACCAGTGCATACAGTTCATACAGTATAATACTGTTATAGTACATACAGTCCTGTGGGCGTTATTGCCACGCCGCTTTTGGTACCTCCCACCCAAAGGTACCATTTTGAAAAAAAAGTAACAGCTTATATCGCGAAATTACTGCAAAACGTTACACAGTGTAATGCTTTTAAAGTGCCTATAGCCCTGTGATGGACGTTATCACCACCCCTTTTTGTTCGTCCTGCACAAAATGACCAAATCATACCAAAATTGAATAGCTCGTAATGTTAATATACTTATATATACCAGTGCACATAAACGCTTATTCGCCACAGTGCAATGCATTTAAAGAATCCAATGTTTACCTAATAATAGGTGTGTTTGTAAAACCCATTCTGGTACCTACCACACAAGTTAACAGATTAATTATATACTCGTATATATAATATACATACGAGTATTATATTATTACATTACTCACAAAATGAGGGTATACCTAAGTCGGTTTACCCGACTGAAACTTTCTTACTTGTTTCTTACTCAATCGTCGCAAAACGCCGTCCTTTCATGGGTCTCTTAAATTTTGGGAACAGGAAAAAGTCGCAGGGGACCAAATCAGGAGGATGGGGCATGATTACGGTATTATTTCCTAAAAATAACGAACGTGTGACGGTTTTTTGTGCAAAATTCAGCAATTTTGGTACGAACTTCGCTGCCACAGGCTTCACGCCCAAAATTTTCGAAAAAAAATGTATGGCATGGCATCTAAATCTTAACCCATTTCAAAAAAATTGAGTCGTCTATATTATTGGCTGAAGATAGTTCAGTCTGTTAATTTTGTCCTTGATCTGATGTAAAATGCAGCTTCCTGTGGGACGTAGGTGTCAAATGGTAAAGAGACTTGTATCTGCCAATTTTAACCTCGATCTGGTGTAAAATACAGCTTCTATAGGACTTAGATGCCAAAACGAACGGAACATATATATGGGGGCTATATACATATATTTGGTTTAGGTTTAGGTTAGGGTGGCAGCCGTATTTTTTTACAAGCTCACGTAGACCAGTTTAGGACCCTAGTGTTACCACGGGCTGAAATGCCCCTCATCGAAACCAACGTGTTTGATATATAAATTTATCGATAGTACGAATATCAGTACTGGAAAGATCTGTTAGGCTGCCTAAAAAGGCCGACCCCAGTATGTCCAGTCGTCGTTTACTCAAAGCGGGGCAGTCGCAAAGCAAGTGCTCAATGCTCTCCACTTCTTCCTCATCTCCACAGCTTCGGCAGAAGTCATTGGAGTCAATACCCAATCTTTTGGCGTGTTCGCCGATCAAGCTGTGTCCCGTCAGAACCTGTACTAACGTAGACAATCGTTTCCTCTCTAGTGCGAGGAGATATTTTGACCTTCTCAGGTCATACCTTGGCCAGATTTGTCTAGCTACCCTGCAGGTGCCGATTTCTGTCCATCTTTCGTTAGACTGCCTTGGACTGAACGCCCAAACCGCTGCTTCTGGCCCATTTAGCCAACTTGTTCAGAGCCATCTGTAGGATGTCTCTGAGGACGTTTACGAATATGCCACTCACTGCGATTGCCACGTCGTCCGCATATGCCACGACCTTGCAGCCACAACGTTCTAGATCTAGCAGGATTTCATTCACCGCTAGGTTCCAAATTAGTGGAGACAGTACTCCTCCTTGCGGGGTCCCTCTGTTTACAAACCTTGGTAGAGTTGTGGACCCTAGACATGCTGTTATGCGTCTTCTGATGAGCAGACTTTGAATTAGTCTAATCAAACTAGTGTTGACTTTTAGATGTGAGAGTGCCGCAATTACCGCATCTGAGTGAATGTTGTTAAAAGCCCCTTCTATGTGAAGAAATGCCACCATGGTGAATTCCTTGAAATGCAGGGACGATTCGATAGTGCTCACAAGTTCGTGCAGGGCTGATTTTGTAGACTTGCCCTTATTGTAAGCATGTTGGTTCCCCGACAGGAGTTTTGTATCCAGGTTTTCCCTAATGAAATGATCTAAAAGTCTTTCCAGACATTTCAATAGGAAGGAGGATAGGCTAATTGGTCTGAAGTCTTTTGGCCTAGTGTGTGATATATTTCCCGCTTTAGGTATGAATACCACTTTGGTATCCCTCCATCGATTGCAGATTGGTGGTTTGCCCGGAATTTCTCTACGGACATCGAGGTAATGAGCAATAATGGCTGATTGTACATGACTCCATTTGTCCTTGAGGATAGATCCATCCTCACTACTTCTGTCTATAACAGCCATCACTAGACTCTCCTTCGCCACTTCATTGAAGGGCTTGGTGAGTGTCCTGGTGACATTAGGGCCTCTTGCCTTTTTCGAAGGCAGGGGTTCATCAGGTGATCTGATTCGTTTTACTTTATTAGCCGTTAACACAGCTGAATTTGTGGCTCTTTCAGCCGACTCATTGGCCTTAGAAGCATCTATGACGCCTTTAGCCCAGGTAAGTGACTCTTTTTGTTTTTCGGTTAGAGCCGAAACCTCAACAGCCTGCAACTTCGTCAAAACTCTGAGCGCTACACGATGCTCATTGTGCTTCCGTTTTGACGGTCGGACATGACGTTTTCCCCTCACCGCACCACCTCTTGTGAGTACTTGGGGGAGATTTTCACCATTTTTGGTGTGGTCGGCTTTGGCCAAGACCAACGGACAGACAGTCGGACGATTGGGGAACCGCGCTCCATCGGAACACGAAGGCATCCCCGTCAAGAGAATTTATTTTAATTTTGTCTGTATTAGACCGTAATAGGTACTACGATGTAGGCCTTACGGACTTTGTACAGATTTTTGCTATTGCGTAATAGGTACTGGTAACTATCCGCTATGTGATAAACACGTCCGTTCACTGCGAATGATCAGCAACGAGTATATTACGGAACGTCCCTGGATTATAAAAGTGCGCTGTACAAAATTTCGTCACAATCGAACCGTAATAACGACATGCACTTTGATTATAAAGCTATATCTACATACTAACGTACGGACGGACATGGTTAAATCGACTCAGGAAGTGATTGGTATAATAAACGGTCTATCTCTTCTCTTTTTGGGTGTAACAAACAAATGCACAAACTCATAATACCCTAGACCACGGTGTAGTGTATAAAAACTTTTTCCCCAGGAACGAAATTTTATGCAACCACAATCCTCAATTACTAGAACTGAAATGGTATTCTAAATGAATCACTTTAAATCATTCATACGAGTACAAAATTAGAAAATTTTTACATAATTAGACAATTTCAAGGGATGTTGCTCATACTGTCATTTTTTTCGCGAACTATAAACACTACAAAATAGTTACATCGAATTTTCGCTATTAAAGTTAAAATTTTAATTGTTAAAAAATAAACAATAATAAAAACAGCCGCTGGGAAAGCTCTACGGACATCAGTTATAAAAGGACAGATCCTGTATTTATAAAAATGCTTGGTACCATGACTTTTGCTATATATTCTTAAAACAAATAAATAAATCTCCCATAGACAGAACAAAAAACGAAAACCAGTGCAAAACCTTGGCAGTTATTTAGGGTTAAAAACTGGAAATATCGGTTGATATATTTATTTTCAGACGGAATTTTTTTCTGTGTAATGTTCATACACCACTCAGTCATATATTTTATCCGTGTATTGGCTCTATCCATATATGTACATTAAAACACAAAAAAAAAGATTCCACTAAACAAGATTCTAAAAGTGCATTATTGTGTATGTACTCCTCTTTTGTACTCGTCCTCGTACTCATATGCATCGTCTACGATGCACAAAACGCATTTTCTCTTCTTCTCGTATCACCTACAAAAAAAAACACTTCCCCGACTAACGAAATATACAAAGAGCTATTTACCTTCCAATATATAACACCCAAAAAGATGGCTGGGGAAAATTCAATCTCTAGTTATTGCAGTAGGTAAACATATGTATATTGAATTTAGCAAAATAAAATGTAAAAAATCTAACGCCTCGTTCGCTTCATCATACTATCGATGTGTATTCTATATACAACAAATTCTAATAAAGAGATGTGCGTAGTAGATGAGATTACACCCGTAATCGCCCAATACAATATCACCCAATACAAAAAAACGATAGAACTGTATATAAGAAAAATATAGTTAGGGGTTCCAGAAACACTTCTACAGGCTGGCACAAAATGGCTGCAATATTCCATAGTAGAGAAAAATTGGAATATGCTTTTAATTGGAAGTTGTAGCTCTTTAAATTTGTTTAAAATGCAAAGTGGAATTGCCCAACATCACGCTCTGAAAACCACAATGTCAATAAAAGTAATGTGTACAAAAATTCAGACATCGGTCTAGGTTAGGTTATGCTTCTAAAGCCTCTGAGTAGGCTGATAGGACCACAATTTCGGCTGTGTGGATGGTACCATTCCTAAAGACAAATGGAGACATGTGGAATCGGCCACTATGGCGTTGCCCTTAGCCAGATGCCATGCACGCCACCAATCTGGAACGATGCAGGGTGATGCCAGGTCGGTTTCCAATGGGTGATGTCAGGCAGGGCCCCAATCAGGTAAAGATCAGACAGTTACAAGTCTAGAAAGAGGTAATCGTAAATACTGGAAAGTCTCTAGTCGATAGACATGTATAATGCTGATCTGAGTCGAATGAGTGATGTCTGACCGGGCGCCAAGCTGGTTAAGACCAAACAGTTTCCAGTCGATAGATAGATAATCGGAGATCCTAGATTGTCTATATTTATTTGCCTTATGAAGAAATAATAGTACCGCCAGCTGTCTTCAGGAGAGTAGTAGAGCGACCACATCACTTCATCCTTCAACAGCTCCATTGCACAAGCTTCTCCAAAACCCGGGTACAAGGGTAAGACTAAACCACAATGCTTGACTGCTGAACTACAGACAAGGAAAATGACCTCAGGCTATCAGGCTATTCAACTAGGTCAAATATACTGGGGTCACTAATGACTGGGATACAGAACAACTCAAAATCTACAAGAAGGACCTTATGAAAGCGCAAAGACGTTCTTAGTATACCTCCACTGGGAATGTGGAAAGGTCTTTGACACCGCAAAGCAGTGGAAGTTACTATCCACAACATCGTATACAGTGGGTTATTTGCAGAACGAGGATAACAACTTGACAAAGAATGACTACAGGTACTGCTCGATATGCATTTCTCGGAGATATCCCTACCAGAACTCGAGGAACAACAGGACGACAAGAAAGCGAGTGCGATATAAACGTCCCTAATTTGTTGATCGATAAATCCAGAACTAAGTTCAAGGCTGGTTAGGCAAACGTAACCGTAACGCCCCCTGAGCGCAACGAATCAGCTGATTCAATCTAAAATATGGAAATCAGTGTAAACGGTTAGCCCACGTAAACTGACTGCTGAATCTGCTAAAATTAAATTTGAACGATACGTTTACGTGTATTTGCGAACAAAATCAGTAAAACAATGAAAGAAGAAGAATGTGAAACTTTTCAAATGGAGTAACAAATAAGTAATAAGATGTTAAAATAACAGCAAATAATTATAAAATACAATTAAGTTGTTGCTGTTTTTGTTGTGAATGTCTGAGTCATATGGATCGTTTTCTTAAGTTTTGGGTAATTGCAACAGCGGGCAACGTTACGGCACCGCTAAAGTTATGTAACGGGTTTGTTTGTCCAATCCGCCCTTAAGATAGACGATTAACAGCTTTGAGACCTTCAAATCACCTGGTCCAGATGGCATTTCTGCACTAGAAATGCCGAAAATGATGATTTACATCATTGGGAGAATATGTCTGCAGAAGATGTCTGAAAGCTACATTAGGCTCTCGTATATTCCCAAAAAAAATGGAGTGATACAAAAGTGGTATTCATATGAGGGAAAGATGGTACTTCAGGTCAATTAGACTATCTTCGTTCCTGCTGAAAGTTCAGAGTTTAATCATAATCAGGGCTTTAAGGGCTGCAGCTATAGAGTCTCTACAAGTCCTACACCACTTGTAGAGACTCTTGTGGCTAGAGAAGTTGCATCCAGAGCAGCTTTAATATTGAACTGTCTGCTAATGTGGAGATATAAAAACTATGGCCATATGAGGATATTACAATGTAGTACTATGGTAACCGTCGGAGTGGACTATATACCAACGGCATACAACTTCGAAACGAACTTTGCCACTAACATACCTGCCAGAGTGTACTGGGTTGGCGGAATATAAGGAAATAGAAACTATCCCCTCTTTAATACAGATGATTCGAAGCGCGATGAGAAGGTTGACTACATTTTAAAGATTTTAGTTCTGATGTAACTCAGAGATTACCCGATACTTGTAGAGTATATGAAGCCGAATTAACGAAATGTGGGAAGTCACAACGTGGTTGAGTGGCTATTACAGCTCTGGAGTCTACCAACAGATCTAAATTCACAAACAGCCCTCGACTGGCGAAGATCTCTTAACGAAAGGGCTGTACAGTTTAACATATATCTCATATGGGTACCTGGATATGGGGATATCCCGGGGAACTGCAAAGCTAATGAACTTGTTAGCAAAGGGATGACATTACAAATTCTTGAAGAAGATGCAATTAGGTAGTCCAACGAAAAATGGTCAGAAATCGGTTAGCTAGACAATTCTGGCAAAAATACCGACTGGGAAAGCCAAAATGTCTACTCGCAAAAGAGTAGTGACAATACCAGAAGGTTGGGAATTGAGTTGAATGACTATGCTTTGGAGCTGTGGTGATGAGGAAGAAGTGGAAAGCATTGAGTACCTGCTTTTCTACTACCCCTGATTAAGTAAATGACGTCTGCACATACTGGGGTCGGCCTTTTGAGATAGTTTAGCAGATCTTTCCGGTGCCGATATCAAACTGGTTGGTTTCGGTGATGGCCATTTCAGCCCGTGGTAACACTAAGGGCCTACATTGGTCTTTGTGAGCTGACAAAGCTAGACCTACGCAGGAAAATACATACCTACGAGAGGAAAATACATACAGTCTACTTTAGCAGCAGATCTGGATGTAAATTGCCTGGCATTTCAGCCCGTGGTAACACTGGGGACCTACATTGGTATATATGAGCTGACAAAGCTAGACCTAAGAAGGTTAAAACATCTCCCCGCTCTAGAGAGGAAAAAACTGTCTACCTTAGCGTCAGATCTGGCTGTAAAATGCCTGTTCGTTGAACACGTCAGGAGGCTGAGAATTGAATCCAATGACTTCTGCAAAAGCTGTGAAGCACCTGTTTTATTAGTGTCACACATTAAAGAAATGTTGTTTGGATACATTGGGGTCGGCCCTACTAGGAAGTCTGACAGAACTTTACGGTACCGATATTCGTATTATTGATAACTTTGTTTATCAAAGTGGTTGTTTTCGAGTAGGGGCATCGGAGCCCGTGGTATCATTAGGGACCTACGAGTACATTGGTCTACCTGAGCTGGCAAAGCTAGACCTAAGAAGGTCAAAATATCACCTCGCTCTACAGAGGAAAATACTGTCTACTGAAGCATCAGTTCTGTCGATAAATTGAGTGGTCGGTAAATACATTTGGAGGTTGCGAATTGAGTCCAATGACTTCTGCAAAAGCTGTGGTGATAAGAAGAATGTGGAGAGCATTGATCATTGATTTGACTGTCTACTGTAGCGTCAGTTCTGGCGGTAAATTGAGTGGTTGGTGAATACATTTGGAGGTTGTGAATTGAGTTCAATGACTTCTGCAGAAGTTGTGGAGATAAGAAGGATGTGGAGAGCATTGATCACCTGCTTTGTTATTATACCGCATTAAGCAAACGACGTCTGTATATATGGGGATCGGCTTACTAGGAACTCTGACGGATATTTCCGGTACCGATATCCGTGCCATTGATAACAGTTTGGTTTCGATGAGGAACATTTGAGCCTGTGGTATCACTAGGGACCTATATTGGTCTATGTCAGCTGACAAAGCTGGCTGCCACCCTAACTTAAAGCAAATGCTCTACAGCATCTATACTTTCTTCGGACTGCCCCAGATGACATATCTCCGAATGCAAGGGAAAATATAGTTTTATTTGAATATTTGTTGATTTTCAAAAATCGCTTCCAATAACTTTTTAATACCCTTGGGTTCTAAAGCAAATTAGTTGCAATTTTTGTCATAATTCATTAGCAGGGCCTCGGTAATGCCCATCTGCCTCGTTAGCATTGTGTTGGTAAAAACTTTGGAATTACTCATCGCTTGCAATGGCAACGAAACAATGCTTTATTGTCCAGAAAAAATTTTGTGAAAATTTAGATACAATTTCGAAAACAAAAAAACATTCATTGCTCCCTCCCTCTTTCTCGCTCTCTCTGTGTGTGTCTCCGTCGATTTGGTCGGCCCTTTGTACTGGCGGCCATGAGGAAGTGGTTAAAAGTTCAATTCATTTTGCCCGGCTAACAAACAACACTGATGAGTGAGAGTCGCTTTTCGCTGCTGCAGGAAGTGAATGTTGGTTGCATTCAGCCAGTCAGTCACTGATGCACAAATGTGGGTATCACACATCATTCCCACTCCCCGTCCCATACGAAATGGTCGCCGAAGCGGTGTTTAGTTGGACTTCCTGCCAACGTTAGAATTAGTTAATTGCAATGCTCTTCCTCTTGTGCAACACACATTCTACACATCTACTGCAGGGCATCCATCCGGTTGGGGTTTAGGATGCAAACCGTTGGTAGGCCTTCACCAAAAGCCTATCCTGACAAATCCAATACACCTCTCACCCACCCCCTTACCTCAACCATCACAAAAGTCACTGCTGTGGCAGAACTGCAGTCATTTATGTTTCAAAATTTATTTTTTAAAATGGGTCTAGAAGGGTTAGGGGAGGGTTTTTGCCGGGGTCCTGACCAAACCTGGCTGATGCAATTTAAGTTGTTGTTTTTCCCCGGTTCTCTGTGTGGCGCTGGCACAACGTGTGAGTCCTAACACCATCATAGACATCCTCGTCAATGATGATAATGGCCAGAGTTGGAGCAGTCATCATCATCAGCAGTCAGACGTTTGAAGCTTTGCTATTTGCATTTCACTTTGCCACCCTACGGTGAGTGTGAGTTCAAGTGTGAGTTGCATTTGTCCAATTTAGCAAAACTATGGCAGTTAGAAAGAGAAAGCCATTTTGTTTTAGTGGTAGGGCGGAATGAGGCAGGAAGGGGTTTGGCAAAGCGCTGAAATTGCAAGTGGCGATACTGGCCGCGAGTCGTGTTAGCCAAAGCCTCTTTTTTATCTTTCTAAAAATGTTGTTGTTTTAAAATTGTTTGTTGCAACTGTAAACTTTGATCTTTAAAGTTGTTGTGAAATTGGTTAATTGGTTAACATCAAAGGTTGATTTGTTAACTCGAGGAGATATATACGGAAAAAAGAATTCCTATCAAGCATCAGTGTTAGGTTATTTTTTATCTGTAGTTCGGTTGAATTATTGGTATGCCAAATTTTCGGTGCTTAGGAATATATGGACTCAAAATCAGACATCAAGTGATACAGTTTGTTTCTCGTTACAATAACTTATTTTGAAAGTAAAGCAAATTTGTATAGCAACTACCGGAGTTTCTTTACAAAAAAGTAAAGTGAATGATGGTAGGCACCAAGTGTTACCACCCCTTACTATTTCAATAATCGTTGAAAAAACACAAAGCAATAACGCCATTCAATTTCGATACATTTTTTAACAGAGACCTAAAGCGATATGAAGGTTGCTAAACAACAGACTGATGTTTGTCAAAAAATTAGGTCCTAATTCAGTTAGGTTTATATCAAAGCTTAAGCTTTGTAAAATTCAGCATACTTCGTCCTTTGGTCAAGAAACCCCCGTTTACCCCGGTATACTTTAAGGTAGGCAGCAGTGGGCCTTAGCCACAAATTTATGGTTCGCATACTTGTGGGTTTATTCGGACAATGAAACAAATGCACGGACGCTGCTCCAGCCGGCTCGTTACTGTATTGCCCTTTTTTTGGCAATGTTATGCCACATCTTCAGGTAAGTCGCTATCGACAATCGGTCGACGTCCGATGGAATGACATCTTTGATTTCTTCGCGATAGCGCCGGATGTTTCGAGAAAGTGCCTCCTGCAACTGAATCTGATGGTTAGGATGACTAGGCTGGTGACATGCCAACACGAACTGTCTGATCAACAGCAAATTATGTTGTCTGACTGACAGAATTACGGTCTCGCGAAGATGATCCACGTTTGTCATTTGGGCACATCTGTTGGAGATTCGGATTGCATTGTTTTGGGACGTTTGTAGGTGTCTCCATTGGGTGTCACTGAGAAAGGAGGTCCGCACTGGAGCTGCATATCACTAATGCCTCCTTATATTTGCCTTAGGAGGAGCCAGCTAGCTATTTTAGGACTTTGTTCCTGGATTTCACTTTCTGGTTAA
Source organism: Eudasyphora cyanicolor (assembly GCA_963930755.1). Lineage (NCBI taxonomy): Eukaryota > Metazoa > Arthropoda > Insecta > Diptera > Muscidae > Eudasyphora > Eudasyphora cyanicolor. The sequence goes on along the minus strand of OZ005734.1, from coordinate 38,631,515 downwards.
TGTAGGATGCATGCGCAGAAAAGTGAAGAACGCTGTCATAGGCCTCCCCGAGGATCTTTCGCTTTTGCACGGTGGAGATACGGAGATTACTTTCTTTGCCCAGGATGTCAAAAGCGACAAGATGGACCTTGACGTTGATAGCAGAAGATTATGCTCCTGAAAGAAATGTGGAATGGTGTTCCGGTAGTCGGATATATTGTCACATGTATATGCCGAGGATCTTCGGCTTTGCACAGCGGAGATACGGAATAAAATGGGTGAGAGGACACCGCTTGGCGGGACACCCATTTTAATCTGGCAGAATTTGAATGGAGACCTTAAGATAGTTCGTGCGCCAAAACATGACATTTAGAAGGGTGGAATTGATGTCTGAAATCAGTGGGAAATGATCTATTGTGTCGAGAGCTTTGAGTGCTCCATTTAGATTGAGTGCTCCACTATAGTTCATTGACATGGAGGCTACTGATTGAGGCCACTGGTGATCTTTGCAGTAACCGCATTCAAAGCCTTTCCCGAAGCCATGTTGGTGTGAGGCGAGCGGAAAATGTTCTTTTAAATATGGTAGAAACAGAAATTCCAAAACTTTTGCTACAGGTGAGAGGAGGGAATCGGGTGGTATGATTCTCCTTTTGCAGCGGATTTGTGTGGCTTTAGAATGGGAATTATTCGGCTCACTTTCCAGATATCCAGGTTAATAATTTGTTGGATCAAAAATCCTAGGATTTTGGTGAAGTAACCCAGACCCACTGTACTGATTTTCTTTCAACGTCAGCATATAAATGCCATCTATACCAGGGGAATTGGATGGTTTGGATTTCGAGATTATCTTCTTAACTTCACTGGTGATGAATGTTGATCACTTAGTCCTGTTCTGTGAGGCGGAGTGCTCAACAAACTGTCTGCAGAGCTGGGTTTGCACTTTTTGGCATCCGAATATTGGATGTTGCTGAACGTACTAGGTGGGGACTTTTGCCTTTATTGGAACCAGACAAAGTTTTTATTGCGGTCCAAAACGAACCGTGTTTACCAGGAAGTGTCTGAGGAGATCGAACCTCCGGTTGTACAGTGTATAATATCCTGTCCTGAAATTGACAGGATTTTTCGAAATTCGAACATGTACGTACACAGTGGGGTAAAAAGGGAAAAATGTGGTACAACAGCCAAATCCAAATGGCAAGACCTAGAATCGTGAAATTAGGTGTGAGAGTAGCTCTTGGGACGTAAACAAGAACAAGGAGTGATTTTTTTTTTAAATTTAGAGGTACAGTGGGACAGAAAGGTATAAATATGGTACCACCGCCAAATTTAAAGCCTAATATTAGAATGGTGAAAATTGAAGCGAGGGGTGTCTTTATGACAACTGATCGGGGTATTAAGTTTTTTTTTGTATTCGTAGTTTTCGGGGGGCAAAAAGTGTAACATTTAGTACAGTGGCTTAAAAATGTCAAACATGGATCAATGGTTCCAGGGTAACTTTTGGAACATAAACTAGAGAGTAATTCTAACTTTAAGAGGCACAGTGGGACACGACGGGTTAATTATGGAGCATGGGGAAAAAAGAGAACAATCTGCCAAAATTGGAACTTAAACATGAGATATGAAGAGTTTATATGGTTTTACGAGCACTGTGGTCAAAAACGGTTAAATAGTGGAGTAAGGAATATATGATTAAATATGTTACAGTCGGGGAAAAACGTTTAAGTACGCTAGCGTGTAGACACATTTTAAATACGAGTACGGTACAGTGAGACAAAAATGTGTTAAATATGGTACAGTGGGTAAACATTTTGTACAGTGAGATAAAGAGTTGAATGGAGCACAGTTGTGCAAAAAGGGTTAACTATGGTATAGTGGGGTAAAAGTAGTTATATGTATATGGTAAAGTGGGACAAATGGGTTAAAAATGGTACAGTGGGGCAAAAAGCGTTAACTATTGAACAGTGGGGAAAAATGTTTTTACTATGATACAGTGGGGCAAAAAGGGTTAAATATGGTGCAGTGTGACAAAAATGGGTAAGTATACAGTACAGTGGGGCATAACTGTGTTTAATATTGTACAGTGGAGCACAGAGGGTTAACTATGGTACAGTGGGGCAAAAACTGTTAAATATGGTACAGTGAGGCAAAGCGTTTAATATGACACAGTGGGGCAAATAGGGTTAACTATGGTACATGGTAACGTGGGACAAAATGGGTTAAATATGGTACAGTGGGGCAAAAGGCTTTAACAATGGAACAGTGGGAAAAATGTGTTAGCTATGGTGCTACAGTGGGCGCAAAAAGTAAACTATGGTAACGTGTAACAAAATGGGTTAAAAATGGTATAGTGGGGCAAAAAGCGTTAACTATGGAACAGTGGGGAAAAAATTTATTTACTATAATACAGTGGGGCAAAAAGGGTTAAATATAGTACAGTGTGACAAAAATGGTTCAGCAAAGAGGGTTAAATATGGTACTGTGGGGCACAAACTGTTAAACATGGCACACTGAAACAAAGGGTTTAATATGACACAGTGGGGCAAAAAGGGTTTACTATAGTACAGTGGGGCAAAAAGCTTTAACTATGGAACAGTGGGGCAAAAATATGTTAACTATGGTACAGTGGGGCAAAAATGGTTAAATATAGTAGGACAAAAAGGTGTTAAATTTGATTCATTGGACCCAAAAGGTTAAATATAGCACAGTGGGTCAAAAAGCGTACATTTAGTACATTGGGTAAAAATATGGATGCAGGGAGAGAGGGTAAGTTAAATATGAAATAATAATGTTTTTTTCTAAATGTATGCTGTTAGTAGCACTGTGGTACAAAAAAGTTAAAATTATGATGCACTGCAATTATGTAGCACTGTGGTGCAAAAAGGTTAAAATTATGATGCAGTTGGGGCAAGTAAAAATTGTTCAACATGTTACAGAGGGGACAAAATGTGTTAAATATGGTTTAGTGGAGCAAACAGGGTTAAATATGGTACGGTGAAGCAAAAAAGTTAAATACGGTAAAATGTGGTAAGTGGGGAAAAAAGAAATTGTTTTTTTCCAAATAGGTTCTTCTACTTAAACCGTGGGGAAAAAGTTAAATAAATGGCACAGATAGGGGAAAAAATGTTGAATGCGGCCTAAGCTTGCGAATTTCGATCTTGAAATATCAATTATCCTTTTAAAATATAGTACAATCGTGCAAAGTGGTTAATTATGACACACTAAAGGTTAAATGTGGTACAATGGAGCGATTTACTTTAGATTTTTAAATTCGTACCTTTATAGACACAGTGGGACAAACATTGTTTTATATTGTACCAGGGTGTGAATGTAGGTATTGGAACATAAATTCGTACCTTTATAGACACAGTGGGACAAACATTGTTTTATATTGTACCAGGGTGTGAATGTAGGTATTGGAACATAAACAAGGGGAAAGTTGCTAACGTGTGAACCAAAAAAATAGTTTTTCAACGTCCAGAGGTACTGTGGGAAAAGGGATAAATATTGTACCATGATGTCAGGGTAACTCTTGGAACATAAACTAGAAATGAAACGAGGGTTCGTATTTTATATATAAAAGTAATCAAATCTTCTTCATTTTGCACCATATGTAATAATCATTTTGAAAGAAAGGGGTATAGCTATTTTACAGTACCCTAAACAGAAAATAGATAAAAGATGGGGGCTGCGAAGAGCACCGGGTAAGCTAGTGTAATATATTAATGACACTGAGAAAAAAAACATTTTATTCTCTTCCACGAAAGGGACTATATATAATTGAAAATATAGGGTACTAGTAGAAAAATAATGTACTAACTTCCTTATTTCGTGATGGTTTGTCCTTTTCACAGGACTTTAAAAATTACAAGGGTAAGAATTTTGATATATTTGTTTAAAACCAATCAAAATACGAATAAAATCAATATGCATATTAAATGAAAAGGGAGAGTTCCTTTTCATTTAAATTTTCATTTCGCGCACAAAAAAGTAAGTAATTTTTCTTTAGGTCTAATATTTTGTTTAGGTGCTATTCTAAAAACCATCTCCTTTAACTTAGAACAAACCCATATTTTTTGCGCCTGATGGTTGACATAATTCTTAAAAATACAAAAAATTATATTTATAAAATATTTTTGAGAACAATTTTAAAAAATTCCCTTTAATATATTTTGTTTTAATGGCGAAAAATCAAAAAAAAATATTTTAAGCCATCGGAAAAAAATCGTAAAGATCTAAATTTTTTCAACAAAAATTATTAATGTCATATCCTTTTTAAAAGTAAAATATAAACAACACAAACAAAGATTTAATAACGTACCTTACAATAAATTCTGATAATATTATAAGTTCAATACGGCTTAAAAATCTTAACATTGACAATATTTTTAAGAGTAATATATCGAGTATCCTTTATGTATAACTATGCGGTGTTTTTGGCGAAGATGGTAATATTTTTTTAGAAGTCAACGAAACTCTTCTGACAAATACATGCATTAAACTTTAAACATTAAAACGAAACAATACAGTACAATACTACGCAAAACACTTTGGTTGACGTACCCGACGTTTGACATACAGAAATTTTCCCAATTGAGTATGTATTCAACGCGGTCCGATTGGGTCTAAATTTAAAATTTTTCTTAACTATGGCCAAATACAGCTTGGTACCAAATTTCATAATTCTGCAAATTGCTCCTTCTATGTTTGCCACATCGATACATGAAGGCAGAGCACTGTGCGTGGTTTAGTTTTGTTTTTAACTCTCAAAAGTGAATGATATCAGTGAATTTGTAAACATAAAAAAAAATAATTCACCGATATATAATACAATACTTTAACTTCAAAGGTCTCAGTCCAACCAATATTACAACCGAGCTAGATTCTACTTTGGGGGAGTTCGTTCGCTCGTTTACAACTATAAAATATTGAGTGGAAGAGGACGAACACCGTAGTTGTCGGCCAATTACGGTGTCCACGCCAGAAATGTTTAAAAACTCCACAAAATGGTATTGGATGACCGTCGGTTGAAGGTTCGTGAGCTAGCTGTAGTCATAGACATTTGAAAAACTGATATATTCGAACATCGCATATTGATAAAAAATTTGATGAAAGCTGTGCGCAAGATGGGTGCCGCGTTTGCTCACAATCAAGACAATTCACCAGTTCACACATACACTATTGCGATGGCCAAAATCAATGAATTATTGCTACAGCATGCACCTTATTCGCCATATTTATCTACCTCGAATTATTTTTTGTTTCCAAACATGAAAAGATGGCTCGTTGGAAAAAGATTTGCCAGCAATGAAGCGGTGGAGGGTGCGGTTGATGGCTATTTTCAGAAGCTAGAAAGTTCTTACTATAAACAGGGTATCGAAGCTATTGAAAATCGCTGGAAAAAGATTATAGAGTTAAACGTTAGAAATAAAGAAATATTTCCCCAAATTTGTTGTGTTTTCTTTGTTAGGTCGTCTATTTTTGTGACCGCCCTCGTAAATACTGCAAGTATTTGGTAGTCTGCGAGCTATATCTGGACTAAGATATTTCCAGTGTTATTCGAAGCCAACATTCTCATCAAGCTTGGAACCATTTGTATGGAATAGGATATAGTTTCTATTTCCTGGTATTCTACCAACCCATTTCTCTCTGGTAGGTATCTTAATGGTAAAGTTTCTCTTGAAGCTTTACACCGTTTATATAATTTCCAGTCGGTCGGTTACCGTTGCACTACAATGTGATATTCTCATGTGGGCGTAGTTGTTGTACCTTCACATTGAGAGGTTAGGGCGGCAGCCAGCTCACATAGAGCAATGTAAGTCTCTAGTTGTAAATAGCACGAACATAGGTACCATAAAGATTTGTCAGATTTACTAGAAAGGCCGATCCCACTAGGAAGGCCGATCCCACAGGTGCTCAATGCATTCAACTTCATCCTCATCGCCACAGCTCCTGCAGAGGTCATTGGGCTCAATACGTACGAGTTCGTCTATCAGGCAGTGTCCCGTCAGAGCTGATACTAAGGTAGACAGTTGCGGTGACACGATGGTTACAGCACAAGATTATCGTGCGAAGAACTCCATTTTCGAACAACTGCGTCGATATTTACTTTTCAAATTTATAATTTACATACATTTATGGCCTATGGAACAATATACGAGTATTTGTGATCTCCAAAGGTGAGCAAATACTCAGAACTTCCCTTTCCAAAATATAGTTTTTGTCATTGAACAGCTATATTATTTTAAATGCAACGTAACGCTAAAGCAATTGATTTCAACCCAAAATGTTTCTGACAACGACCAAGCAATACTAAATCATGCATCCAAAGAAGGAGGCCCTAAAGATCTTTAGCGATAAAGCTGTGAAGATAAATTATCCACATCATGCCGCCAAATAATTTCACGATAAATCACCTCGAACAATAAGTTAGAGGGGGGCTCCTCCTTTCAAACATAAAGTCGAATGGGAGCGCAGGACTTCTAGATTCGCGAAAATATAAGGCGACAAAAACACATAATATATTGCTTTGGAAGCTTCAAAACAACGTATAGAATTGCAGTGAAATGCAAGACAATGCTAAAACAGACTGCATAGACATGTTTGCATATCGTCCAGTAAGCCCAGTTGGGATACAGATAAAACCCCGCGAACCAATGCAGTTGCTGCAATATCAGCGAATCCTAGAGATATGTGGAAGACATAAAACCTAAGGTACTCGACTGGGATGAGCAGCTGATGAAATGGAAGGATGTACACTCATACTCGTATACGAGTATGAATGTTCATATGTGCATTTGGAATGGCTGATGGTTCTGCTGGAGACTATGGGGACAACTAAAAATGGTCGCTGCAAGCAAACGAATGCAAATACGCCAATGCACTTTTTGCATTGAACCCTCCACGAAAAAAAGGTGAAAGCGCGAATGCGAGTATATCCAAACTCAACACCCATACTGCTATCCCATAAAAAATTTCCTTGTAGAAGAACCAACTGCCCATAGGGCTATCACCGACGCCTGGCAGCTTTCCTGCCTGAACCTCCTGGCCTGCGGAATGGAATGTTGTAGTTTCTATTTGGATTTTGGACAGCAACAAAATACACACACACACACACACACTCACACGGGAGTCCTCACACCCCTTCAATCACACATACACTCACACGTACATACATATTCAGAATATGCAATTTTTTCCGCGAAAACAAAACTACTTGCAGCAGTTTTCCCCGGTCTCCTGTGTATCGACGACGTTGTGTATGTGTCATCCTTTTTTCGGGGGGAGTAGACAAATGGAGGAGAAGACTGCACCCGACAGCGTCTAAAGTTTGAGGCCTGTGACGCATTGCGACGTGTATGTAAATACCATTGTCGACGCTCGACGATGGTGGAATAGCAGGACTACGAGTGCGACCACATGTGTTTGTTGTCGTGTAGTTCAAAAGGTGGATATTCCACAATTCCATCTCTTAGGAGGGAGTATATGCGATGTGGATACAAAATGGGGAAAAAATCTACAGTGAATACGCATAGATTCACTCACCCCACTCACCTGCTCCCAAGAGATTGAGGTTTGCCCGAAGTGGGTCCCAATATATCTTTCTTTCTTCCAGTTGTCATGCGACTGACAACTAATGTGGGCCGTGAGAATAGTTGTCCATAGCTAACAGTGATCTGTATGCAGCTGCACAAACTTTGAAATATAATATATTATATATAAAAAAGAATTAATCTACTCTTGCTAAACCGTGGTCGCATTGATCTTGTGATTTAGCAGACACTGGGTGGTCCTTTATTGAAGGTTAATTTTTGAATCATGTTAAACTTTTTTGGGGGATACCGTGAATGACTTATGTTTTGCGCGCAATCCATTAACGATTCATGCTCTTAAGCCAAATATTGAGCAAGCCATTCATTACATAGAGCCAGAAACCGTCACCATGGTCTTGAAAAACTGGGTTGAAATGAAAGATTGTTCAATAAAAAATGTTTGTTCTTTCGGAACCACCAATAATAAGATTTTGTTAATTTTTTGCATTTTTAAAATTTGAACCAACCGTTATAGGTCCTTATTTCACTGCGAGACGCCCTCGACTGGTCTCGCAGTGAAATAAGGACTCACATGAATAATATAAATAAAATATATTTTTGTTCATTTTTGAGAAAACTTTATTTATTTCTGTAGTAATTGGTGGAAACATATTATTACTAAGTGACAAATCATTTTTGAGAAAATTATTTTTTTTTTCAAAAAGTCTGAAAAAAATCTTGTAATTTATACCAGTTTTCCGCGTTTTTATACCCTCCACCATAGGATGGGGGGTATATTCACTTTGTCACTCCGTTTGTAACACCTCTAAATATTGATCTGAGATCCCATAAAGCATATGTATTCTTAATCGTCGTAAAATTCTAAGGCGATTTAGCCATGTCCGTCCGTTTGTTGTAATCACGATACAGTCCGTAATAATAGATCCAGGTTGATCAAATTTGGTAGAAATATTTCTTATAGTTGCAGGATGTTTGGGATTGCCAATGGGCCATATCGGTCAATGTTTTGAAATAGCTCCCCTATAGAGGTCGCTCCAAAATACGGTTTTTGAGCTATAGATACCACATTTTTAAAGCAAGAAAGAAGACACTTTGCAGTTTGTATTCTAGTTTGACAAGAATTAATCACAGCAAAAAATGGTTCAAAGCGGTTCATAATTTGTTACAGACACCTTAAAGAGGTCGCTTCAAAATAGACCATGTTTATATAAATATATATAGATATTGTTTATATTTAAGCCATAAATACCATATTTTCTAAGCATTTTAACAGAATTTTTGCTGTTTGTATTTAATTAAGACAAGAATTCATTGCAATAAAAAAATTTTAAATCAGTTCATATATATATATTGGTATAGTCCACCTATAGATGCAGCTCGCAAAAGGCTTAATTAAATCATAAACTCCACATTACGAGTATCTAAGAAATTTAGCTGAAACTTTGCAGTTTGTATTATATTTGGCCAGATTTAATTTCAATAAAGTTTATACAAATCAAATTTTATTTTGATGTAGCTCCCAAAAATGCTTTTAGGTCTAAGTACATTTTTCAGATGAAGAGTTTGGCTAAAGAACTTGCGGTCTAAAATTTGACTAAAAATTGCAGCTTTTTATACCCTCACTTTAGTGTGAAGAGGGTATATATGAGTATCATTTGCTACGGACAAAAAGTGTAACACTTCGACGGATTGACCTTAGACCCCAAGTATGTTCGGCAGAAATTTGTTTTGGGCCATTTTACGTCATTTGAGCAATGTCCGTCGGTCTGTGCGTCTGTCTGGCTGGAGCACACGATAACTCTCGAAAGGAGTGACGGATTGACTTCAAATTTGGTATGGGATAATATTTTTTTTTCTATCTCAGGCTAAGTTCGAAGATGGGTCCTATTGGTCCAATCCTTCTAGTACCTCCCTCACAAAGGGTTAAAATTTAGTGAAATATTGATTCTGTAAAAACTTCTAAACTACTTTTCTGAATCCTCTGTAATTCCACACATAGTAATAGTTTATCTGTCGATATCAACTTGAGAAATATGGGTGAAATGGCCTAGTCCCTTTTGGTACCTCCCACATAAAGGGACCATTTTGTGCAAACACTTAACAGCTCATAACATTAATGCCAGTGCATAAAAATACTTAACATTTCACAGGACTCCAGGCGTTATAAAAGCATTATTGGCATTATTGCCACGCCCCTTTTGGTACCTCCCACGAAAATACTAAACGCTTTTGAAGTATCTATAGTTCTGTGAAAAATGGGCGTTACCACCACGCCCCTTTTTCTACCTCCCACACAAAATGGTCAAATTATACCAAAATTCAACAGCTCATAACGTTAATATATTAGTGCACATAAACGCTTTAGTTCGGCACAGTGCAATGTATTTAAAGTATCTACTGTTCAGTGAAAAATAGCGTGAACAACTCCGACTCTGAGTCATCAAGTAATAGCAATATTACTATTGCTGAAAATCGGAAAAAACTGTCAGGGGCACAAAAAAAGAAATTGAATAAGATGAACCAGCAGAACATACTACAGGATGAATCTGACTCTTCTACATCTAATAAAATATTCCCGAAGAGCAAATCGATGAGAAATCAATTAAGAAGAAAAAAAGGTCACCGACACCCCGCACTTCGGAGAAACCTATTAAATTTAGTCAGAATCCGTTCATAGTGAGAGGTAAAGTTGATCAAGAGAAGGAGATCAAGTCCACCAAACCATCCATAAAAGAGGGGGCCTCTAAAGAAGGTCTATCCTAAAGGAAAAAGCAAAAAGGTAAAATCATTGGAAGTTATTTTGGACGATTGAGCACCTTCTCTGCCAATGTTCTTCACTCTCTAGAAGAAGAAACCGCTATCTAGGTGACTATATTATCGCAGATCTCGAAGCTCTGTCATCGCACAACATCGACAGAATCCGTTACTTCATTAGGTGCCTGGAATGGCTAGGGATGCCAACTACTCATCCATCAGCTTAAACGGTATGGAAACACCCTCGGTTACTCCTTTCGAGAGTTATCGTGCGCACCAGCCAGCAGACAGACAGACAGACGGACGGACATTGCTCATTCGGCTTAAAATGACCCAAAACGGATATCCGCAGAACATACTTAGGGTCTTAGGTCACTCCTTCGACGTGTTACACTTTTAGCTCGTAGCAAATGATATATACCCTCATCTATAATTTTCAAATGAACGAACAAACTTCGAAAATTGGAAACCTTTCGAAGCTATGAAGGATGAGTTGAATCACTGGGCAGTGATGGCTCACAAAACTGTGTGGCATAGCGCAACTGTAGAAGCAACTGCAAAGATACTGGGCCACACCCAAATGAGAAAAAAACAAGTTGACACTTAAGCTTACACGAACATCTTCATCGCATAGCACTAGCCGAAAACAGGGAAAGCATTTTATCGATGGTTCATTTTCTTTGTCACTGCCTGGCTTTCACACATGCAAGATCCCGATATATCGGGTCCGACATATTGCCAGACTTGACTCATCTCTGAGAATGTGACTTGAAGATACTGAGAAAATTCGTGTATACTACTGATTTTCTGTAACTCATGAGGTATAAAAAGATCATAAAAGACCGTACAACAGGCCGAATCACATGCTAAAGTGTATGTCCATGGACATGAGATGTTTAAACGTCTGCTCTCTTCAACATAACCTAACCTAAGTTGAGGATAATACTTAAATGCAAATAAATATTTGATTCCTAAAAAATAGTCCCAAATAAAAAATATTAGGAAGGAAACAAATATTTGCTTCGAACCATCTTCCCAAATACATGATATTTTTCGAATTTACCCTTAACATTTGTAGATTTCAACCTCCTTTGGTACCTCCCACACAAATGGACCATTTTGCACCAAAAGTTAACTGATTATAGCTTTAACATCAGTTCACTCAAATACTTTAAATTTTGTACAGTATAATGCTTTTATACACGGGGCAAAATCGCATTTTTTGATATGTTTGAATCGAAAGAAAATATATTTGAAACACTAATTTTTAAATATTATATATTTCTTAGCAAATAAATTTTATTTGAAAATCAATAAAATATATTTGGAAAGCATATATTAATATATTACAACAAATTATATTTGCAAACTAATTTTCTCAAATAAAATATGTGTTTAAATACAAATAAAATTATTATTTCGGAATGTTTCCAAATTAATTTTATTTAAAAAAGATTTCCAAAAGTTTTGCTGACTTTTTCCAATTTCAGTTTTTATTTTTCCTTGGATTCGAATTGTACCTCCCAGTTATGATACCATATGCAGCATTAACATCTGTTTTAAATCAATCATTTCAAATATCTGAGTATTCCAAGCCATCATTAGGTGTTAATCCTCTAAGTACTTTATATTGATCCAAGATTATACGATTTAAATTATTATTATTTATTATTTTTACGAACATTAAAAATTTCTAAAAATGTAACAACTACTGAAAAATTTAACACAATTTATCTATTTTATGAATACTTAAATGAAAATAAATATTTGTTTCGGAAATAACAGTCGCGTTGGGATGTAAACAAATATTTGCTTAGAACCACATCTTCCCAAATACAAAATGTTTGTGTGTACCAAATATTATATGTTTAGAGTGTACCCTAAACATATATATGTTTCAAGCCGAATATGTTTAGGACAATATACTACAGAACCGAGAAATCCAGAGAAATGTGGGCGTTCCTCACACGCTTCTTTTGGTACCTCCAACACAAATGGACCATTTTGCACCAAAAGTTAGCAGCATATAATTGCAATACTTGTGCTTACAAATACTTGAAATTTACTACAGTGTAATGCTTTTATAGTACCTACAGTCCAGTGAAAAATGGAAGTCATTGCACAGTGGTTGGGCTTATACGGAGCCGCGGCCATAAATACTTCTAGTTGTTATATCGTTATGAAATTTTCACCAAAATTGTAGAAAAATATTTTAAATTTATAATAAAAAAACTGGCCATATCACACGACTATATCCTATAGCTACCATAGCAAATATCGGACCAAATTTGAATAACTTTGTTTTTTCGGTTTGAAAAATTTTTATATCATTATCACATTTAAAATAATATTTTTAGGGAAAAATAATTACAAACTATTTTAAATTTACGTCATGAAGTAGGTCATATCACTCACTCACTTCAAGAGTGACATAACTCAAAATTGAAAATTGCCAAGATGTTTAACTTTAAGTCCGTATAAAAAAATAAGTAACATGAAATAAGATGTTAAAAAGGGCTTCAATAATCCGAAATATGATTTTTTACTTATATACCAAATTTCGCTGAGATTACTTTGTGGACATTTGCAAAATTCGCATTTTTGTAAGGCAACTTCAAAAATTTTAAGTTATGTCGCTCTTGAAGTGAGTGGCTGCCTTTTTTGAACGTGGGAGCTTTCTTTGGCCAGTAATAAATGGATCGAGGTCAAAAGCAATCATTTATCAAATCGGTATTTGTTGTAATCCGAGAGCTCTTTCGAGTGTTCTGCCTCCTAAACATTTTAATGCCCTTATTTTTAGACTTTAGGCGGTTTTTGAAAGCTCTACGATTCTTCGTCGCTTTGTTCTCTTTGATGACTCATTAAAATCTACTTTCGGACGTCCACCTTGAGCACCTTTAACTATTTCTTGAGACTTACTAGGAATGCGTTTGATTGAAATTGTTTCCTTTTCACTAAGCCAATTCGATTTAAATTGAACAACTGATGCCTTTTTGCGTTTATACTGAATACACAATGCAGTATCTTTTTGCACATATAGACAATATATTTCGTTAGCTCGATCATCTCGGACGTGTATCCGATATTTTCAATATTGCTTTGCACAGCATTGATCGCCTTTTGTAATTTTTCTGCTGCCGATTTCTGTAAACCAACAATTGAATATGTACAAGCGAGTGAACACACACTGATAGGAGTCATCTAACAAAATTTAATTAAAATTTGAACTTATTAAGAACACAAAAGACGAACACAAAGACATAGCACAACTACAATGCAAAACAGCTGCTTTTCAAGGCAAATTTGACTTTGAAGAAAAAAGATGGTCTTAGTATATCCAAGATTATGCACACATCTGCAAATATCTGCAGCTAACTTTAACTTTCTTATTACCTTAAGACACTCACAAATATACTGAAATAAAAAATAATCGGGGGATCTTGGGGGAACGCAGCTAAAACGTTAAGTTAACATAATAAAGACTCACACAAAATGTAGAAAAAACTGAATAAACTAAAGCATTAATTTCAAAAAAACTACAACACAAGTTAGTTTTTATTAATATTATAACTTAAAGTAAATACCTTTAACTTCAAAATCCATTTCAAATAATTTAAATTCGGAGACGTAATTAATTGACTGACCATTTTGAAGTTCGCTTGTGTTGTGAAATATTCGTGATGCGTGCAGTTGCGCTTTGCAATTCAACTCGCGTTCATGGACACGATCAAATGAAAATGATTGCAACTAAATCGGTGGTTGTATCAATCGAATTAAGATTGTTTTTTTCATTGACACTCGGTTAGTTGTGTTAACCAATTTAAAATTTTCATTATAGTACCATATGATCGATTTGTGGTTGTGACAACCAATGTTTTATTCTTGACAACAGAAATTGTATCAATAGACCAAAGATTATTATTGCAACGAATAATTGGTTACTACAACAGAAAAAATATTAATAAATAATCGTTTATTGGTTATCCCAATCATTTTTCAAATTTAGAGCAATTAAATGTATTTTGGGAAATAAAACCGCAAGATTGGTTGCTGTTCTTTTGCTGATACATGACAAACAAAAAATAAAATTACTCGACATAAAAAAATCTTCAACATTTTGTTCAAGAACGTTATATGTAATCAAAAATAATCTCGTGTGGATAATAATGTGTGGAATGCAGAATATGTTGTGCAAACTGTTTTACATACATAGAAAATAAAAGCAACAATCATGAAATTGAAAGCACAGCGTTAAGCGATATTTGCATAAAAGTTTTGTGTTTTTTTCCACATCTCATAATCGTGATGAATTTGTAATATGGGATTTTTAATTTTGTTATGAATTGTTTTGTTTTTTGTTCAATAAATAAAATAAAAATTAATGAAAACTGTTTTTAATTAATTGCCGGTAGTATATGGCTGACAAATTGCCAGAACAACTAATATTTTAAAACAGTTTGTTGCGGCAACTACAACAGATAATTTAAGCCACCATTTTCGTAGTTGGCGCAATCAAATATGATTGTTGTCAACATGGAAGCAGAAGTATACCACAACCAAAATATTGGTTATCCTGATGGAATCGCATGATAGTAGACAGAACTTCCAAAATTCGATTGGCAAATAATTCGGTTGAGGCAACCAAACTGTATTCTGTTTGTATATTCGAGACAAGTGCTCAAACATAAAAAATTTAATTCAAATGCACGAAGCTCGAGATATTTCAAAATCAGCTTTTCTATTGTACAGACCTCGTATATGTGTATATGTTTCGCGCACAATATGTTTGTGACAATATACTACAGAAGTGATTTTTTTTCATAGAGTGCATTTTGGGCGGATACCCGTTCCAGCATGTTTTAAGCATTTGAGTTATGTCCTCCGTCCATCTGGATAATTTTATATTTAACTTGTGTTTATATTTCCTTGAAACTTTATTAAAGGTCGAAGATGGTTAATGTTGGCCCATTTGGTAGGACCCACTTAACCCCACTTAACTTACTTCCTGAAACTAATTCCTTAAATTTCATTTCGAACTTTTGATAAATGTGTCCAATTAAGTGCCTAAAATTACATCCAAGAGTTTTTAGAAATTCTCACCTCAAGCGAGATCTTGAAAAGGATATAGCCACTAGATCTCGTCCCCAATATCTTCGACCATGTTAGCGAACAAAACAACTCCCTCACCACTGTCACCGCTGTCAGCGACATGGTGGCTATGACAATCACAAATGCTAACCCGCATTTGGATGGCAAACACGTACAAGTCCTGTCACACACACACACACTCATGCATACTTTCATACAAACGAACGAACACCCAGTTTTGTGGCAGCTTAACAAAATCTAAAGGTTGCGGCGTTTTTTTGCCCGCGTATTTGTTACAGAAATGCATTGAAAACTGCATCAGTTTACACCCCCCAACTACCACCCTTCCCTCAGACATACGCCTGATCCAGGTGCCCCAAACTTCAAGAGCTTCCTGTGCGTTGTCCATCCCTTCCCTTGTCGCGGTCTCTGCCAATATCTGTTTTGTTTTGTGCATCCTATGCATCCAAAACTACAACACCATCAGTAGTACCAAAACGCCAACAAATGGGCCTAAATGGGTCTCATGTATGAGATGGAGATTGTGTGCGTGTGTGTGTGTGAAATAGCATGTGCATGGCATTTGTACTTGTAGTTGTTGTCTGATGGCGATGAACATTAAAAATGCGCGCTTGCGTTTGAAAAAATGAAATCGCGCAAAAAAATACAAAAATGCTCCGCCTCCATGCGGATGTCGGGCTTAAAACACAGAAAACAGGCAAGAAGACGCATATCGACCGACCGACCGAGAACCGACAGAACTGGACGGGACTGAGGTGACTGGTGGGTAAGATGCGTACGGTGGTCCTGCTGATGCTCACACACATTCTAGGCTCACTTTTTTTGGGGGCCATCAGAAAAACATCGGTCTCGGTCTCAAAGGCAACAAAAACAATTCCAACATTTGCAATGGCATTCCATCTCCACTATCTCTCTATTGCCAATGCAAGGATTTTGTTTTTGTTACGCCGTTTCGCTGCCTTTTTTATTACTGGGTTTTGGGTATTGCAACTGCTCCTCGTAGTCGGCCAAATGCAAAAAGCTTGAATTGCAATAGTACTGCCGCCGTACTTACATTCAAAGCCTAAAGCTTTGCCGCTGTACATACGCGACACAGCCCACCCCTATCCCGCCCTACAATAAACGATATATGGGCAACATTTTGTCAAACTGTCCAGGTTTATATATTAGTTTTTGCATTAAAGTTATAACATAATATCGAAATTAGAAGATTATTCCATTGCCATTAATAGCCCCACCAAGAATGGACCTCAATGATTAGAACAAATCCCTGAAAGGTCAGAGTAGTCCTAGGTCGAACTTTGTTACACCAATGTTTGACACATAGTCATTTACTTATAAAATGTTTAAATCGGTACCAAAAAGACCTATAGAAATTAATTTTACATTTATGAGGATCTCTAGTAAAATTAACGGGTGGCATAAGATAAGATATAGAATAAAAATATTTTAAACAAATAAAGGGGTTTCCAATGAGAGTGATATGAATTCTTTGAAAAAAAAACACACTTATTGTTAAGGAAATTTAAATGTTTTTTATTTAATGTGAAGTACAATCGATACAATTAAGTTCTAAATAAAACGTCATTCAAATAGCCACCACAATTTCTTCTGCAGTTTTTCCACTAAATCAATTCGTATGTCATTGAATTGTAAAGCTTGAAGATGGGCTGGTTTATTTCGAAAGACCAATGACTTCAATTTACCCCACACGAAATAGTCTAATGGTGTTAAATCACAACTTCTTGGAGGCCATTCAATATCACAATTTCTTGAAATAATCGTATCTCCAAACTTTTCTCGCAACAATTCAATTGTTTAATTTGCTGTGTGTCACGTGTTCACAATCGGTCAATGGCAAAAAGAGATCTCTTAACGAGAGCTATTATATTACTCATGGGTGACAAGGTCGTAGGTCGACTGGAAATTGTTTTTTTTTTTTGGATTTTAAAATAAATGGATGGAATTTTCAAATGTGAACCGAAAGTTTATATTTGCTCTAGCTCCTTAACGGCACGCCGGATCGGGAATCGGTCAATGGCAAAAATATAGCTCTTAACGAAAGCTAAAATATTGCTCATGGGTCTCAAGGTCGACTGGAAAGTGTTTTTTTTTTATTTAAAAAAAATGGACTTAGCGCACGAAAAGTTGCAATTGGAGAACGATTATTTTCATAACAAAACTGAATAATTTGTAAGAGTTGCTCTTGTGTATGTCTCTCCATGATGGAATTGTAAACACTACTGAATACAATGAAGAAAATGACAGATCATGACAGATCATGACATATTACAAATGGCCGAAACGTCACGTCAAAACATATCATCAGTGTTGCCAGAAATGACGATTCTTGACCAATGCGGTCAGTACTCGTACGGATGATTATGGGTAAAAGTAAACACAAATATCCAAATTTCGTCTCCCTTTGAGTTTTTCTAGATAATATTAAATTGTCAGAATGCAGTTTAATCGATTGGTACTAGTGATTTCTAATGCGTCAAGAAGTTGAATCTAATGGAACCTTCCTGTGGGGGCTGTACAAAACAATGGATCTACCGTGGACCTTGTTGAAGTGAATGGTAATATGCATTTTGTCAATCTTCGTCCCAATAAGTTAAAGCTAGTCGCTTTCTTGACGCAAGACTATTTTCAAACATAAGAAATTAATATGTATTTCCGCCAAATTAATTTATTAGGTTAGGTTAGGTTGAAGAGAGGAGACGTTTAAACGTCTCATGTCCATGGACATACATTTAAGCCAGTGGTTCGGCCTGTTGTGCGCTCCTTATTTATGATCTTTTTATACCTCACGAGTTACAGAAAATCGGTACTAGACACGAATTTTCTCAGTATCTTCCAGTCATATTCTCTGAGATGAGTCAATTCTGGTAATATGTTGGACCCGAAATGTTGGGATCTTGTATGTGTGAAAGCCGGGCAGTGACACAGAAAATGTTCCATCGTTTCGATGTTTTCTCTGCATGCCCTGCATTCGTCGTTTCCTGCTATTCCTATGCGATGAAGATGTGATTGTAAGCTTGAGTGTCCCGTTAGAACACTCATCATCTTACTAATATCGATCTTGTTTAGTATCAGAAGACTTCTTGTTTTCTCTTCATTTGGGTCACCCCACAGTATCTTTGCAGTTGCTCCTACTGTTGCGCTATTCCACATAGTTTTGTGAGCCATCACTGCCCAGTGCTTCAAGTCATTTTTCGTGGCTTCGAAAGGTTTCCAATTTTCCAAGTTTATTTCTAAAAAATCACAACAATATTTTTTTGTGATCGGTCTTAAATAAAATGAGACCACTCCGAAGAAAATCGATGCATAATTTAAAAATAATAAATAAATATGTAAACTACGATATCTCAGAAGCGATCTAATTTTTTTCCTTATATTTTTTATAAAAAATGTACTCTACCGATGGTGTAAATTTTGGAGTGGGACCTACTTTGGTTCAGAAGTTACATTATAATAATTGAAAACCTTCACCAAATTACAAAGAAAATATATATTTATGACTGTTTATAAACATTTTAGTCAAAAATGAACTACATAGGTCGATATTAAATATTCTGAACCATAACTAAAAATCGACATTTCGGCACAAAAAGTCGTCCAATAGCCTTATCCTATTTTTTGCTCTTAAAATCGTCAAAATGTCGATAAATCGTTATTTCTGGCAACACTGGATTACGCTCTCTCCCCTAAGTTGTTACAAACAAAAATGCACCAAATCATAATGCTCCGTGCCACAGTGTGGTGTAGGGTATAAGGGTCTTTAAACTGGAACTTTGACCTTTGATAGCGGCCATATTGATGAAGCTACATCTGTCGAAATGTCTTTATTCATTTATTCATTCTGTTTTGCCAAATCACCATGGAGAATATAACGTTAAACAACAGGTCCACATGACAAAATTGGTATATAACAAGTAAGAAAGTTTCATTTGGGTAAACCATCACAATGTGAGTAAAGTAATATTGGAATATTACACGAATTAATCTGTAGCAGAAGGCGTTTAACAATTACACCTATTTTCGCTGAACAGTACTCACGGTATGAACTGTTAACCTTTTCTACAAAATGGTACCATTGTGCCGGAGGTACCATAAGGGGTGTGGCAGTAACGCCCATTTTTCACAGGAATGTTGGCACTATAAAAGCATTACACTGTACAAAACTGCAAGTATTCTTATATGTGGAACTTTAGACGATTTGAATAAGTAGTATAGAAGTTATTGGATAATCAGTATTTCGCTAGGTTAGGTTAAGAGTGGTAGCCTGTAAAACAGACTCACTTTGACTATGCAGTCCATTGTTTTACCACAGGGAAGTACGAGAAAACATAAGTTATCCCTAGCCCTTCACGTTGAACCGATTTGATTGCTTTAAAAAGCTCAAAAGTTGGCGGATTCGAACATCAGCCAAGGTGACAAACTTCTCAAAGAAATAGGAGCCCAAGGTTGTATACCGTCACAGACACAGTAGGTGTTCTATTGACTCCTCTTCGTATTCGTCTCCACAACGTCAGGAAAAGTTATTATTGCATCTCTCTCGTGCCGTCCAATAAGACAGTGACCTGTCATGAGAGACCCGATAAGTGAGACGTCAGTTCTCTACAACGACAGCACTGCCCTCCTAAGAAAGAAATAACGTATCTCCATTTCAGTAGTTTTGAGATATTTAGCTTTTACGTTTTATAACTTTCGCGCCTTTAGGTTTATGTTTATGGTGGGGTGGCAGCCGGTTTTACCAGCCCACATAGACCAATTTAGGTTCCTAACCTAAACATAAAACTAAAAGGCGCCATAGTTCTAAAACGTAAAAGCTAAATATCTCAAAACTACTGAAATGGAGATACGACTTTCGTATTAGAAGGGGCAGAGCAGTGCTTTGGTGCATTTTGAGTCTAGGCCGGGTCACATCCGCCTGGAATGTATGCAGCTCCTGACTAGTGACCACCTGCCATTAGTTGCCGTAAGTGCACTATCTCTCGAGAAAGAGATCCCCTGGAGCGTGAAAGGCGGTTCCTTGTCTTGTAAGTTCATATGCCTTGCAGTTCCCTGGTATATCCCTGTGGCCCGGCACCCTCGTCAGCCATCTCGTTAAGAGATCTGCAACAGTCGAAGGCAGTTTTTGGATTCGCAAATATAGTTTCCAGGGACTTGATAGCAGCCCGACTATCAGAGAAAATATTTATATCAACTTTGGTCAGTACATTTATTTTCAGCCATTCTGCTACCTCTTTAATATCAAAAATTATTGCCTGGATGCGATCAGGCAGTCTTTTTGCAAGTGATCTCAAGTTCCTCAGAAAATACACCAAAGCCCACTTGGTTATTGAGTTTGGAACCGTCTGTACAGAAATTAACGAATCTGTTCTGTCCTGGGATACGACCATTCCATTCTGATCTATTAGGTATAAAAGTTAGATACTTCTTGTCAAAGTCAGTCATAGTGTAATCAACAGTCAGGCATTCTGTCTAGAATAGTGTCAGAATAGTGTCCGTAGCCATTTCCTGAACATAGTGACAGTTCCCTGAGTCTAATCGCAGTACATGCGACATATTGCACTTCTATAATATCTAGCGGCATTAGTACCGCAGTTGGCGTAGTTTTCAGTGCACCAGTGATACGTATATCAGCCATTCGCTGAACCTTGTTTAGTATCGCACAGAAGTTGGATTTCTGCAGAGCTGTCCTCCAGACGACAGTGGCCTTCGGTAGCTCAGTGCATTAGACTTTGACCCCGAAGGTGCTGGGTTCAATTCCCAGCCAGGGCACTGGCAAAATATATATCAACATTTCATGTTTTCATCATAATTCGAGTTTCTGCAGCTGAAAATAACTCACCGGTCGCACTACCACTACAACAACATCTGATCACCCAAGTCAACAGGGAAACTAAAAATAGACATAACACCATGACGACTATTAACACAAATGCAGCGCTTCTAGTGGAGAATAGAAACAGTAATACTCAATTAACATCAATTCCCTGAAATTAACAGACGAATGTTAATAAACAACCGGACAACATTGAGTAGATGAAACAACATAAGGTTCCCGCAATAATCGGATATGTGCCGGAACGAAGTCTGTAATAGAAATAGACTTAAGGATTATCAACTCAGCGTCTCCAAGCTGCTACAACAACCACAACCAGACGAAAATGCCGTACAGCAATCGGTCTGACTACTGCCGTATACAACCAACGAACTATACGCGTATTCAGACCCCATCGTTTTCCTATTGGCCGTTTTACTGGTATATTGCGCTACCACGACCTTATTTGCTCTTTCCAAAATCTTAGGTTTGTAGTGCAACTTCCTAGTTGTTCTAGTAAAATACCTAAGTATTTCGAACTTTCAGAGGAAGGCATTCCAATACCCGCCAATGAGACTGGTCTAACTTTTGGTACCTTATTTCTCCTGCTGAAAAGAACTAGTTTTGTCTTGGTCTGGTTAACACCAAGACCATTAGCGGAAGCCCATCTTGCGGTTGTATGAAGGGCCTGCTGTAGGATGTAGCTGCTTCCCTCTAACAGCTATTGCCACGTCATCTACATAGGCAGCAACTCTGATACCCGTTATATCCAGAGAAAGCAAAATATTATTCATGGAGAGGCTCCATAGAAGAGGAGACAGAACACCACCTTGGGGCGTTCCCCTGCTGACAAATATATGGAGGTCAGTTGACCCTAAACTATCTGAAATGCGTCTATTAATTAGAAGGTTATGAATGAACCTACGTATACTGTTGTCAAACACCAGGGTTTCTAACGTCGCAATTATAGCGGCTACCATAGCAAATTCTTAAACAGAGAGTGGTCCTTCAATTAAGCTGTCGGTGGACTTGCGCTTGCTATGGGCATGCTTTTGAGTGGACAGTAGCCTGTGATCAAGTTAAGTCCTAAGGTAACTATCTATTAATCTCTCCAGAGTTTTAAGGATAAATTACGATAGACTAATTGGCCGGCAATCCTTAGCTACAGTGTGGGACGTTTTTCCCGCTTTTGGGATGAAAACAACCTTGGTTTCTGTCCATTTTGTTGGTATGTATGACTGATTGATACACCATGTGTATATCTCTCTGAGCCAGGGAGCAATTGTATCTGCCACTGCTTGTAGTTCCTGGTCCTGGCGACATAAAAGGTTTAAAGCTTTTGATAGCCCAACGAATTCTAGATTGGATTACAATTACGTTTGCCACCTCTGATTACTGCAGTTCAAGGGAATCCCCAACTGTATCCCCGGGTAATGTATATCCAAGAGCACGCCCAGCGATTTTTCACTGGACGTGGTCAAAGAACTATCATCTTTGTTGATGTACCCAATAGTACAAGGTGTAGAGTCAAACATTTCCCGTAACCTTGAGGCTTCGGTTGAGCTTTGTACGCCACTACAGAAATCTATCCAGGATTTATTTTGAGCCTTTCTCAACTCTTGTTTGTACCATTTGGGTTCTTCCTTGTATGTGTCTCAGTCCTGTGGGACTCTGGTGGCATTTGCCCTTTTTAAGAGCATCCTACAGCACTTCCTCAGCATAACTAATTGAGACACCCCACCACTTCGTTCGTTGCTCATTGACTTCTGTTTGGGACGAGTAGTTAAGAATTGCAGTGACACCGTTTTTTCTATAAATATTTCGCTAAATGTTAACACTTTATGGGTTAGGTACTAGAAGGAGTGAAGCAATATGACCCATCTTCGAACTTAACGATGAGTCAAATTTCCAGTCAACAAACAAAATTATCTAATTAGGGACGACTCCTATCCGCATAAGGCCCAAGAAGGTGTGGATTTTGGGCTGGCAGCGTCATCGGTTCATATTATTTTTAGAACGACGTTGGCCATGCCATCGTCAACAATTTTTTTTGGCCTGAATTTGTTTATCTCGACCACAACGACATATGATTTCAACAGCACGGCGCTGCGAGGCACATAGGTCATATCATATTAGTCATTCTGCGCGAGCGATATGAGGTCATATTCAGCCTGATTTATAGCGATGTGTCTTAAATACAATTTTCATATACATTTTTTCTTAAGCCTAATGCTTATTGAAGATCTCTACCGTAGAAATAATTGTTAAAATTAAATATTTGTCCGAACCTTTCTTATTAGAATCACTAAAAACCAATGCAATAGTTTGAAAATACGAATTAAATGAACATACTGCCAGTATTCTATTCCCATTTAGGGACCGGATAATATCATATTTTGAATATGGACAGTTCAGACTAGTGACTCCCAATTCCTTTGAAACAAAAGTATATAAAAATCTATATACTTATTTATATATGTATATACGCATTATGTAAATTTATATACGTTTTTACAGATATGCAAATTCGCTGGTGGTTTGATTGCAAACTTTTGCCAATGTGGGATAATGTTGTTTGTTGGCGTTTTTTTCCGCTGATTTCTCTGTCGTTGTTGATAATATTGTTATTGTTGTTGGCTGTGTTGTGTTACATCATTATCTATGATTGACCATCAGCATCCTACTCTGGCACTACTTGAATATCCTGTTATCCTGTTTGCCGATTGCGTGAATACAAACACAAACGACACGCAATCCTTTCATTAACTTTTGCTTTGCTTTGCCATACACTTTTTGCTTTGTTGTAGTAGTAGTGGTGTCATTCATTTATTAATCTTTATTATCATCACCATACATACACACAAGTGCATAATGGTGTTATACTTGTATGTATGGATAGATAAATCGTATAGGGATTATGCAGAAGTTTCTATGTAGAATAAGCAATCGTTCATAAAGCAAATTCCTGTGCTATAGGAGAAAGGCCATCATATTCCGGTGTTGTTATAAAAATTCTAATGTGTGGGTATTTTACGAAGTTAAAAATTTTGTATATTTCATTTTAAATACTAAGGGCCTGTTTTTGTAACTTATTTTTTGTCATTTCGCACGTCTATTGGCAAGCGAATGAAAATTTTGGTTTTTGCACACTTTGATTTGATTGTAAACAAAGAAGCTTTCAATTATCGCCAACATTTTGGTTCTTATAAGACAGCAACGAACGAAATGAAATGTCAAATTAGACAATCAGAAAAATTCATTCGTGTCGGTTATATTTACAGCAATTTTGAATGATAAAGTGAAAGTTGTTAGGTAAATGAATGAAAAAATGGATAAATGAACCAAAAAGCATAAACATGTATCTTTTGTAGAAGTATGGTGCATAATTTCAAAAATGTCTGTTTTTTAGTTCGTTTTAATTTTTTTTTAATCTTACTACCACATTGTTGCTTTTTGATTTTTTTCATAATACCTTAAATTAGATGACCCAAACAATCGTTTAATATACATATCGACCTAGAATCTCTTTCTGAATTGTTTTGGTTTTGTCCGTCCGTCGGTTTGTAGATGCATCCAAGCAACCAAGTACAGGTCACAATTATGCTCAGATCACTATGAAATTTAGCAAGAACTTTCTTTTTAACTCAGGGACTTACTGGAATGTGTACAGAACGTTTCCGATTTAGATATAGCCCCTATATATACATAATCTGATCAATCAAGCAAACAATTGTATTTGTTTTCGGTTGCTTGATTATTTCTCATTGTCTAGAATCAGCTGGTGCTACTTTTACAGCTGTTGGATAGGGTTGCCCCCGATCGGATATTTTCGTGTGTAAAAAGCTTTAAGAAATGTCAATAACAACACGAAGGTAATATTGGTCTTTGACAGGAAGACGATGAAGAAAAGAGCTTTCTTACCCGAACGATAAGTGACAATGAACCAAATTAAAAACATGATCGCTTGGGTGAGAATAAGAGGAAGAAAATTATTGCTTGGGTAGCTATCGCACGTCTGCAATTTGGTAAAATTAGCTGAACAGGCTGTAAGTACTTCAAAATAATTTACAAGTTATACAATCCCCATTTTTACTAGAGACGATTACGAGCAATATAAAATATAGATGCGTAAATTTCATCCAGATAAATCGAAAAATATGTTCTCTAGAGCGTAAAGAAGTAATATCGATGTGGACCGTTATATGGGGGCTATGTCATAACATGGACCGATGTGCCTCATTTCATCGTCCCTAGCCCAAGAAATGAATCTGCTCCGATTTTCGTAAAGATGACTTCGTATTTGCGACCTGCACTTTGTTCACAAGAATACGTGTGCGCATGAACATGGATAAATTGACTCAAAAAGTTATTCTATGCCGATCGGTGTAATAGATAATAGGTCTATTTATCATTTTAGGCGTTACAAAATAATTAACAAAGTCATAATACTGTAGTGTCGGGTATAAATGTTTGGTGACAGAGTTCCGTACAGACAGAGACCGTAAACACCATAGTGATCGAGGTGTCCACGCCAGAAACGGTTAAGTAAATCCATAAAATGATATTGCCTGATCGTTGGCTGAAGGTGTGTGAGCTAGCTGAAATGATTGTTATTTCAAAAAGTTCTATATATCGCATATTGCCCCAAAATTATGATGATGGGGGAAGCTGTTCGTAAGATGGGTGCCGCGTTTGCTCACAATGGTAGAACAACACCGTTGTGAAGATGTTTCAATAGAATGTTTGGCGGTTTCACCGTAAAAAAAAGTCGAGTTTTAACCATGGGTGAGGCATGGGTCCACCTTCCACGCCTGAGACAAACTACCTGTCAAAGGACTGGTAGTTTCAAATGGGAGAATCTTGACCAAAGACGGCGAAGACAGTTCCATCTGCAGCCAAAGTCATGCCGTCTGTTTTTTGGGGTGCGCGTGAACAAATTTTTGATTAATTATCTTCAAAATGAAAAAACAAAAAATTGAGAGAACTAATGCCGCATTTGGCGATAAAGAAAATGTTGTTTCATCAAGACAGTGCATCAGGTAACACGTCTACTGTTGTTTTGATGTAATTTTTGTTTATTTTGTTGAAGTTTATTTTATGGTGGCAGCCAGCTTTGCTAGCTTACATAGAGCAATGTGACATGGGCACATATGCCACTCATCGAAATTAAACACTTTGATAATCAAAGTTATCAATAGTACGAATTTTGATACCAGAAAGGTCTGTCAGACTTCCTAGAAAGCCCGATCCCAGTATGTCCAGACGTCGTTTACTCAAAGCGAGACTGTAGCGGCGTATAACTCCGCGCCAGAGTGGCGGGAGTTATAAAAAGAAAAACGCCAATTTTTATTTATTTTTTTATTTAATTAACTTTAATGATTTATTTTAGCCGTGAGCCGTAGTGGAGCGGGTGAGTTTACAAGTGGCTACTAAAATGACACAGTGACGGCGTTACCATCGCCGATTTTGTGGTATGAATCAATGTCGATAGCGGGTGATATTATTAAATGCGAAGTAGAAAAACTGTGGGGCGCTGCTGTTGAAGATCAGCTGTTAACACTTCAACAGCAATTGTTTAATGCCTCCACATGATGGTGTCTTGTACAAGTTGAGGTCGTTTGGTTTCGATAGGCAAACTTGTAGGATGGTGGCGGGATTCTTGAAGGGGCGCTATTTTAGGGTGAAAGTTTGCAACCGGCTTCCTAGCCGGAGACCGGTTCTAGCGGGTGTGCCTCTGGGCTCACTCCTGGGACCGACGCTGTATAACATATTCGCCAGCGACATGCCGGGGCCTCCTCCAGGCGGCCTTCTACTGTCCTACGCGGATGATGTTTTGGTAGCTTTCTCTGGTATTAGGGCGCTCACTGTGAACAGGATGATGAACACTTTCTTGGCGGAGCTTCACATATACTTCGTCAAGTGGGGTCTTCGGCTTAACGTGGCCAAATGTTGCGCGGTCGCCTTCAAGGGCAGACCGGGGGCTGTATATCCCAACTTCATGGCATTCGTGCCTACACTGAGGATTTGGTCGGTGTCTCGGATAGGATGCGGTACCTAGGTGTGATATTCCACGACAGGTTTGATTTCTGTAGGCACGTGGATTATATTATTGACAGGGCGAAGCGTCTCTTCTTCGGATACCAACATTTGCTTCGCATGAGGGGGGGGGGGGTCTGTCACCCGATGTTAGGCTCCTGATCTATCGGCAGGTAATCAGACCTATCATCTCCTATGCCTTTCCTGTTTTTTTGGGGTTTCTGCACACCAAATGGAAAGGCTTAGGATATGGGAGAGGTGTGTTCTTTCTGCGTGTTTAGGACTGAGGGGTAGGTTTTTGGACGATGGGTCCTATAGGAAAGTTGCGTGTAGGGTGATCTACGACAGGGCTGGATTTGATAGGATCGACGTCTTTATGGCGAGGGGCGCGATCAGGTTCATGGATAGGAGTCAGGGTCTGGATAACAGACTTGTGGCCGACTCGCTGCAGTACAGAACGATGGATGTCACTGACACGATCTACAACACCGCTCAGTGACCTGTATATATGTAAATAGTAGTACTTAGTTTTTTGTTTGTAGTTTTAAGTGTTTAGTTTACATTTTATTACCTAGTTTTAAGTAACTTGCCCCTTTTTGAATTATTCTGTTTTTTTTTTGTGGCGATCTACACCACACTGTGGTACATGGTATTATAAGTTTGTTTCACGGCAGATGTTTGTAACACCTGAAAATAACACAGCTAGACCCACCTTAAAGTATACCGATCGACTCAGAATCACTAGCTGAGTCGATTTAACGATGTCCGTCCGTCCGTCTGTCCATGTAAAGTTGTTCGTCGACTACATGTCGCAATTTCACTCCGATCGTTCTGAAATTTTGCAGTTTAGAGTATTTCGCGGCTGTTAAGATCGCTATTGAATTTGTTTGAAATCGGTTCAGATTTAGATATAGCTCCCATATATATCTTTCGTCCGATTTGGCCCTTTAGTCCTATAGAAGCTGTATTACATCCGATCGTTTTGAAATTTAGAATGGTAGAGTTTCTTGATCCATGAACCAACATTGCCGAATTTGAAGAAAATCGGTTAAGATTTAGCTATTGCTCCCATATATATGTTTCGTCCGATTTTGCTCTTTAGTCCTGTAGAAGCTGTATTTTACATCCAATCATTTTGAAATTTAGAATGGTAGTTTCTTGATCCATGAACCAACACTACTGAATTTGAAGAAAATCGATTAAGATTTAGCTATAGCTCCCATATATATGTTTCGTCCGATTTGGCCCTTTAGTCCTATAGAAGCTGTATTTTACATCCGATCGTTTTGAAATTTAGAATGGTAGAGTTTCTTGATCCATGAACCAACATTGCCGAATTTGAAGAAAATCGGTTAAGATTTAGCTATAGCTCCCACATATATGTTTCGTCCGATTTTGCTCTTTAGATCCAATCGTTTTTATACCCTACACCACACTGTTGTACAGGGTATTATTTAAATATAAAATGTCCCAAAAGTAAATTTATGTAAACAATTTATACATGAATTACAAAATTGATATATCAGAGTTATTCAATATTACGAGAGTGGTGTGTATTATATAGTCGGCACCGCCCGACTTAAGCCTTTCCTTACTGGTTTTTTATTGTTTTTGTTCAGTACGGATGATGTGTTTGCGGGGATCCTGCAACACCCTTGTTTTGACTGTGTAGGTCCCGATGTACTTTTACGGGACACGTTTATTTATAGGTTAAGTTTAGTAGTATGTCATCTATTGTATTAGTCTTACGTGTTTTGAATAAAAAATGGCCATTGGCAAAATGAAAATTTAATTTAATGCCTCCACAGCATTGTCCTTATATGCACAGCTTCTGCAGAAGTCATTGGAATCAATACAAAACCTATTGGCTAGTTCGCCGATTAGACAGTGTCCCGTCACTGACACTTACGTAGACATTCTTTTCCTCTCTAGTTCAATGAGATATTTTTAACTTCTCAGGTCATATCTTGGCCAGATTTGTTAGCTACCCTACACATGCCGATTTCAGTCCATCTTTCGTTGAACCGTCTTATAGCCTCTTGCATAAGCCAAAGCTTGCATGTGGATAGTGGAGCAGCAATATATGCAAATTCTTCGTAATGTTGTCCCTTTCGTAGAAAGTTAATCTACTTTGGATGGTAGGTGTATGTTGAACTACTCAGCTATCTACTTAAGAAAGAAATATGCGGCAGACGAGGGCTGTTTGTGAATTTAGGTATGCGGCCTCCACAGGGTTTGCGCCCCGGGGGTAATATTTATTTTGCGCCCCAGGTAAACAAATAAATTTAAAATTTACTAAAAACAAATCCAAAACGAAAAAAACAAATTCTATTTTAAACAATTGCACTATTTGGGAGAGGAGCACAATAAATCACCGAAAACATCAAACATGGCCACAATGAACATATACGTTTTTAAAATGTTAAAAGCACAACATCTGTGTTTATCTACGAAATATATGTACGTAGATGTCTGGAGTTAAATTGTATGACGAATAGTTTTGTAGAACATTTCGATGCCTGTATTTGTTAGTCTAAGGGGTAAATTTCCTCATTTTTAAGAAAACCTTAAAACAACAAAGAAGCCAACAAGTCCGATCTTTCAAATACTCTACAAAGATGTCCCCCATCCCATTTCACTATGTTTCGTCAATGAGGCTGTATGAAAAACCCACGCTGAAAAATTGTATGAAGAATTTCAACAAACGTCCAATAGAATATCCAATATCTGGAATCTAAGTTCTTGTGTGATGGTCCTGAAGTATCATGTTCCACTTGATCATGTCTGCTCAATCCACATATAATAAATTTAATAATTTGTGTCCGCTTTTTGTTTAAATTTAATAGATGCTTTTGAATCTCGTTGGATAGTATAAGCGCATAAATTTTAAGGTTCAGAGGTCGGAAGCTAGGCGTGTATATTTGTCATGAATATTTGATTTCTACCACACTCCTGTCTTTGCGTGCACAAAGTTCAGTTTTCGGCCTTTTTGTCCACCTAGTTTCAAGAAAATTTGTTCGACGGATTAGATGTGATGCTACATAGTACAAACAAACGATTTTATAATATTTCTAGCTGACCCAGCAGACGCAGTCCGGCCCGTTCTCTTTGGGATGCATTGGTTTGTTATTAATTGATATTTCATTCAAAAATGCATACATTCCGAGTTTCAGGAAAAATCACCATAAAATTTTATATTGGACATAAGTCCACTACAGCGCTGTCTATCGGTTAGAATCATAAACTATTATCAAGGCAATCCTTACATCCATTTTCAATTTCAGCAAAATCGCTCTGGAAATTCGGATTTTGAAAATAAGTTCACCACTTCGCCATTTATCACGGTTAAAATAATTCTAAAACACTAATGTGGATTTTTGGCCCATTCGTTCTTATGGTTTCGGAGATCATGCGTTACTAACTAACGTACAAAGGATATTATATATAAAGATATATTTGTTCCTTTTACTCCTGTAAGGAGCATAGGGCCGTAACAAGATTAGTCCAATACAATCGATCTGATAAAAGATGTTTAATTTCAATCCAACGAATGTGAATTCGGGATAGTTCATCGTCTAGTTGTCGTTTCGTTTCGAGTTCCACTCGATGGCTTGCTTCGCAATATCATTTTGTTATCTGCGTAGGTTGTGACCGATCCAGCTCCATTTGCGCCTTCTAATTTCAACTGGAATCGGTTGTTAGTTAGTGTCGGACAAGAGCTAAGCGTTCGTTATTGTCCTTGGCCAGTGTATATGAAGAATACTTCTTAGACATTTGTTCACGAAGACTTGTAGGGATTGCAAGTCGCATTGTGCCGCGTTCCATGTCTCGCAAGCATACAAAAGGGTGTATTTCATGTTAGTGTTGATCGTCGTTCTTCTGGATATATATGAAGAGTTCCACATCGGTTAGAGACGACCAAATTCTTGTCGGTCTTTATTTATACTACTAGAGACGTTGGTCTTGCTGCCATCGAATTTATTCAGTATGCTACCCAGGTAGCAGCATGATTCCACCTTCTCAAGTGTTTCACCTTGCACCGAAATTGTTTGCTGATTGTTAGTGTTTATGTGCAGTGTTTTTGTTTTGGCAATATTTATTATCAGGCCAGCCAGGATTGCTGTTTCCTACACCATTGTGACTTTAGATTGCATATCTGCTAATGTATGGGTGAGTAATCAGATATCATCTGCATACTCCAAATCCGAGTAGAGTCCACATGATGAACCTTATTCTGCCTAGTCAAGATAACCAATTTTGTCCTGTTTGGATTAATACTCGAATCACTGATTCTGTCCCATCAGGCCAATTTGTTCAGAGCCACCTGTCTAATATCTCTGGTGACGTTTTAGAATTTGCTGGTACTGCGATTGCAACGTCGTCTGCATATGCCACGATTTTGCAGCCATAACGTTCCAGATCTAACAGGATTCCAGCCAGATTATAAGTAAGTGGAGATAGTACACCTTCCCTGGTTACAAATCTCGCCAGAGTTGTGGCCCAATACTTGCTATTGTGCGTCTTCTGGAAAGCAAACGCTGAATTAGTCTTATCAATAAATAGTTCACCCTTATATGTGACAGCGGCGCAATTGTCTCACCTAAAAGCAGCCATAGAAGAGGCATTAAGGGAAACACGTACAAAATGATGTATTGTCAATTGCATTATGACTATGTTAAATTTTAGAGATATCACGACTTGTTTCGCGACAACTTCAGTTGTAATGAGAGCGACTAAAGGAATCTCTCATGGAGGAGTTACTTCACAACCCTTATGGATCTTAGTAGTAAAAAAAAATATTTTTAGATTCGAATCATCAGGAGTTAAGTGTATGTACATACGCTGATGATATCGTTATTTTTTATAGAGGTCAATTCTTACAGATAGTTTCTGAAATTCTGCAGAACTCACTGGTTTAAATATTAACCCCACTAAGACTGAATTGGTAGTGTTTACGAAGGGACGTACTATACTGGACTTCACGTTACCG
Source organism: Eudasyphora cyanicolor (assembly GCA_963930755.1). NCBI lineage: Eukaryota > Metazoa > Arthropoda > Insecta > Diptera > Muscidae > Eudasyphora > Eudasyphora cyanicolor. Next base: position 38,599,267 of record OZ005734.1, on the reverse strand, counting down.
GCTCTACAAGACACTACTGTCAAATTGTCTAATTCGGCAAAATTTTTAGGTATGATTCTGCATTGGATTCCTTATTGGTTAGCAAATAAGGATGCGCACATAAGGAAAGCTTTCGCGGCTTTGTACTCGTGCCAGAAGTTCGTGGGCCCCAGATGAGGATTAAAACCCAAACTAATCCACTTGCTCTACTCTGCGATAGTGAGGCCTGTCATGACTTATGGTTGATGGCTTTTAATAGAGTGTGTTACACACATTAAGGGCCTTAATTTAAGGCACTGAGTAAGGCAAACAAAGTCTCGGTGCGATGAAATATACTGCTACAAGATCCCTTGAAATTATAACGGGTACTCAACCTATTGATTTATTTAACAAAGAATCTACGAAACTAACTCTAACTCGGTTAGCCCAGCAAACCCTTTTGTTAGCCACTAACTCAAAACATACTCGCATTGGGGACATTTCGATAGTATGCGGCGAAACAGAATAAATTATTAGTCATGACGGGTTGAAAAGGTTTTCTCATTAAAATGTCCACCCTAGCAGAAGCAGATCTTAATGTTAGGTTATATAATCTTAATGACTTTACAGATGGCTCCAAATTGGAGGAGAATACTGGATGTGGTATTTTCTGCAGCGAACTTGACATGGATGATTCTCTTTACTTACGCAACGAATGTAGCATTTTTCAAGTGGAATTGTATGCGATTGCCAAAGCGGCTGAACTTATCTCGCTGATGCAAATATTTAGAAGCGATATTTGCTCATCGATAGCCAAGCCTCATTAAAGGCTCTACTGAGTACGAATATAACGTCGAAGGTAGGCAGCCGCTGTCGCAGAGAACTTAAGATTCTCGAAGAACAGCATAATATTACACTGAGCTGGCTACCGGGCCATAATGATATTTTATTCGGCAATGAAGCTGCATATAAACTCGCTAAATCAGGGAAGATTTTCTCAAACAACATCGAGACTGATGTTTACCCACCCCTTTCGTTAATCCACTTTCGTATAAAATCGAAATATAAAAACCTCTGGCATCAGAGATAGAAATTGTCAGCAGGATTTTAGCAAACAAAAACTTTTTGGGACGAATGTTAAAAATTACACGTAATTGAGATCAATCTGGTTCCTTGTTGAAAAATCATATGAACAATTGGCAACATTAATGTGGCGAGTCAGATTTTTAGGGATTTGTTCTACACATTGCTTATTACTTGGTAGATAAATCATCTAACCGCAGGAACTGCTTTTTTTTGTTTTGTATCAAAGAGTAATTTTTTTCTTTGTATATTACACTGTGCAACAGGGAAAAAATACAGGGACTTAACAGTATAGGTTTAGATTATACTACCAAATAGTAATATAACCCTATACTCGGTTTGACGAAATTGATGACCAATTTTGTTTTATTTGCTTCAACATTTCTGAAAATCAGTGGGAAAAAGGTGTCATCAGATTTTGTCCAACAGCTAATTCAGACGCTTAACTATATTTGGCAATAATGTAGCTACGAATATCCTGAACAAAGTTCGTAACATATTATGCCAAAAAATATTTTTTCCTGCACTTTTTTTTGAAAAAGTTAAGGAAACAAAAGTTGTTCAGATTTACCGTGGCTACAATTTTGCAAAATATTGTTCGTGAAAAATTAACAATATTTGTTAATTTTTCACTAACCCCTGTAAGTTATGCTGAAAAAAGTGAAACAAAAATATTTTTTTCTTTAACTTTTCAAAAAGAGTGGAGGATAAAATATTTCTTTTTGCATAAAATGTTACCAAACTTTGTTCAGCTGATTCTTAGCTACATTCTTGCCAAATAAAGTTAAGCGGTTTCCCAAGTCTGAATTAGCTGTTGGACAAAAACTGATGACACGTTTTTCGAGGGGCCCACTGATTTTAGAATCTGTTGAGGCCCAGAAAAAAAAATTAGTCCCCAATTTATATATGGTACTATATATAATATATATATATATGGTACTATATATAATATAGTACCATTTGGTAGTAGAATTGACCCTATACTGTGAAAAATTCAAAAAGTATTCATTTGTTGCATAGTGCTATCAAGCAGACAAGTTGAACCTTGACGAGTAAAAGCGTTAAGTTCGGCCATGCCGAATCTTATATACCCTCCACCATGGATAGCATGTGACTTCACAAAATAACTCAAACCTAAAGAAAATAACACCAAAAACCCAAAAGATATAGTAGATGAGAACAGTAGGAATCACAACAAGTTAGATGCTATATATGGGAGCTATATCTAAATATGGACCGATATGGCCCATTTGCAATCCCAAACAACCTGCAACTATAAGAAGTATTTGTACCAAATTTGATCAACCTAGCTCTTTTATTGCGGACTGTAGCGTGATTACCACAGACGGACAGACGGACATGGCTAATTCGTCTTAGAATTTTACGACGATTAAGAATATATATACTTTATGGGGTCTCAGATCAATATTTAGAGGTGTTACAAACGGAGTGACAAAATGAATATACCCCCATCCTATGGTGGAGGGTATACAAATTAAATGTTCCAAGTTTGCGTTTGCCAGAATCCCAATTAACCCTGCTGTTAGGTTAAGCCCATATGGTGCAATTTTTGGCTTGTTTACTTTGTAAGTTTTGAACGGTGATATATACTGACTTAGTTTCTTAGCTCACGTGGTTTTTTTATGAAACAATGCTATTTTCAAAAATTCAGCTTTCTGACTCAAAACAGGACTGAGAAAGAGAAAGAAAAAAATTACGAATCTTAAGTTAAGGGACCATTTGGTCCATAGTATATTTTCTTTACATTTACTATGTATTCTAAGTATTCATTACTTTCTTAGACAATATTTGTCAGTACATGATGAGCAAAATATTTTTCGGTTAGTTTTGCAAATAAACTTGCTGCATTTTATATCAGATTTAGATTTGCAGCAGCTACAAATTCCCCGCTTTCGATTCCCTGAACTAGAAGTAGCATTATTTGAGGAGGCCTCTGAAACTGTGCATTGTGTTCGTATTTCCGTCAATAGGTGTGCTAAGAACTCTTGTTGAGGTAATCTAGTTCGTTTTATCATATACGCCTTAGTCAAACAAAGTGCTAGTTGCCGCAAAAACTCTGGTATCCTGCGTTTGATCAGCAGTATCTACGCCACCTAAAAGAGATAAAGTATAAGAAATTATAGGCTAACAAAAAAACTAGCATACCTTTTGTTGAATTGTAATAAGAAACAATATCTGGTTTTTTCTTCAATCCACTCTTATCAACTGCAGCTTTCTTGTGCATTGTATTTAACAATATCGCTGCTTTGTTTTTGTGGCTGATGCACGATACTAATGTTGCAATGTCATTGAATCAAATGTAGACTTGTACAAAGGGAGTTTTTTGACAGTCAGCATTTTCGGAGGAATGAAATTTTTATTTTTGCGTACTGTTCGCACATATGTAAGTTTTCTTTCATGAAGTTTTTTTACCAACTCAAATGTGGGAAAAAAATTGTCGCCTTTTATATTTTGCCCTTTCAAGCCTTCTGTTAAGTCCAATACAACGCGTTCTCCTTGGTTCCTTTCAGGCTGTGCATTTCTAGGTTTACCAAGGTATGGTTGTATTTTCCACCGATAACCAAAACTTCAAACCATATCTTGCTCGTTTTGATGGCATAAACTGTCGAAAAGAACATCGCCCCCCGAATGCAACAAGTTGCTCATCAACGGTGACATTTTCGTGCCAGTTGTAAGACATTGGATGAAGTTGTTGCCAACGATCCCACAATTCACGAATAGGATCAAATATATCGCTACTACGCATTTGTCGCCGACTCGAAACATCGTCGAAACGGAGTGCACTGTTAATCATATGAAACGTTTCATCAGACATAATTGATCGGAAAATGGGGCGAGCAAATTCTGCATCAAAAAAACCATGAACATCTTCATTTTTTCCGCCGTTATGAATAATTTTATATGAGATAACTATTTTTCTGAAATACGCCTGCAAGAATGAGCACAGCAATATACGTATGTGCGCAATGCGTCTACATCAATATCTCTCCATTTGTCACTAAACTTGGTGCTGCCGTACTTATTAGTATTGTCAATGTCATTTTTATACCCTACACCACACAGTGGTACAGGGTATTATAAGTTTGTTTCACGGCAGATGTTTGTAACACCTGAAAATAACACAGCTAGACCCACCTTAAAGTGCACCGATCGACTCAGAATCACTAGCTGAGTCGATTTAACCATGTCCGTCCGTCCGTCCGTCTGTCCATGTAAAGTTGTTCGTCGACTACAGGTCGCAATTTCACTCCGATCGTTCTGAAATTTTGCAGTTTAGAGTATTTCGCAGCTGTTAAGATCGCTATTAAATTTGGTTGAAATCGGTTCAGATTTAGATATAGCTCCCATATATATATTTCGTCCGATTTGGCCCTTTCGAGTTTCTTGATCCATGAACCACATTGCTGAATTTGAAGAAAATCGGTTAAGATTTAGCTATAGCTCCCATATATATGTTTCGTCCGATTTTGCTCTTTAGTCCTGAAGAAGCTGTATTTTACATCCAATCATTTTGAAATTTAGAATGGTGGAGTTTCTTGATACATGAACCAAAACTACCGAATTGCTGAATTTGAAGAAAATCGGTTAAGATTTAGCTATAGCTCCCATATATATGTTTCGTCCGATTTGGCCCTTTAGTTCTATAGAAGCTATATTTTACATCCAATCATTTTGAAATTTAGAATGGTAGAGTTTCTTGATCCATGAACCAACATTGCCGAATTTGAAGAATATAGGTAAAGATTTAGCTATAGCTCCCATATATATGTTTCATCCGATTTCGCTCTTTAGATCCAATCGTTTGTATACCCTACACCACACTGTGGTACAGGGTATTATTTAAGTATAAAATGTCCCAAAAGTAAATTTATGTAAACAATTTATACATGAATTACAAAATGTATAAGTATATCAGAGTTATTCAATATTACGAGAGTGGTGTAGGGTATTATATAGTCGGCCCCGCCCGACTTTAGCCTTTCCTTACTGGTTTTCTATTGGAGGCGGAAAAAACAACAAAAAAGCTGACAGCATGTCACTGCATCTAGACACTGCAAACCGAGTAGGTCCTGGTTGTGCTGAAATAATATTCTCAGCCACAGTTCCAATAGGATGAGGTAATGGAGTTGCACTCCATACCATCTTGTTTTTAGCAATAAAAAAGGGATCAACAGAGCTAGCTGCAGCTATGTTGGGTTCCTGTTCACTATCTGCTTCAGGAAGACTTGTTTCTTTATCTTCCAAAATATAATTAATATCCGAGTCACTTCTCGTATCTCATCTTCGTTCAAATACGGCATTTCGTAAAAAACACTATTGAAAAACAGTATTGATCTATTGAAAGCGATACACAACTTGAACAAAGCACTGCAAATTTTCGTGCTTCTTGGCAACAAAAATAAGCTATGTTGAGTAAGGAAAAAATGCAAAAATGGAAATCCCACAATTGTTTTTTACATAAGCTATGTTGAGTAAGGAAATCTGCAAAAAGGGAAACCCCACAACTAATTTTTACATTAGCTGTGCTGAGTAAAAAATTAATAACTAATATATAGGAAGTATTGAAACAAAATAGATACAACGAATAAGATTAAATTGGTATTTTGTATGAAAATTGCAGTATGGACCAAATGGTCCCTTAACCTAAGATTCGTAAGTTTTTTCTAACCTAATAGCAGGGTTAAAATCAATTTGCTAGGAAACTTTAAATTTCCATAAAAAAAGAACAATAAGGATGCATAAGCACTAGGTACGCAGAATCAAATTTTTCAAATTTTTACATATTCACCAGACGATTTCACTGGAGATATCCGTGCACAAAATGTTGCTAAAATTAATTATCGTTATTAAATTTTTTTACTTTTTATTGAACAACATTTGGTAAAAAACACAAATTGATATTGTCATATTGGTTGAAACTGTCCTTTGAAGGTTTTGCAATACTCACCTAAGATTACAGTTTTGAAAAGAAATCATTCATTCCCAGATATTTTGCATGATTTTATTGCACTGTGTAATGGGTCACAAGTGCAGACTGAAATGAAAAGAAGAATCGACAGTATCCAAATAACCTCCCCAAAGAAATGCATTTCATTTTTACAAGCACTAACATGTTTGCACACAAAACCAATGAATTTTGCTGCCTAAGTCATATTGTTCTTTGAGCTCTGCTAAAATGCAACAAACTTTACAAAATTCGGCAGAAACGAAACTTTTTAATTTGAGAACGCATTTGTGAGGGCTTGAGGAACTCTTACACCCTCAAAAGTGGCACATACGATACGAGTAGACAAAAACTTAACAAAGCCGTTGATTTTTTGTTTTCTGAAAATAAACAAACAAAATTCCTGATAGACATATTCAACCAGGTTTTTTTTTGCGAATGCATGCATTCATGCCGACAGACAGACAGAAGGACGGACAGAAGAACAGCCTTAGACTTGTATTTACTGGCATCTGCATGTGCATTAGTTCCTTATGCTTCACAACTCGTCCTCCCTTGTCTCCTGGGCCCAACAACAAATTGCAGTCATATGCAATTTCAATTGCGTCTGTTTGATTCACCCAAAATTGCACAAAAAATAAAATAAAACTTTTCCCCTACTACACCCATTGGGGTGATGGCGCATGAGTTTTGGATGTGCAAGTGCAAAGTGCTGAGTTCAATTTCGTTGAAACTTCAATTTTATAATTATCGACGTCTATAACTCGTCCTTGTTGTGTCTTGTCTCGTTGTCTGTTACTTAAGTCTTGGAACACGAAAAAAAAACAAGAACACGAAAGTAAATTGTACGAAGTGCAGTGAAAAATATGCAATTGATGTGACTCCAATCAGACATCTATGTACATACAATCATGTATCTGTGTAGATGTTTTTCAACCATACGCACTGTGGAACAAGTTTCAATTCTTTTCGAAAGAGACCTTATTATTACACCACCACAGGAGTGTGAATTTGTAACTCCGTGTGCCACAACATGAAATATTGTTCTGGAACCCCATAAAGTATACAATGGCCGTCGCCCAAAGTGTTACCAATTCCAAATCTTGTAATTGTGAATTTTAAATTTTATGTTTTGAGATTCAATTGTCTGCTTTATAACAAATACACGGACTTGATAGTATAGGTTAGGTTGTACTACCAAAGGGTAGTATAACTCTATACTCGGTTTGGCGAAATTGGTGACCAATTTTTTTTTATGGGCCTCCAAAGTTTCTGAAAATTAGTGGGTCCCTCGAAAAAGATGTCATTAGCTTTTGTCCAACAACTAATTCAGACTTGGTGATACCGCTTAACTATATTTGGCAATAATGTAGCTAAGAATATGCTGAACAAAGCTTCTTAAAATTTTATGCGAAAAAAATGTTTCTCTGGTACTTTTTTTTGAAAAAGTGGAGGACAAAAATAATTTTGTTCACTTTTTTCTGCATAACTTTCAGGGACTCGTAATTTTTAACTAACAATGTTTGGCAAAATTGTAGCCAGTACAATTTGTACGTGTCTAGGCAACCTAAATAGCTCAAAAAAACATATAGTTCTTCAAAAATATTAGTATTTCACTATTATGTAACAACAATATTTTTTTGGTGTATGGTATGTTCAGCAACTTTATATAAAATATTAAGGCCAATATTTTTGTGGAACATATTAACCCTCTAGCTCCCCCTCATAATTGTAATTTTTGACCCTATTTTAACAAATCGTGAAAAGCACCCCTTAAAATGGGGTAGGGCGGGTATGGAATGTTCTACAAAAATGTTGGCCATACAATTTTACTATAAGTGTCAGAACACACCAAAGCTCCAAACTTAAAACAAAACCTAAAAAACGACCAAATTTCAGTCAAAAAAAGCTGGTATCGTTATTGCTTTTGCCACTAGATCGGATGACTAACATTGCTGCACGAACAGGATTTTTACCTATTTTAGTGTTTGTGTTAAGTTAAGGGATGTGGGCTTTTAAGGGGTGTTTTTTACGATTTGTAAAATAAGGCCAACAATTACAGTTACGGGGGGAGCTAGAGGGTTAATATGTTCAGAAAAAATATTGGGCTTAATATTTTATATAAAGTTTCTGAACATACCCTACACCAAAAAATATTGTTGTTACATATTAGTGAAATACTAACATTTTTGAAGTACAATATGGTTTTTTCAGCTATTTAGGTTGCCTAGACACGTTAAGATTGTACTGATATGTTCACACAAGTTGTTCAGATTTACATTGGCTACAATTTTGCCAAACATTGTTAGTAAAAAACCAGTAAGGAATGGCAGAAAGTCGGGCGGGGCCGACTATATAATACCCTACACCTCCCTAACAAGGCGATAAGGGTCATTGCCATAATAATTTGGAATAATTGGTAAATGAGTAGAAACATATTATCTAATTCTGAAACGATTTCTTCCAAATTTAACAGTGTTCATTCATATAATAAGAAACCTCTTTCTGCCGAATTTCATACTGATCGGATATAAAATAAAGTTTTTACAGCGCTTACATGTCAAATCGGGGCTAACATATATATGGGGGCTATATCTAAATCTGAACCGATTTTAACCAAATTCAATAGGGATCGTCCCTGGGCCAAAAAAAAGATATGTGTAAAGTTTCTTCGAGATCGGACCATAATTGCGACCTGTACTTTGATTACAACGAACATAGCTAAATCAACTCAGAAAGTGATTCTAAGTCGATCGGTATAATAAACGATGGGTCTGTTTCTTCTTCTTTTGGGTGTTACAATCAAATGCACAAAGTTATAATACCCTGTACCATAGTGTAGTGTAGGGTATAATTACGAGTCTCTGAAAGTTATGATGTAACAAGTAAAGAAAGGCAGAAAGTCGGGCGGGGCCGACTATATAATACCCTACACCTCCCTAACAATGCGTAAGGGTCATATATATGAAAGCTATATCTTAATCTGAACCGATTTTCTCCGACCTCCGCTTACAGGTCAAATCGGGCGTAACATATATATGGGGGCTATATCTAAATCCGAACCGAGTTTCTCCGAATTTGGCAGTATTCCTTCATGTAATAAGAAACCTCTCTCTGCCGAATTTCGCACTGATCGGATATAAAATAAAGTTTTTACAGCGCTTACATGTCAAATCGGGGCTAACATATATATGGGGGCTACATCTAAATCTGAACCGATTTTAACCAAATTCAATAGGGATCGTCCTTGGGCCAAAAAGAAGGTATGTGTAAAGTTTCGTCGAGATCGGACCATAATTGCGACCTGTACTTTGATTACAAGAATACATGCACAGACGGACAGACAGACGGACATAGCTAAATCAACTCAGAAAGTGATTCTAAGTCGATCGGTATAATAAACGATGGGTCTATTTCTTCTCCTTTTGGGTGTTACAAACAAATGCACAAAGTTATAATACCCTGTACCACAGTGTGGTGTAGGGTATAAAAAGTGAAAAGAAAATATTTTTCCTTCACATTTTCAAAAAAAAAATACCGGAAAATTTTTTTTCGCTTAAAGTGTTAAGAAACTTTGTTCAGCATATTCTTAGCTACATTATTGCCATATATAGTTAAGTGGTATCACCAAGTCTGAACTAGTTGTTGGACAAAAGCTGATGACACCTTTTTCGAGGGACCCATTGATTTTCAGAAACTTTGGAGGTCCATAAAAAAAATTGGTCACCAATTTCGCCAAACTGAGTATAGGGTTATACTACTACCCTTTGGTAGTAGAATCGAACCTATACCGTCAAGTCCGTGTATTTTTCAAAAAGTGTTCACTTGTTGCATAGTGTAGTTTATATAAAAACTCGCAAAAGTTCCACCAGTTAAAATTTTTACTGTTCCACTGTTTTGCCTAAAATATATCCCAAAATAATTGTCTGTAGACAACACATGTAGACAGCAACAAAAAAATGGACAGACAAACACAATTAACTCTCACTTAAGCCCACCTTCCTGTTCTGTCCTTGTACTTTGCCATGACCCTTCCATTTACGTAAGTATACACTGCACTTTTTCTGCACTTCTCTACAGTGCAAAATTTTGCAATTCCCAAAAAAAGAAAGCGAACGCAACAAAACTGACATAAAAACACTGTCTATTTCTTAACTCATTTCGAGTTGCAATCCTCCGTTGTGTCTGGTCGGGGCTGGGCTGGTCTGGGGTGTCTGTGCGTTTTGTTTAGACTCCGCGTGCCTCAGACGTTTGGGTACTTTTTTCGGGGAAGTCATTGCAATTTTCGGTGTGTTCTTCTTTTAGTGGTGTTATTGTTTTTATTCTTTTTGTTTCGTGTTGTTCCACCTTCTCATTCTTTCGTTCGTTACTTGGATTTTTTCTTGTTTACTTTTTGATAACTTGTGTAAATTTGAATTTTTTCTTCGCGCTACTTTCATTCAGTCCACCGAGGAAGAGTCCTGTGCCACCCTCCCGGTGCAATTATGCAATTTAATCGATTTTTATAGACGGTATATGTAGCTGTAGTGTTTGCAATAAGGAAATCATTTCGAAGATTGTCAAAAGGATATAAAATTTTTCATAGCTGGGAAAGGAGATGGAAAAGTTTACATTTATGCTTTATTTTTTCAGTAATAAATCTGTTTTTAGTCACCAAAAAAGATGAAGAAAAAACAAGTAAAAACGTTAATCTTACACCATGGATTGCATAAAATTTTATTACTGGAAACATCTTTGGATATGGAGCAAATCATGAAACGATTTTTTTGTTTAAGTAAATTGTTAAAAACGAACGCTGCAATTTTTAGTCAGCAAATTCTTTAGTCAAACTCTTCACCAGAAAAATGTGGTATTTATGGCTTAAAATAGCTTTTTGAGAGCTACATCTACACACGGACTACAACAAAATATATATTATATATAGATATATATATATACATTTTATTGAAATGAATTCTTGCAAAAATAGTATACAAACTGCAAAGTTTCTGCTTTTAGAAAATGTGGTGTTTATGGCTTAAATAAGCATTTTTGGGAGCGACATCTATAGGTGGGCTATAACAAAGTATGAACTGATTTAAACAATTTTTACTGCGATGAGTTATTGTCTTAATTAAATACAAACTGCAAAGATTCAGTTAAAATGCTTAGAAAATATGCTTTTTATGGCTTAAATACAAGATGGCGCAAAAGTAACCTTTCGATGTTTTTTGTGCCAAAGTCACCGACCGATTATTGGCCAAATAAATAGTCAGCAATATTCCGCGTTCTGGAGCAGTGTAGCGTAACATTGTTTATTAACGTGTATTTCGCATGTGTTTACTACACAAATGTCAACATTAGGCATTAGGGGCTAATCGCAAAATTTATAGCATTTTCAGATAGGAGGATTACTTTTGCGCCACCTGTTACATATATTTTGTAGCGATCTCTATAGGGTGACTATAACAAAATATGAACTGATGTGTAAAATTTTTGCTGTGATGAATTCTTGCAAAAATATAATACAAACTGCAAAGTTTCTGCTAAATTGCTTTAAAAATGTGGTATCTATGGCTCAAAACCCGTATTTTGGAGCGACCTCTATAGGGGAGCTATATCAAAACATTGATCGATATGGCCCATTCGCAATCCCAAACGCAGGTTGTTTGTTTATATGAAATATTTCTACCAAATTTGATCAACCTAGTTCCATTATTACGGACTGTAGCGTGATTACAACAGACGGACGGACGGACAGACGGACATGGCTAAATCGTCTTAGAATGTTACGACGATTAGGAACATACGACGGACGGACAGACGGACATGGCTAAATCGTCTTAAAATTTTACGACGATTAGGAACATACGAGTATATACTTTATTTGGTCTCAGATCAATCTTTAGAGGTGTTACAAACGTAGTGAAAAAATGAATATACCCCCCATCCTATGGTTGTTTGAGACATTTTGAAATTTAAAAAAAATAGATTATTCTCCTATTTCTTAAACAACAAATCAGTGAAGTACACTGCAATAAGCGGATTTCAATGAATGTTTAATTTATAATTCGGACCTAGATCGTCAAACCGAAAGTCCTAAAATGCCCAAAATTAATATGTACTGACAAAAATCCCTCATACACATAGATTTTGAAGTTTTTTAGATGAAGGAAGGATTTTAGAGAAATGTATGTGTCAGAATATTTAATATCGACCTATTTAGTTTATTTTTCGCTAAAATGTTTATAAGCAGTTACAAACAGATAAAATAAGAGCTCGATATCATTATTTTTTAAAAATTTTTTGAAAAAATTTTATGGGCATTTTCATTTTTGAAAAAATTACATAAATGAGTTTTTGTGTTTTACGAAATTTGTAATTGTTCTAGAACGGCTGAACCGATTTTTGCCAAGTTTACTTTGTTTTAAAGAGGACATAATGCACCAATTTTTTTTTTTCATAAAAAATTTCTCCCCCTCGATTTTCTTCAAATTTCACAGAATATTCGTCGCAATGTCACAAATCCAGAACAGTAAAAAAATTTTTGGGAGTCTCAATATTTGTAAATGTTATGGACGAAATACCAAGACTGGTCTGACAATTTTCGTCTGTTTTTGCAAAACACTGCACTGTGGTACGAACTCAAAAAGGGGAAATAATTCGACCATTTCTTAACCAAACAACCGATTGCGACCAAACTTGGCATGGCAGACAGGGCGGAACTAAAGGGCCTCATAGTTGGCCACATCGGGTGAAGAAAATGTTTAAGCGCGTGTAACTCGTGTTTCTCCTAAGATTTATAAAATTTTGCGTATGTTCTACATACTGAGGTCTACTAAAAAACTGTTTACACCTAAGAATTATCTCTTGTAGTTACCGAGATAACTGCAATTGAAAATTTAATTTATCATTTCTTCCCATACAGTGTGCTAGTATTTTGTAAATATCGGAGCACAATACGAGTATGTACCCATTTCATCCGTATCAACATGTCTGGGTGGACAATAAAATGTCCTATATGACAAAACAAATTGAATAATGAATAAATAAATGAATAAATTTGAGGGGGAGCAACATTTTTTCTACAAAGGTTTTTTAAAAAAAAAAACTTTCGAAAGATTTTATTTTTTTTTCAAAAAATGGCACATTGTGTCCTCTTTAAAACAAAGTAAATTTTGCAAAAATCGGTTGAGCCGTTCGTGAGCAATTACAAATTTCGTAAAACACAAAAAATCATTTTTTTATTATTTCAAAAATTGAAATGCCCAGAAAATTTTTTCAAAAAATATTTTTTATTTATAGCGATATCTTATTTTACCTATTTGTAACTGCTTATAAACATTTTAACAAAAAATAAACTACATAGGTCGATATTAAATATTCTGACCCGTATATTAAAAACAGTCGGGTACAACGTCTTAAGAATCCCCATCAGTCCAAAAAAATATAAGTTTATTTATTTTTGTGTTTTTTATACCCTACACCACACTGTGGTACAGGGTATTATAAGTTTGTTTCGCGGCATATGTTTGTAACACCTGAAAATAACACAGCTAGACCCACCTTAAAGTATACCGATCGACTCAGAATCACTAGCTGAGTCGATTTAACGATGTCCGTCCGTCCGTCCGTCTGTCCATGTAAAGTTGTTCGTCGACTACAGGTCGCAATTTCACTCCGATCGTTCTGAAATTTTGCAGTTTAGAGTATTTCGCTATTGAATTTGGTTGAAATCGGTTCAGATTTAGATATAGCTCCCATATATATCTTTCGTCCGATTTGGCCCTTTAGTCCTATAGAAGCTGTATTTTACATCCAATCGTTTTGAAATTTAGAATGGTAGAGTTTCTTGATACATGAACCAACACTACCGAATTTGAAGAAAATCGGTTAAGATTTAGCTATAGCTCCCATATATATGTTTCGTCCGATTTTGCTCTTTAGTCCTGTAGAAGCTGTATTTTACATCCAATCATTTTGAAATTTAGAATGGTAGAGTTTCTTGATACATGAACCAACACTACCGAATTTGAAGAAAATCGGTTAAGATTTAGCTATAGCTCCCATATATATGTTTCGTCCGATTTGGCCATTTAGTCCTATAAAAGCTGTATTTTACATCCAATCGTTTTGAAATTTAGAATGGTAGAGTTTCTTGATCCATGAACCAACATTGCCGAATTTGAAGAAAATCGGTAAAGATTTAGCTATAGCTCCCATATATATGTTTCATCCGATTTGGCTCTTTAGATCCAATCGTTTTTATACCCTACACCACACTGTGGTACAGGGTATTATTTAAGTATAAAATGTCCCAAAAGTAAATTTATGTAAACAATTTATACATGAATTACAAAATTTATATATCAGAGTTATTCAATATTACGAGAGTGGTGTAGGGTATTATATAGTCGCCACCGCCCGACTTTAGCCTTTCTTTACTGGTTTAAATTATTATTAATTTAAATTGCATTTAATAACTACAGGGTGGGTCTAAAGAAACCAAGGGGTGTAAAAGTTTAATAACTTTTTCATTTATTACATTTTTTTATTTTTTCTTTCAGATTATATAGACAACACTTGGAGAATTTATAATGGAGAGGTTCACAATTGAACAGAGAACCAGAACAATAGAATTTTATTATTTAAACCAGAGATCAATTATTTTAACGCAAAGAGCATATCGTCGACATTTTGATTGAGATTGAGATTTGACAGCACCCGACTATTTTCTTTGGGGTTATTTGAAGGAGCGAGTGTATGTGAACAAGCCAGAGACAATCCTTGAACTCAAGGCAAACCTTGTTGCAGAAATTCGAACGCTACAGCCACAAGTTTTGAAAGGTGTTATAGAAAATGCTCTAAAAAGAGCCCATCAGTGCGAAGCTGAAAACGGTGGTCATTTAAGAGACATTATTTTTCATACTTATTGTAAAAAAATTTGCCTTTTGTATATTATATAATCTGGAAGAAAAAATAAAAAAAAATTAATAAACGAAAAAGTTATTAAACTTTTACACCCCTTGGTTTCTTTAGGCCCACCCTGTATAAAGTATTTACTGGTATTAAAGTTATGAACAAGCTGTTAACTTTTGTTGCAAAATGGTCCATTTTTATGGGAGGTGCCAAAAACGCCCACTTTTCTCTGGAATCTATGTACTATAAAAGCATTGCACTGAACAACATATCAAGTACTTTTATGAACTGATCCTAGTTATCTTTTGGTAAAAATTGTACATTTCTGTGGCAGGCAGCAAAAGGGGCGTGGCAACTTCGCCTATTTTTCGCGAGGTGATAGCGACTAATAAACTAATACTACGTGTGGAATTTCAGACGATTCGAGAAAGTAGTATACAAGATATTCAAGAATAAATATTTCATTAAATGTTAACCGGTTGTGGTGGAGATATTAGGAGGAGTGGAGCAATATTTCCCATCTTCGAACTTAGCCGGGGATAGAGAAAAATATTACCGCATACCAAATTTGAAGTCAATTGGTTAATACTTTCTATAGTTATCGTGCGCACTAGCCAGCAGACAGACGGACGGATGGATATTGCTAAACTGGCTTAAAATAACCCAATTGGAATTTCCGCCAAACATGCTTGGGGTCTTAGGTCACTCCTTCGATGTGTTGCAGTATTTCACTGGCATTTGAACTGTTCGGTTGTCGCGCGGCTATTGTTTAACAGTCAAGTCTAGTTTCAGTGCTTTTTTTACACAGCAAGTGTCTTTATTTTCTCACAATATCAAGAGAAAATATACCGTATATTTAAATTGTTACAACCATAAAAAAAAAAAATGCCCCGCGCAGCCAAATCTTTGGCGCGCCATAGGGCGAAACAAACTTTTAAAAAACCAAAACCCCAAAGGATGCCGTATCCCATGGGGTCCATAGGTGCAACGTCATCGTCATATAACAGGTACAGTGATCTTTCCAGCATCGAGGATATGGATGATTCACCTGAAACCAACATTACTACGGCTGAAGTTCCGTCTAAACCTCCACCAATTGTAACCGACATCAATGTTTCACTACGCGAAATACAACATCTATTGGGCAACGATTGTATTTATAAACGCACATCCATTGGCATAAAGATATTTCCCCAAACCAAAGATAAATTCGATTTTTGTATAAAATCATTATCTGAATCAAATATTGAGTATCATACATTCAATGCAAAAGAGGATAAATTATTCACAACATTCATCTATGGATTACCCAGGATTAGCCCTGATGACATAGCCAGTGAACTAAGGACCCACAACTTATCGCCGACCTCTGTAACAGAGGTTAAAACTAGATATAGCTCAGCAAATGATGCAGTGTACAAAGTCCAATTCGTTCGTAGATCATTCAAACGAATCTGGTTAAAAAATATAAAAACAATCTCCAATGTTATTATTACATGGAGAAAGCAAAAGCCTAACAATAATAATAGACCAACACAATGTTGGAATTGTTTAATGTTTGGACACGGGGGGCAGCACTGCAAACGTCAGCCTGCTTGCATGACCTGTGCAAATCGACATTCAACAAAAGACTGTCCGTTGACTCAAAACAACAAAAAACCTGCTGTCTTCACGTGCTTCAATTGTAAGAAGAATGGGCACGAGAGAACTGATCACTCGGCAAACGACATACACTGTCCCATGCGTTCTTACTACCTAGAAGTCAGAGCAAAAGCAACAACAACTACAACGAGAAACACAACCAGACCCCAACGTGCTAACCACAACCATGTGCAAACACACACCCCCAACACCAGAACCCCACCGAACAGAGTTATCCACCAACAGAGAGACAATCGATCGTATGCCGGAGTAATTCGCAATGAGAGTAGTGATCTCTTCAATATTGACGAACTCTTCAATATATTCACATCTGCTCTAGACGATCTAAGCAGATGTACTAACAAAATTCAACAAATCCATGTAGTTATGTCCCTCTTAAAATATGCTCATGACATACGATAATTTAAAGAGATTACAAATGTTTCACTGGAATGCCAATGGTATTACAACACTTTCAGCTCAAAAGCAACTAGAATATATATTAGAGTCTCACAATATTCACATTGCAAGTTTAAATGAGACATTTTTAAAAGAGAATCATAAACCATATTTTGAAAATTATGCACTCTACCGCAATGACAGACTAAATGTCAGAGGAGGTGGAGTAGCTCTTCTAGTTCATAAATCTCTTAAACATAAATTATTACCAATAACAAAAACGTCGGTTATAGAAAATTTGTCTATCGAAATCACGTTAAACAGAAAACCTTTGATTGTCACATCAGCTTACTCTCCCAAACACAGTCAGCATTTCAGCAATGATATCAAAGCGTTAACACCGTGCAACAAGGATTTTATATTACTTGGAGACTTAAATGCCAAACATGTGTCATGGAACTGTCCATGCAACAATTCTTCAGGCAAATCCCTCTACGATCTTCAACTATCAAGCAACTTCTTTGTATATTATCCACCTGAATACACATTATACCCCCACCAAGAAAATAGAAGGCCGTCTACAGTTGACATTGTGCTAAGCAATATTACAAAAATTGTCACTGCAGAAACTCTTGAATACGAAATCCCGTCCGATCATCGTCCAATATTATGCTTTATTCGATGCTCCTCCATTCATACGAACGAAGCCAGCTATTTTTCTCATAAGAACATAAATTGGGCCAAATTTCGGCGGATAATAGATAGAAGCATAAACTTTTCTACCGAGAGATACAGTTCCAAACAGTCCATTGACAGGGAAATCCATGCCTTAATGAATTTAATTATTAATGCACGAAACATTTCCACAAATATATCGTTCAGTAACAGACAACGATTTTGTCTTCCTCACAGCATTGTCTCATTAATTGGCCAGAGGAAAAGATACAAAAGAAATGAACAACGCGCCAACTGTCCACAACAAAAATTATTCTATAAAAGATGTGTTTCATTTCTAAGTCGAGCTATCGACATAAAAATTAGTGAAGAAAGAAATAGAAAGTGGACAGATCTCTTACAACACTTGAAACCAGGCGATAAAAAGTTTTGGAAGATTAGTCGTTCATTACGATCAAAAGGAAATCGTACCATATCTCACATGTTGTATAATGGAATTAAGATAATCACTGACACAGAAAAGGCAGAGTTACTTGCAACCACATTTGCAAAAACACACACTCTGACTCTTGATTATACTCATTCGGTGGACACAGTAGTGAATTCTACTGCCGCCAACATAAGAATTGAACCTCCAAACACAAATGGTGCAAGATTTACCACAGTTCCCGAAATTTATGATATTGTGTCCAACTTAAAATCATCCAAGGCTCCAGGAATGGATAATATCTCGAATACATTGCTAAAAAATCTTCCCAAAAAAGCTATCTGTTTAATCTGTTGTATTTTCAATAGCTGTATTTATTTAAATTATTTCCCGAAAACATTCAAGAAAGCTAAGGTCATCCCAATACACAAAATTAACAAGCCGGCCAACGATCCCACTAGTTACAGGCGAATCAGCCTGTTAAGTAATATTGGAAAAATTTTTGAAAAACTGATTTTCAACCGCCTAAGGGATTTCACAACAAATAACAATATAATATGCGATAAACAATTTGCTTTTAAAAAGGAGCACAACACTGTCCATCAAGTTAAAAGGATCAATAATATAATTAAGATGAACATACGAGCCAAAAAATCCACAGGTCTAGTATTACTAGACATCGAAAAAGCTTTCGATACCGTGTGGCACAATGGTCTTCTCTACAAATTAGCACTCACAAACACTCCCAAATATATCTGCAATATTATAGCAGAATTTCTACATAACAGATCATTCGTAGTGTCAGTAAACAACAACAAATCGTCACCAAAACACATACCAGCGGGGCTTCCTCAAGGATCAATTTTGTCTCCGATTTTATACTCAATTTACACTTCTGACTTCAAACCATCCAGTGAAATCGAGGTCGCATACTACGCGGATGATACCGCTTTAATATCATCAAGCAAATTGACGAAGGCTCTAATGAAAAAGATGGAAAACAGTCTAGTATCATGCAACAAATATTTTCGCAAGTGGAAAATAAAAATAAACCAAGAAAAAACGCAGAGCATAATATTTCCCTGGAATAAGTCACCAAAAAGATTTCCATCGAGACCACTATCCTTTAGCGGTAGCCCACTCCCCGTACAAAACGAAGTTAAATATCTTGGAGTAATTCTTGACAAAAAGTTGACATTCCGTGAACATATTGCACTATCATGTGAAAAAGCTTTAAAATCTATCAGAGCTCTGTGGTCTTTATTAAACAAACGCTCGAAACTAACATATCGAAATAAAAATCTATTATATAAATGTGTCATTAGACCAATACTAACATACGCATCACCTATATGGTACAAAGCAGCAAAAACTCATTTAAAACGTCTACAAGTCATACAGAACAAATGCCTTAAAATAATAAACAGAAAACACTGGCGATACCCAACAACACTACTACATGAAGAGACAGGATACGAACCAATAAAGGCCTTCATTGCTCAATTAAATGAAAAATACTTTAGAAAACTTGCAGATTCTTCTTATGAAATACTAAGGGAATGTATCGAATTATAACAAAATATAACATAATATTACACAGAAACTTAACAAACTAAAATGTTGATTCATAGTAAATTATTCCATCGAATAATTACTCTATGTCTCAATATTTTTACTATTGTTTGAATTTAAAATTAAATACTTAAATAAGGTTTTTCTTATCCTTTTTGCCTTAAACATATCTTTGAAAACAAAATCTAAAACACAATGTAAATATAAAAGTAGTACCAGTTGCTGTAATATCTTATAGATAAAGCTCAAAAATGTATTTCGTATCTTAAGTAAGATGTAATTTATGATTGGATTAATAAATATTTGAAATTGATTGAAATCCTTCGATGTGTTACACTTTTGGCACGTAGCAAATGATATACACGTATACTAGGGCGGGTCGATTTAAAAATCGCCCATTGCTCAGTGAAATTCGTATTCTAGTGATCAAAATAAGAAACTTTGCCGAAGGAACCATACCTCTAAAACGAATTCTGATGTCCCGGAAAAAATCCCACTTTGACTCATTTTTGCCCTTACCCAAAAGTTCGACCCAAATTCCGGGACATCAGAATTCGTTTTAGAGGTATGGTTCCTTCGGCAAAGTTTCTTATTTTGATCCCTAGAATACGATTTTCACTGAGCAATGGCGACTTGAAAATTTCTTCCAAATTAAGGTCATCTATTAATAAAGAAGTTCGTTGACCGATGACCGAATTATATGTCGATGAGCGGACTTGAGGCCAATGACCGGATTGATGTTCGTGACAGGACAGGTGGAATTTGGAATCCTTTTTTTTTAGAAAAAAAAATTTCAATAAAATTATATTTTCTACAAAATTTAAAAAAATGCTATTTTGAAGATTTCTTTAGAAAACAGAAAATTTGAAGAAACTGTAAACATTTTTTTTATTATTATACCCTACACCACACTGTGGTACAGGGTATTATGACTTTGTGCATTTGTTTGTAACACCTAAAAGGAGACGAGATAGACCCATTGTTTATTATACCGATCGACTCAGAATCACTTTCTGAGTCGATTTAGCCATGTCCGTCTGTTTGTCCATGTATTCTTGTATTCAAAGTGCAGGTCGTATTTATGGTCCGATTGTGATGAAATTTAGCATAGTGCTCTTCTTTGGCCCAAGGACGATTCCTATTGAAATTGGATAAAATCGGTTCAGATTTGGATATAGTCCCCATATATATGTCTCACCCGATTTGACATGTAAGCGCTGTAGAAACCACATTTTACATCCGATCTTTATGAAATTCGGCAGATTTATTTATTTATTACATTAATAAACACTGCCAAATTCGGGGAAAATCGGTTCAGATTTAGATATAGCCCCCATATATATGTTCCACCCGATTTAACATTTAAGCGCTGTAGAAATCGTGTTTTATATCCGATCAGTACGAAATTTAACAGAGAGAGTTTTCTTATTACATGTACGAACACTGCCAAATTCGGGAAAAATCGGTTCAGATTTTAACATAGTCCCAATATATATGTTACACCCGATTTGACATGTAAGCGCTGTAGAAACCGTGTTTTATATCCGATCTGTACGAAAATCGGCAGAGAGAGTTTGCTTATTACATGTATGAACACTACCAAATTCTTATCGCAATGCCCATTTTCGCATTGGTAGGTAGGTGTAGGGTATTATATAGTCGGTCCCGCCCGACTTTCTGTCTTTCCTTACTGGTTTGTTAATTAAAATTTTCTTGAATATTACGTCAAAATTACGATAAACAATCATTGAAGCTCGTTGACTGATGACCGGATTTGTGATTTAAGGCCTTAAGGGTGGATTAGGGAGACAGAATGGATTAATGATCGATGACTCGGATTAGTCCCGATAAAGAAACGTTTCTGAAAAAATGCAATTCCACTGAAATTTTCCAGAAAAATTAAATTTCCAAGAAATACGTATGTATGAAATTTCAACGTAATTTAGTAGACAAATGGAATTTCGACATAATTTTCTAGAAAAAATAACAAAATTTTCAATACAAAATTGTTTTTGACCAAATTTTCAAAAAAATGCAATAGCAAAATTCATATTTGAAGACATTTTATAGGAAATCCTATCTTCAACGAATTTATTTTAAGGAAAATGATTTTTTTTTAGAAATACCAATTATGACTTTGAACTTTTTATAAAAATTAAATTTTGTTAAACTCTATATAAATGCAATTTTCATTGAATTTCCAATAAATGTTGCAATTGATGAAATTTGAAAAAAAAAATTAACTTAGGCAAGGATTTCTTGAAAAATGCACTTTTGTAAATTTTGAGGGACATACGAGTAGAAGTGCAAATTTCTATAAATTAAATTTTTGTTAAAATAGCAATTTCTATAAAATTTCCATTAAATCACAATTTCTATGAAATTTTCTATAGCAGAACTTAGTTCTGGAAAATGTGACACAAAGCAATCAAATTAAATAGCATATCTGAAGGGCTAATTCTTAGGGAAATAAAGAACTTAAAGCTACTCTGCAATGGATTTACCCATGGACACATTTTGATGGATTTACCAATCAACGCTTGAAAATGAAATATGTTCAAAAACTATGATTTTAAATAATCCCTTAACTCATATTATCTAAAAACATATCGGTTAATTTGGTACCTTTAGTTAGTCCTCTCAAGTCATTTTTAGTCATTTTCAAGAGTAAAAAACCCCATAAAAATTCGATAAAATATAACATTTGCCAAAAAATAGTTATATAATTATTAGATTTAGTCACGGCTCACCTGGAAGATTGCTACAGGGGTGCGGAGGCTTCCCGTTTGCGTAGTCCTGATCTTAATGATTTCATATCCTTTTCGACCATATACTTTTGCAATGACGATAGACTGCGTAAAATGTTTTCATCTTCCTGGCTGTCACATTAAAGTTTCATATTTCATATTACATTAGTCAAAAAGTGAGGGTAAACTTTGAAATGTTGAACTTGAACTTGAAATGATAACTTCACTGAAATGTTCTTACTTATTGGATCGATCTTATATCCAGTGCGGTAATTCTTTTTAACTCGACCCACTTTGGTTTTCTTTAAATTATATCCTAAAAACAAAAAAATAGCTAGCAAAAGTGGTATAACTTAATTTGTAAAAATTTAAGCAACTCCTAACCAAATTACAATGTCATAATGCTTTAGGTACCCCAAGGAATTCCTTTGCCCATTCAAACACGCATAGCCAACGCTTTCTTAATCTTGTCACTAAACGCCAACAGTCTCATGTGGCACAACCGCACCTTTGCTTATTTTCCTACAAAAAGGACGCACACCGAGTACATATTCCATACTTGAAAACTTACTAACTAACCCAGGCAAAGTAAAGACAATGTGTCTGTTAGTTAGTGGCGTATATCATTTACACTTTTTATTGTTTATTACACAAAGTCATAGATAAAATAAAAATATTTCAAGTCATTTACCTCAAGGATTTCATTATCCTTAGCCACGTTACGGAGAACTTAGCATGGCGAAGAAGTGGTCAAAGCGACGGCCGGAAAACTCGCAAAGAAGAGACAAAGATAAAGGCAAGGGATGTACGAATGTAAGACGCCACAGAAACTTGGCGTCATCAAAGTATATTTATCAACAACAAGGCGAGTACACAGAAAAATTTATTGTCACATACGAGTACAAGGACAATGTACGATGTTTGGCCGCACACATATCCTTATGACCATTCTGAGTCGTTAGTATTTATATGAGACATTCATGGCGAGTTTTTTGCGGAGAAAAATTGCGGAGACTTAATTCGGTACATCTCACATACAGGGCAATTTTGTACCAAAAATTTATAATGCATAACTTTAATACCAGTGCACTGAAACAGCTGAAATTTTGTACGTTGCTTTTCTTTTCTGTCCTTACAGATAAGTTAAAAATGTGTTTACTTACCAATTCCACTATGGTTCCTCCCACATAAAGCGAACAAATCGTCCCAAAATTTAACAGCTCTTTAATTCTTATAAAGGGTTTTCCAACAAGAGGTGTTATTTTGGTATTCAAAGAAAAATGCAATTTTTTGAGATAAATGATTGGATGTTTATTTCATAATAAAGAGAAAGGTATGCCGTTAATAACGAAAAACAACATCAGCCAAATGGCCACCACGACCACGCTTATAGGACCATATCCTTTTCATGAAATTTTCCATAACCAAATCGCAAAGTGGCTGCCCTATGTCCTCGATAGCCTCACGAATTCAATCTTTGATGTCTTGAATCGACGCTGGGCTGTTGGTTTTGACCTTATCTTTCACGTGGCCCCAAAGGAAGAAGTCGCAAGGTGTTAAATCACAAGATCTCGGTGGCCAATTGTGATCACCTCTTCGAGAGATAGCACGGTTTGGAAACTTTTCCCGTAACAGAGCAATAGTTTCGTTGCTTGTGTGGCACGTAGCGCCGTCTTGTTGAAAGTAAACGTTGTCCAGATCAATACCATCCAAATCCGACCGTAAAAAATCATTAATCATCTCTCGATAGCGCAATCCATTCACAGTAACTGTTGATCCAACCTCATTTTCGAAAAAGTAAGGTCCAATGACCCCGCCGGACCTTAAACCGCACTAAACAGTCACACGTTGAGGATGGAGAGGCTTCTTAACAATAACTCTTGGTTTTTCCGAGATCCAGATGCAACAATTTTGCTTGTTGACGTAACCACCAAGGTGGAAATTGGCCTCATCAGTCAAGATGATTTTTCGATGATTTTCGATTTTTCGAATTTTAATAATTTCAGTGCGTTGTTGAATAGTGTATCGTTCCATTTTTATACCCTACACCACATTGTGGTACAGGGTATTATAAGTTTGTTTCACGGCAGATGTTTGTAACACCTGAAAATAACACAGCTAGACCCGCCTTAAAGTATACCGATCAACTCAGAATCACTAGCTGAGTCGATTTAACGATGTCCGTCCGTCCTTCCGTCCGTCCATCTGTCCATGTAAAGTTGTTCGTCGACTACAGGTCGCAATTTCACTCCGATCGTTCTGAAATTTTGCAGTTTAGAGTATTTCGCGGGTGTTAATATCGCTATTGAATTTGGTTGAAATCGGTTTATATATGTATATATGTTTCGTCCGATTTTGCCCTTTAGTTCTATAGAAGCTGTATTTTACATCCAATCGTTTTGAAATTTAGAATGGTAGAGTTTATTGATCCATGAACCAACACTACCGAACTTGAAGAAAATCGGTTAAGATTTAGCTATAGCTCCCATATACATGTTTCGTCCGATTTGGCCCTTTAGTCCTGTAGAAGCTGTATTTTACATCCAATCATTTTGAAATTTAGAATGGTAAAGTTTCTTGATCCATGAACCAACACTGCCGAATTTGAAGAAAATCGGTTAAGATTTAACTATAGCTCCCATATATATGTTTCGTCCGATTTGGCCCTTTAGTTCTACAGAAGCTGTATTTTACATTCAATCGTTTTGAAATTTAGAATGGTAGAGTTTATTGATCCATGAACCAACACAACCGAATTTGAAGAAAATCGGTTAAGATTTAGCTATAGCTCCCATATATATGTTTCGTCCGATTTGGCCCTTTAGTCCTATAAAAGCTGTATTTTACATCCAATCGTTTTGGTAGAGTTTCTTGATCCATGAACCAACATTGCCGAATTTGAAGAAAATCGGTAAAGATTTAGCTATAGCTCCCATATATATGTTTCATCCGATTTGGCTCTTTAGATCCAATCGTTTTTATACCCTACACCACACTGTGGTACAGAGTATTATTTAAGTATAAAATGTCCCAAAAGTAAATTTATGTAAACAATTTATACATGAATTACAAAATTTATATATCAGAGTTATTCAAAATTACGAGAGTGGTGTAGGGTATTATATAGTCGGCACCGCCCGACTGTAGCCTTTCCTTACTGGTTGGTAATGGCGTAGTTTCCATTGTCAAATGTCAAAGAATAAAAGCTTCAAAAGTGACAGCTACCGAAATACCGGGTGATTCAAAATAACACCTCTTGTTGGAAAACCCGTTATATTTTTCACCCGATTTGACATGTAAGCGCTGTAAAAACCGTGTTTTATATCCATTACGAAATTCGGCTGAGGAAGTTTTCTTATTACATGTACAAACACTGCCAAATTCTTATCGCTGGTAATACCCTACACCACACTGTGTTATACCCTACACCACACTGTGTTATACCCTACACCACACTGTGTTATACCCTACACCACACTGTGGTACAGAGTATTATAACTTCGTGCATTTGTCTGTAACACCCAAAAGGAGAAGCAATAGGCCCATCGTTTATTATACCAATCGACTTAGAATTACTTTCTGAGTTGATTTAGCTATCCCCGTCTGTCTGTCTGTCGGTCGTCTGCCTGTATGTGCATGTATTCTTGTAATCAAAGTACAGGTCGCAATTATGGTCCGATTTCGACGAAACTTTACACATATCTTTTTTTTGGCCCAAGGACAATCCCTATTGAATTGATTAAAAGCGGTTCAAATTTAGATATAGCCCCCATATATATGTTAGCCCCGATTTGACATGTAAGCGCTGTAAAAACTTTATTTTATATCCGATCAGTATGAAATTCGGCAAAAAGGTGGTTTTTATTACACGAAAGAATACTGCTAAATTCGGAGGAAATCGGTTCAGATTTAGATATAGCCCCCATATATATGCAACCCCCCGATTTGACATGTAAGCGCTGTAGAAACTGTATTTTATATCCGATCACTGCGAAATTCGGCAGAAAGAGGTTTCTTATTACATGAAGGAATACTGCCAAACTTGGAAGAAATCGGTTCAGATTTAGATATAGCCCCCATATATACGTTTCCACCGATTTGACATGTGAGCGCTGTAAAAATGTTATTTTATATCCGATCAGTGCGAAAGTCGGCAAAAAGAGGTTTCTTTCTACATGAAGGAACTGCCAAATTCGGAGAAACTCGGTTTAGATTTAGATATAGCCCCCATTTATATATGTAACCCCCGATTTGACCTGTAAGCGCTGTAGAAACTATATTTTATATCCGATCAGTGCAAAATTCGGCAGAAAGAGGTTTCTTATTACTCGAAGGAATACTGCCAAATTCGGAGAAAACCGGTTCAGATTTAGATATAGCTCCCATATATATGTTACCCCCGAATTGACATGTAAACGCTGTAGAGACTGTATTTTATATCCGATCAGTACGAAATTCAACAGAAGGAGGTCTTTTTACATGAATGAGTATTCAGGTAAAATCGGTTCAGATTTATATATAACCTCCAGATATATAACCTTTAAATTTAGAAGTTGTATATTACTTCCGATCATTAACATTTTCCAGAAAGATGTTTCTCAATTTAGGAACGAATATTGCTTAATTTAGCGAAAAGTTGTTTAGCACTTCCCTTTTTTCTTCCTTCCACATAAAGTGATCAAAGGCTTGATATTCATACAGTGTCAATGTTTTTCAAGTACCAACTATTCAGCTAAAAATTATCACATTTACCTAGCCCCTTTGGGATTCATCTTGTCCGGAATTTCTCATATATAATTCTCTCAACACAAGTGTATGTCTTAATGTCTTTATACGAATACAGACATACATGTGATTATACAATTATTTTATTTTAAGCTTAACTGCTTTAATTACATTCACAGGACTCAGACACCAACACAACACTCCAGCGTAAATGAGTGTGAACTTACGTATGTGTGTCTGTTGTTGTAAAACTATTTTCTTACTCTGAACGGTTTGTTATTGTTGCCGTATGTTGTCATTACCTTTGTTTGGCTTTCAAGTCTCTTGAGAAAAATTCTTGTAATAAAGGACACTCCTTGTGTTACACTTACACTTACACCCAGAGCTCTGGGTACGGAACAGCGCCAAAGTGACTGAGTGTGGGTGACACAAAGTATGCCTTTCTTGATGTCATGTGAGTTTTCAGTCTTATTTGCATTTCTCAATGTGCGTGAGACGCTGTATGTGTGATTGCCTGCTTGTATGTTAATCCAAACAATCACACGGTCATAGTGCCCCAAGTCCGTGGAGAAATGCTTACTTAGCTGAGGACAGGTCCTAGTCGCTCTATGTGGGTTATCCTTATAACGTAATACTCTGTGAAATGTAAATTCTTTTCTTTAATATTTACATTAACAGAAATTACTTGATTGTATCTGTGCCAATATATACATATACATAGTTTTATATGTATGTGTGTGTATATTACATATTATGTCACGCAAATGTTTAATTGAAATTAAGTTTACGGTGTTAACAAGAAAACCCAACCGTCCGAAGCTAACAGCAACACTTTATCCATGGCCATGACCATGTTGATGTCTCGGTCTTCTGTCTTTGGAGAAATGACTTCAAACTGGTATGTAGTATGTCGTCTTATTTTTCTATTTAGAATACGTTTCCTTTGCCCTGTGGACTTGAACAAAAATTAAATTATTATTTAGCACGTAAACTATCATCACAGTTAATGTCTATCTTCTGTATCGCGTGGGTGTATGACATGTCGTAAACTCATATTTATGGTGCTGAATTTGGTTGGCCAATTTAAATTTTACTTCTTGTGAATTAAATAAAGAAAGAAATTGAACTTATAATTTACAGTTCAATTTAAAAACGTACATTGCAAGAAAAAATATGAACTGTTTATTTTGAAAGTGGCGTAAACGCCATTCTGTTTTTAAAGCAAGAGTAGTATCGTTAGAGGGCTAAGTAAATAGTAGAAATATATTATTTACATTAAGTTCGCCTCAAGACTTCAACGTTCCAATATTAAGTGAAATTTTTCGCATTTGAGTTCTATTAACCGACTATTTTCAATGATAAATCGAGTAAAGCAGAGTGGCGTTTACGCCACTTTCAAAATAAACAGTTCATATATAAACTGAAACTACGCAATTGAAAATATTTTTTAATACGAAGTAACTTCAGGAAACTAATGGATTTACAGATTTTTACTAGGGTGTGCCGGTTTCCAACAGATTTTTCTGCTCGAATTCCTATAGGGCGGAAAACTTGCCCATATCTAACAGTAACAAATGTGCAACATATTTTTTTTAATGGTATATTTTTTCAAAATTTTACTTTTCGATGTCCATTCTTCCGTCAATTTTCTGAATTTGCAATTAAATTTGGAATATCGTATTTTTGAGCCAATATTCATGATGTTTTACGTTTTTGAAAATCAGTTAAGTTTAAGATATAACCTATAACACTGTGGAACAAAATAAAACTTTTCGCAAATAACAAGGTTCTGACAATGGATTCTGATACAAAAGAAGACACGTGTACAAAAGAAGACACGTGTATCGGCGTTTTGAAAGTTTAGTTTTTGTAGAGGGGGATCAATATTTCCCCCTTTTGCACATTCTTATAATGAATCGGCATAAGGAACGGTGTGATCCTTACATTTTAGGTATATTATGTGTTGAGCAACATTACTTAGAACACTGCGAGGAATATTTTAACCCTACAGCTGTTCATTCTAGGGGTATTTTTGAAGGGTAAAGGCCACCGCTAAAAGAGGTTTATTCAGGCGTATTCAGAGACTTACAGTAGAATTTTATGCCAGTGTAATGGTAAAGCGAATCATATAGAATGTCTTCTATATGTCTTCATGCCATATATTTGAATATAAACGGTTCCTTTTCCAAGCTGTAACACTATGCAACAAAACATTTTTTTGTGTCCGATACCTAAAAACATTTTTTTAATAGCTTAGGCTATTAAAGGCTTTCTATTTTGTGAAGCCAAAAACAATTGGTAAAGTTTTTTAAATTTTTTTTTTAATATTCCAATTTTCTCGGATGTTACCTTTAGTATATGGGCCATATTTTTTGAAGTATAAGCTCGATGAAGCCGGGATACCATTTAAATTAAAGGAAATTATAAGGACTAGAATTGCTGAAATCAACAGTATTATGTAGAAGAAAAAAATTTTTTGCTGGCACGAAAAATCAATAAAAAATAGAAAAAAAATCTCAAAAAATTTTTTGTTTCATTTCTTGAAAGCTATCATCCTAACCAAGAAAACAGTGCCTATTTGCAATACCTATGGATAAATGAATAAATTATGACCAATTTTTTAAAATAGAGAAATTCCAAAAAATATTTTTTCATATTTTTTATTTTGGCAATTTTGTTTGGGATGTGCCAAAACAAGCGTGGTAATAACGCCCATTTTGTAATATGCTATGGCTACTATAAAAACATTACACTGTACACAATTTCAGGTATTTGTACAGGGTTTTCCCATAAGAGTGATATGATTTCTTTGAAAAAAAAACAAACTTATTATTAAGGAAATTCAAAAGTTTTTTATTTAATGTGAAGTACAATCGATACAATTAAGTTCTAAATAAAACATCATTCAAATGGCTTCCACGACTTCTTCTGCAGGAACGAATTCGAATTGAAGAGAGTCTGGTTTATTTCGAAAGACCAATGTCTTCAAATAACCGCACCAGAAATAGTCTAATGGTGTTAAATCACAACTTCTTCCAGGCCATTAAAAATCACAATTTCTTGAAATAATCGAATCTCCAAACAATTCTGTTTCATTTGCTGTGTGGCACGTACCCACAATCGGTCAATGGCAAAAAGATAGCTCTTAATGAGAGCTAAAATATTGCTCATGGATGTCAAGGTCGTAGGTCGACCGGAAAGTGTTTTTTTGGATTTTTTAAAAAAATGGACTTAGCATCATTTTCAAATGTGAACGGAAAGTTTATTTTTGCTCTAGCTCCTTAATGGTACGTCGGATCGGGAATCGGGCAATGGCAAAATGATAGCTCTTAACGAGGGCTAAAGGTCGTAGGTCGACTCAAAAGTGTTTTTTTTTATTTAAAAAAAATTTACTTAGCG
This sequence comes from Eudasyphora cyanicolor, assembly GCA_963930755.1. NCBI lineage: Eukaryota > Metazoa > Arthropoda > Insecta > Diptera > Muscidae > Eudasyphora > Eudasyphora cyanicolor. The sequence continues at coordinate 38,568,777 of OZ005734.1, read as the reverse complement.
CACGAAAAGTTGCAATTGCACGTGGCAAAATCGCCTTTTTTGATATGTTTGAATCGAAAGAAAATATATTTGCAATACAAAAAAATATGTGTTTAAATGCAAATAAAATGATTGTTCATGAATGTCTCCAAATAAATTCTATTAAAAAAAGTTTTCAAAACTTTTGCTGTGTTTTTCGAAATTCAGTTTTAATTTTTTCTTGGTTTCATATTGTACCTCCCAGTTATAATACCATATGTAGCATTAACTTCTGTTTTAAATAAATCATTTTAAATTTCTGAGTATTCCAAGTCATTATTTGTTGTCAATCTTCCAAATGATTTATTTTGATGCAAGATTATACGATTTAATTTATTATTATTTATTTGTTTACGAACATTTGTCGAAAAAATTAACTTTGAGTTGCTGAAAAATTTAACACAATTATGGTATCGATGTATTTTCTGAATACTTAATGCAAATAAATATTTGTTTCGGAAATAATATTCCCAAATAAAAACCAGTAAGGAAAGACAGAAAGTCGGGCGGGGCCGACTATATAATACCCTACACCTACCTACCAATGCGAAAATGGGCATTGCGATAAGAATTTGGTAGAGTTCATACATGTAATAAGCAAACTCTCTCTGCCGATTTTCGTACTGATCGGATATAAAACACGGTTTCTACAGCGCTTACATGTCAAATCGGGTGTAACATATATATTGGGACTATGTTTAAATCTGAACCGATTTTCCCCGAATTTGGCAGTGTTCATACATGTAATAAGAAAACTCTCTCTGTTAAATTTCGAACTGATCGGATATAAAACACGATTTCTACAGCGCTTAAATGTTAAATCGGGTGGAACATATATATGGGGGCTATATCTAAATCTGAACCGATTTTCCCCAAAGTGGGCAGTGTTTATTCATGTAATAAGAGAACTTTCTCTGCCGAATTTCGTACAGGTCGGATGTAAAATACGGTTTCTACAGCGCTTTCATGTCAAATCGGTGAAACATATATATGGGGACTATATCTAAATCTGAACCGATTTTCCCCAAATTTGGCAGTGTTTATTAATGTAACAAGAGAACCCTCTCTGCCAAATTTCGTACTGATCTGATTTAAAATACAGTTCCTACAGCGCTTACATGTCAAATCGGGTGAAACATATATATGGGGGCTATATCTAAATCTGAACGGATTTTCTCCGAATTTGGTAGTGTTCATTCACGTAATAATAAAACTCTCTCTGCCGAATTTCATAAAGATCGGATGTAAAATGTGGTTTCTACAGCGCTTACATTTCCAATTTGGTGAGACATATATATGGGGACTATATCCAAATCTGAACCGATTTTAACCAATAGGGATCGTCCTTGGGCCAAAAAAGAGCACTATGCTAAATTTCATCACAATCGGACCATAAATACGACTTGCACTTTGATTACAAAAATACATGGACAGACAGATGGACAGACAGACGGACAGACAGACGGACATGGCTAAATCGACTCAGAAAGTGATTCTGAGTCGATCGGTATAATAAACAATGGGTCTATCTCGTCTCCTTTTAGGTGTTACAAACAAATGCACAAAGTCATAATACCCTGTACCACAGTGTGGTGGTGTTTATACCCTATAAACATACTGGGATGTAATCACAGATTTGTGTAGAACAACTTCTTCCCTAACAAATGATTTTTGTGTGTACCAAATATTATATGTTTAGAGTGTACCCTAAACATATATATGTTTCAAGCCGATTATGTTTGGGACAATATACTACAGAAGCAGTTTTTTTTCAGCGTGTGGAGAACGATTGTTTTGATAATAAAACTGAATAATTTGTAAACGTTGTTCTTGCGTATATCTCTCCATGATGAGATTGCAAACACTACTGAATACAATGAAAAAAAAAATGACAGATCATGACATATTACAAGTGGCCGAAACGTCACTTCAAAATCATATCATCCCTATTGGAAAACACGTTATATGCAGGAAATCGAGTTATAAGCCGTTAACATTTTGTGCAAAATTTTACATTTGTGTGGGACGTACCAAAAGGGCGTGGTAATATTGGCCGTTTTGCACGTGAATATAGGTACTGTAAAGGCATTACACTCCACACAATTTTAAGTATTTGTAAGAACTGGAATCCAAGTTATCAAAGTTTTGTGCAAAATGGTCCATTTGTATGGGAGGTACCAAAAGGGGCGTGGCAATAACGCCCATTTTTCACGGGACTGTAGGTAATATTAGAGCATTACACTTCACAAAATGTCAAGTATTACTATGAACTGGAAACAAAATTATAAGCCGTTAACTTTTTGTGCAAAATGTTCCATTTGTACACGCTGAAAAATAATCGCTTCTGTAGTATATTGTCCCAAACATATTCGGCTTGAAATATATATATGTTTAGGGTAAACTCCAAATATATAATATTTGATACACACAAAAATTATATATTTGGGAGGATGTTGTTCTAACCAAATCTTTGTTTACATCCCAATATGTGTTTATTTTTGACTATTTTTTCCGAAACAAATATTTGGTTGCATTTAAGTATTCAGAAAATAAATTGAGTTAAATTTTTCAGTAATTCAAAGTTAATTTTTAGAAATTGTTCATGTCGTAAGAATAATAAATAATAATAATTGAAATCGTATAATCTTGGATCGAAATATATTTCTTGGAGGATTGACATATAATGATGGCTTGGAATACTCAGAAATTTTAAATTATTAATTCAAAACAGAAGTTAATGCTGTATTTGGTATCATAACTGGGAGGTTCAATGCTAAACCTAAATTCGAAAAATTTAACAAAGGTTTGGAATATATTTTTTAAATAAAATATATTTGGAGAAATTCCTAAACAATAATTTTATTTGTTTTTAAACACACATTTTATTTAAGAAATTTAGTTTGCAAATATTATATGTTGTAACATATTAATATACGAGTTCCAAATATATTTTATTGATTTTCAAATAAACTTTATTTGCTCAGAAATGTATAATATTTAAAAAGTTGTGTTCCAAATATATTTTCTTTCTATTCAAACATATCAGAAAAGGCGATTTTGCCCCGTGTATTGGAGGTACCAAAAGGGGCGCGGCAACTTCGCCCATTTTTCGCAAGATGATAGCGACCAAGAAACTAATATAATATAATTGTGAAAGATTCTGAAAAGTAGTATATATGTTATGAGATAAGCAACGTTTCACTTAATTTTGACCGTGGGGGAGGTACTCGAAGGAGTGGATCGACATAGAAAATCTTTGAGATGGAAAAAGATTGATGACATTTTTCCGGATCCTGGCGAAAGTTATCCAGCGAACAAACCTGAAAGACAGACGGGTATTGTTAAAATGACTTAAAATGGCCCAAAAACGGATTCATGGGGTCTCTTGGGTCACTCCTTCGATGTGTTACACTTTTGGTCCGCAGCACCTAATATGTACCCTTGTTCACAATAGTGAGCGTATAAAAACCGGATTATGTTGAAATTCTCTTATTTCTAACAAAAGTGCTATAATAATAAAATTTTTTTTCCGATTTTTTCTATTTTTTATGGTTTTTTCGTGGCAGCACAAACAAATTTTTGGAAAAAAAATCAAATTTTCGTTAAACAATTAAAATTGGTATTATTAACATCAATTTTCTTTAATTCAACGTGTATCCCGACTTTATCGAGCATATACTTCAAAAAATATCGTTCAAATACTAAAGGCACCCTCCAAGAAAAAGGTATTTTAAAGAAAACGTTAAAAAAAAATTACCGTAATAATTTGTTTAAATATTTTTTCGTTTTTAAGACTCCATATTACACCGGTAAATGTTATGCACAGCCCTTCGACACAAATTGTGTTGCATAGTGTTATTATCAATTTAAATAGCGTTAAATTGTCTCTAACTTTTGGTGCAAAATCGCCCTTTTTTGTTAGAGGTTCCAATAAGGGCTGGACAATAACGCCCATTTATCACTGAACTGTAGGCACTATAACAGCATTACACTGTACAAAATTTCAAGAATTTCTATGTGCTGCTATTAAAGTTATAAGCTGTTAACTAAATGGTCCAGTTGTGTGGGAGGTGCCAAAAGAGGCGTGACAACTTCGCCAAATTTTTCTCGAGATAGATAGATAGAAATTCGAACTTAGTCGGAGATAGAAAAAAATATTACCACATATTAAATTTAAAGTCAATAGGTTACTCATTTCGAGAGTTATCGTGCTCACCAGTCAGCAGACGGACAGATAGGCGAACGGATGGACTCCTTCCATGTGTTACACTTTTGTTCGTAGCAAGTGATACATACCCTCCTCCCTTTATGATGAGGGGACAATTAGTGAGGTAAAACAAATGGTTATGCTACTTATGATATTTATAGCTATAAAGAATAACAGGATTTCTAGGAAAAATTAAAATTACAATTCGACAAGGTCAGAAAAGTTTTAATTTTTTTAAATACAAGGTATTTGGAAAAAATATTAAACAATATATTTCGTCGGTGCGCCGACAAAAACTCCTATGTGTAATTTTTCAATTTTTTTTTATTGTCGAATAAAAACGTCCTAGCGGTCAAACGACTACCCACCAAAGCATTTTGCGCTATCTTGACCGGTTCCGAAGTTCCCAAAAACTCCTATGTGTGTCCCTCTATAGCAATGCTCCGACAAAAACTCCTATGTGTTGTAGGCACAGCCTGTCGCAAGGGATAGAAGGTTGGCTTAGATTCACACCAAAAAAAGGCTAATGAGGTTTTGTTCAGAATCATCCCCTCTATTCGACAATGAATAGATCAAAATTGGATCTGCTTCCATTCGTGAGTTTTCGCGAAAACAGTACTTTTACTTAAAACAAACTTAATAGCTTTGATTTGTAAAGAAAAACGCGGAAATTTAGAACTGTACCACAATTTCCTTTAAATATGATTATTTGTAAGACGCTTTGTATCGTCCGCGACATTTTCCATGTTTTTGTATTGCGAATTTTGTGTAATCCATAAAAACCACTTACACCGCCAAATTTTTCCAAAAATATTATACCGAATTTAATAAGATTAATATATTTGCATTCTATAATCTCTGAGGAATAGATTAATATCAGCATTTTCGCGAAAAATATCACTCGACCAATAAATTTAAAAAAAAAAATTAGTTCGGAAATATTTTACTATATAATGCTATTATCTCGCGAATGAGCAGTTCTAATGAAAAGTAGTCAAAGGAAGTTTGGGAGATAAGCGAAAGGCCTACAACTCATTCTTTAACAAACAAAATTTATAGTAATTTCTCTTTTTCTGAGGCATATTTTGATTTGACACATTGTAAATCCCTACCAAATTATTATAATTTTGTTGTTGAAAACAGACTTGTAGTCGTTTTTAATATCTCCCAAACATTCTTTGACCACTTTTTCCTAGGACTGACCGTTCCCGTAATAATAGCATTATCATAGAATGTAAATATATTAATTTTAATAAATTCACTATAATATTTTTGTAAAAATTTTGCGGTGTAAGTCGAATTTTTGGATTACAAAAATTTTGCTATAGAATAATATAACAAATAACGCGCACATTACAAAGCGTCTTACAAATGTTCATATTTATGGGAAACTATGTTATAGTTTTAAATTTCCGCGATTCAATGCAATTGAGTTCGGTTTTTTGGTTAAAAATTGTTTTTATCGCGATAACTCGCAAAAGGAAGCTGATCAGATTTGGATTTCTTCTTATCTGAGTAGAGGGGATGATTCTGTACAAAACCTCATTAGCCGTTTTTAGCCACAATCCAGGCCAACTTTCGTTTGTGAACATTCAAATATCAAAACTCCTATGTGTAATTTTTTTGTTTTACAAATATTTAAAATGCTCCAAACAAAACATCCTATGTGTCGCTTTTCATGAAAACCATTTACCACGTCATGGGCATTTCACATATACGATTTTTGTTATGATATATTGGTGGTAAATAATTAAAAGAAAAATTCAAAAATCTGAGATAATAACAAGTAAGAAAGTTTCAGTCGGGTAAACCGACTAAGGTATACCCTCACCTTGTGAGTAATGTAATATATAACATTACACCAATAAATCTGTCAATTTGTGTGGGAGGTACCAGAAGGGGTTTTCCAAATACATATATTTTTCGGTAAACGGTACATTCTTAAATACATTGCATTGTGCTGAACTATAAGCGTTTATGCGCACTGGTACATTAAAGATGCGAGCTATGTAATTATACCCTACACCACACTGTGGTACAGGGTATTATAAGTTTGTTTCACGGCAGATGTTTGTAACACCTGAAAATAACACACCACCTTAAAGTGTACCGATCGACTCAGAATCACTAGCTGAGTCGATTTAACGATGTCCGTCCCATATATATCTTTCGTCCGATTTGGCCCTTTAGTCCTATAGAAGCTGTATTTTACATCCAATCGTTTTGAAATTTAGAATGGTAGAGTTTCTTGATTCATGAACCAACATTGCCGAATTTGAAGAAAATCGGTTAAAATTTAGCTATAGCTCCTATATATATGTTTCATCCGATTTGGCCATTTAGTCCTATAGAAGCTGTATTTTACATCCGATCGCTTTGAAATTTAGAATGGTAGAGTTTCTTGATCCATGAACCAACATTGCCGAATTTGCAGAAAATCGGTTAAGATTTAGCTATAGCTCCAATATATATGTTTCGTCCGATTTTGCTCTTTTGTCCTGTAGAAGCTGTATTTTACATCCAATCATTTTGAAATTTAGAATGGTAGAGTTTCTTGATCCATGAACCAACACTACCGAATTTGAAGAACATCGGTTAAGATTAAGCTATAGCTCCCATTTATATGTTTCGTCCGATTTGGCCATTTAGTCCTATAAAAGCTGTATTTTACATCCCATCCCATGAACCAACATTGCCGAATTTGAAGAAAATCGGTTAAGATTTAGCTATTGCTCCCATATATATGTTTCGTCCGATTTTGCTCTTTAGTCCTGAAGAAGCTGTATTTTACATCCAATCATTTTGAAATTTAGAATGGTAGAGTTTCTTGATCCATGAACCAACACTACCGAATTTGAAGAAAATCGGTTAAGATTTAGCTATAGCTCCCATATATATGTTTCGTCCGATTTTGCTCTTTAGTTCTATAGAAGCTGTATTTTACATCCAATCGTTTTGAAATTTAGAATGGTAGAGTTTATTGATCCATGAACCAACACTACCGAATTTGAAGAAAATCGGTTAAGATTTAGCTATAGCTCCCATATACATGTTTCGTCCGATTTGGCCATTTAGTCCTATAAAAGCTGTATTTTACATCCAATCGTTTTGAAATTTAGAATGGTAGAGTTTCTTGATCCATGAACCAACATTGCCGAATTTGAAGAACATCGGTTAAGATTTAGCTATAGCTCCCATATATATGTTTCGTCCGATTTTGCTCTTTAGTCCTGAAGAAGCTGTATTTTACATCCAATCATTTTGAAATTTAGAATGGTAGAGTTTCTTGATTCATGAACCAACATTGCCGAATTTGAAGAAAATCGGTAAAGATTTAGCTATAGCTCCCATATATATGTTTCGTCCGATTTGGCTCTTTAGATCCAATCGTTTTTATACCCTACACCACACTGTGGTACAGGGTATTATTTAAGTATAAAATGTCCCAAAAGTAAATTTATGTAAACAATTTATACATGAATTACAAAATTTATATATCAGAGTTATTCAATATTACGAGAGTGGTGTAGGGTATTATAGAGTCGGCACCGCCCGACTTTAGCCTTTCCTTACTGGTTTTGGTATGATTTGGTCATTTTGTGTGGGAGGTACAAAAAGGGGCGGGGTGATAACGCCCACTTTTTAAAGGACTATAGGCACTATAACAGCATTACACTGTACAAAATTTCAAGAATTTGTATGCACTGGTATTAAAGTTACAAGCAGTTTACTTTTGGTACGAAACGGTCCATTTGTGTGGGAGGTACCAAAAGGGGCTGTACAATAATGCCCATTTTTTACCGGACTATAGGCGCTACAAAAACATTATACTGTAGAAAATTTCAAGCATTTTTATGCACTTGTATTAAAGTTATAAGCAGTTGAATTTTGATGCAAAATGGTCCATTTGTGTGGGAGGTACCAAAAGGGGCATGCCAACTTCACCCATTTTTCTCGAAATTTTAATTAAGTCTAATAAAATTGTCGAAAATGGTCCGAATTTTCGACCGGTTTCTGGAAATTTGTCCGATTTGTCGGATCAATTTCGGAAAGATGTGTAACCAAACATCTGAATTTGGTCCGACTTCTTCGACATTTTTCTGACTATCTGTCCGATTTGTCGGACCAATTTCGAAAAGATGTCTAACAAAACATCCGAATTTGGTCCGACTTCTCCGACATTTTTCTGACTATCTGTCCGATATGTCGGACCAATTTCGGAAGGAAGTCTAACAAAACATCCGAATTTGGTCCGACTTCTCTGACTACTTTTCCGATTTGTCGAACCAATTTCGGAATGAAGTCTAAACAAACATCCAGTTCTTGCTATTCCATGAACATTAACAGTTAGCTATTTTGCGGGACTTGAATTATTGGCACATGGTTACTGAAATAAAACCAGACAAAAATTCCCTTCCGAATGAAAAAAACACCATTCGAAAATGTGCAGAAAGTATAATTCTCGATCAAGACAAAAAAAACAATAAACACTTTCGATAATGTGCAGAAACGTCGCTTAATTCTCGACTAAGAAAAAGAAACAAAAAATCCCTTCCGAGAATGTGCAGAAATGTCGTGTAAATTTCGTATGGAATTTTAGAGAATGTGTATATATATGGTAAAATAAAAATGTTGTTTCAGAATATATATTCTTTGAAATCAAACAAATTTGTACGTTTTGTAAACAAAAACTCATTTAAGGTTTTGAATAAAAAACGAGACTGAAGTTTAGATGATTGTTATACATTTCTATTAAAAGAGGAACAAAGTGAAAATTTTAATATTAAAACAAGTAAAAGCGCTAAGTTCGGCCATGCCGAATCTTATATACCGTCCACCATGGATTGGATTCAATTTTATTGCTGGAAAAATATTTGGATATGGAGCAAATCATGAAACGATCCTTTTTGTTTAAGTAAATTATTAGAAAACAAACGTTGCAATTTGTAGGCCGCAAATTCTTTAGACAAACTCTTCACCTGAAAAATGTGGTATTTTTGGCTTAAAATACCGTTTTTGAGAGCTACAACTACACGAGGACTACAACAAAATAAAATTTGATTTGTATAAATTGTATTAAGATGATTTCTTGCCAAAATAGAATACAAACTGAATACAAAAAGTTCAGCTAAATTTCTTAGAAAATATTGTGTTTATGGCTTAAATAAGCCTTTATGGGAGCGACATCTATAGGTGGACCATAACAAAATATGTACTAATTTAAAATTTTTTTTACTGCGATGAATTCTTGTCTTAATTAAATACAAACTGCAAAGATTCAGTTAAAATGCTTAGAAAATGTGTTTTTTTATTCAATTCCTATATTTTGGAGCGACTTCTACAGGGTGACTATAACAAATAATGACACAATTTGTAAAATTTTTGCTTTTATGTATTCTTATCACAAGTAAGAAAGTTCAGTCGGGTAAAACGACTAATGAATACCCTCACCTTGAGTCTCAAACAAAAAATATTAGTAAATTTATTCATTTTTTTGTTTTATTTAAATTATTATCAATTTAAATTGCATTTAATAACTTTAAAGTATGTATGCACTTATATTAATGATAAGAGCTGTTTAAAAATGGTCCATTTGTGTGAGAGGTACCAAAAGGGGCGTCCTAACAACGACCACTTTTCTCTGGACTCTAGGAACTATAAAAGCATTGCACTGTACGATATTTCAAGTATTTGTATGCACTGGTATTAAAGTTAAAATCTGTTAACTTTTGGTATAAAAGGGACCACTTGTGTGGGAGGTACCAAAACCGGCGGTACAATAACGCCCATTTTTCTCTGGAAATTTCAAGTATTTGTATGCACTGGTATTAAAGTTATAAGGTAACTTTTGGTACAAAATGGTCCATTTGTGTGGGAGGTACCAAAACGAGCGTGGCAATAAATCCCATTTTTCACTGCATTATAGGTACTATTAAACCATTACAGTGTACAAAATTTCAAAGTTTTTGTATGCACAGGTAATAAAGTTATAAGCTATTAACTTTTGGTTCAAAATTGTGCATTTGTGTATGAGGTACCAAAAGGGGCGTGGCAACTTCGCCCATTTTTCCCAGGTAATACTCGTAGTGACTAATAATCTAATACTCTGTGTATAATTTCAAAGGATTCAAATAATTAGTATAGAAGGTATTAAAAAATCAATATTTCACTAAAAGTTAACCCTTTGTGGGGGAGGTACAAGAAGGAGTGGACCAATATGGCCCATCTTCGAACTTAGCTGGAGATAGACAAAAATATTACCGCATACCAATTTGAAGTCATTCGGTTACTCCTTTCGAGAGTTATCGTGCGCATCAGCCAGCAGACAGACAGACAGACGGACGGACATTGCTCAAATGACTTTAAATGACCCAAAACGGATTTCCGCCCAACATACTTAGGGTCTTAGGTCACTCTATAATTACGGACTGTAGCGTGATTGCAACGGACGGACGGACAGACGGATATGGCTAAATCGTGTTAGAAGGGTATTAAAAAACTAATTACATTGACTATTATAAAAGAAAATCTGTGAGAGTAAATGGTAGTTATCGAATACACAGAAAATCCAAATGGGTTTAGACACACATAAGTAAATACTGAATTATATTACTTTTCGCGAAATCTATTTCAAAATATGTATAATAAGTAAAAGTAGTGAAGTTATCGTCAATGAAAAGTAATATTAAAAATTATTTTTTAACTTAGAAAGTAATGTGTTTCTAGTGTGGAAGGAATGTATAACAAATTACAATCAATGAAAGTAGTAAATATTGATGAATGTCCCAATTTGTGTCAATGTTCAATTTACCACTTATTGAACACCGTTAAGTTATGTAAAACATCTGTAAAATATCATAATTAACTTATGATTTAAAGCTACTGTAGGACACATGATTCCCAGTAATTGTTACAACCGAAAAAATTAAATATACGAATATATGTGGGTTAAAACTCCGTTCATTCCTTTGGCACACAAAGGACGAGGACGATGGCGAGGACGAATAAGTATCACTTACTACTCAACGAAGTGAATGAGAGTGGCCATCCGAAAAAGTGAGTGACTGAGTGAATGAGTGTGGAGACCCAAAAGGTGTCCAAATAAATATCAACACGAATGAAATGGAAAAAACAACAGTTCTCCCAAAAAATAAAACGAGAAAAAGCCCCAATCCGCACGAAACAATGGCAAGTGTTTAAAAATTTTATTGCCATAAATTAACGAAAAACAGGCGCGCAAAACAAGAGAGTGAGAGAAGAGGACACAGTCAACAAAAAAAACAACACAAAAAATAGACAAAAAATTTGAAAATAAAAAAACCGGCCGGAATTGCGCCGAAAATGGAAACCCGAAAAAGTGAATGAATGAACGAACGAAATGCAACAGCCGAAATAAATACTTAAATGCGATTCAAATGAGCAGCGGCCGCAACACAGGACTCGGTGAGTAACAGTGTAATACTGACTCAAACACACACACACCCATACATACACGAAGGATATAGCAATTTGCTACATCCCATGCCAACACATTGCCACCTAAGAATTAACACTCACTCACACTCACTCTGGCCTCGGATGGGCGATGGGCCAAAACGACGACCGTTGTTGTGTCAGGATAATGCAAATATGAACAGATTTTAATGTATGTACCCGTAAGTGTGTCGGTGTCTGTGTATGTATAAAATTTTTGTTCATTTTTTGGCAGTTTTCCGTATTGCAATGGCCTTCAGATGACCACCACCGAAAAAAAACAAAAAAAAGACGAACTCTTCATATTTCGCGACTATGTTTTTTATTTTATTTTTTATCCAATGTTTACATTTTTCGGTCGGCTTGTGTCTGAATGCGCGCGCTCGATGAAATTCAACAGTTTGTGTTTGGGACCAACGAGGATTTGCAGGAAAGTTTTGCGATTGAGGAAATATGAAGTGCATACATGGGCAAGAATGTGATTAATCAGAAAAACTGCTCCCCCACAAATGATTGTGATCTCTTTGGAAAATGTGGCTTCTGAAGCGCTTAGATTACAACTCGGGCGTATATTTAAATCTAAAGCGATATTCTTTAAAGTTAGCTATGTACGTTCTTAGATTAAGAAACGACTCTCTCGAAAATTTTACAATGATGGCTTAGATTTATGATATAATGCCGAAAATCTAAACCCCATCGGAGGTCACATAGGTGGCAATGTTTAGTTTTTTTTTGAGCACTCAAACATCTGAAAATAACTATGAGTGCTCGTCCAGTTCCTTCTGCCGAAAACATTGATGCTGTCCGCGATAGTGTGGCAGAAGTGCCGTCAACCTCTACTCGTCGTCGTAACCAACAATTGAACATTTCACAAACATCACTGATGCGAATTTTGAATAAAGATTTGATTTTACACACTTACTTACTTGCCATTTTAAGCGTCGTCAATACGCCGAATGGATGGTTGAACGGACATAAGTGAATGGTGACTTTACAAAGAAAATCATCTTCCGCGACGAGACACACTTTCACCTCAGTGGATTCGTTAACAAGCATAATTGCCGCAGTTGGGCAAATGAGAATCTACGAGTGATTGTTTAAAAGCCGATGCATCCATAAAGAGGGACTGTTTGGTGCGGTTTATGGGCTGGCGGCGGGCCGATGACGAAAATGAGGTCGGAAATGAGAATAACGGACTTCTTGTAGCCAGAAATTGAGGATATGGACCTGGACGATATGTGGTTCCAATAGGATGGTGCTACTTGCCACACAGTCAACGAAACAATGACTCTTTTGTGCAAGAAATTCAATGGTCGTGTTATCTCACGTCGTCCCGATGTTAATTGGCCACCACGGTCATGTGATTTAACACCTTTGGACTTCTTTCCTTGGGGATATTTAAAAGAAAACGTGTACATCAATAAGCCAAGGGCAAAGCAAGAGCTAAAGGATGAGATAATTGGGCACATTAACGACATTAAACCTCAATTATGTTTCAGAGTCATTAAAAATATGGACGATCGGATAGAGGAATTTTGTTTCACATACAATTTTAATAGATCCTTCTATCATAATAAAAAAATTTAAAATATTTCGCCGAAAACTTTTAGTTTTACTTACAATTAATATCGTATTCTAATTTTACGATCCAGGGCAAAGCCTGGTTACAAAGGCCAGGTTGCTTTTGCAGCAACAGACCAGAGCATAAGCAAGCACGCTACCTACTTAACTACCAGTAAGTAGGAAGCGTAGGTTTGCTTAAACTAAAGCTTAGGTATTTACCTTCAAGAGCTTTGTGGTCAATTAGTGGGATGGGACTTGTTTGTATATCAAATTAAATAGCTTCTTCCAATAACATTTTTCATTCCATAGATATCTAACAAGACATTGCGAAAATTCCTATTTTTTGAGAAAATAATAATAATATTTAAATAAAAGCGTCCTACAAATTTCAAAAACTCCAAAATTTTTTTATTATTATTTTATCGTAAAGTGTGATCGGCCATGAATAAAATAAGACCATTCCGAAGAAAATTAATGCATAATCTAAAATCTTAGGGCTTATTTAGCAAATCAGGACGATGTCTACTACACCTGTGGACCGGAGCAGTAATAAGCCCGCTAAGGCAGCTTTAGGGTAATAGAGGTGAATCTGTAGAATTCCTACCACTATTGGTAACCGACAGATTAACTGGCACCCCAAAAAGTGTGTTATCGATCTCCTCGCCCCTATAGCACAGTGCGACAGTCCAAAAACCGCGATACTATTTCTCTTGTAAAGGGTTTTCCAACAAGAGGTGTTATTTTGGTATTCAAAGAAAAATGCAATTTTTTGACGTAAAAGGTCGGATGTTTATTTCATAATAAAGAAGAAGGTATGCCGTTAATAATGAAAAACAACATCAGCCAAATGCCTACTACGGCCACGCTTACAGGACCATATCTTTTTCATGAAATTTTCCATAACCAAATCACAAAGTGGCTGCCCTATGTCCTCGATAGCCTCACAAATTCTATCTCTGAGGTCTTCAATCGACGCTGGGCTGTTGGCGTAGACCTTTTATTTCACGTAGCCCCAAAGGAAGAAGTCGCAAGGTATTAAATCACAAGATCTCGGTGGCCAGTTGTGATCACCTCTTCGAGAGATAACACGGTCCGGAAACTTTTCCGTAACAGGGCAATGGTTTCGTTGCTTGTGTAGCACCTAGCGCCGTCTTGTTGAAAGTAAACGTTGTCCAGATCAATACCATCCAACTCCGGCCATAAAAAATCATTAATCATCTGTCGATAGCGCAATCCATTCACCGTAACTGTTGATCCAACCTCATTTTCGAAAAAGTAAAGTCCAATGATCCCGCCGGACCATAAACAGCACCAAACAGTCACACGTTGAGGATGGAGAGGCTTCTCAACAATAACTCTTGGGTTTTCTGAGCCACCAGAGCTACTGTACTCTCCCGATGGTGTAAATTTTGGAGTGGGGACGACATAGGTTCAGAAGTTACATTATAATAACTGAAAATCTTCACTAAATTACAAAGAAAAAAATATTTGAAAAATAAAATCAACAAAAAAAATATAATTGAAAACACATACAAATACAGGGTGGCTGATATGTATTGCAACCAACTTCAGGTTGCTATCATTTCTAAACCGCTAGTCTGATAGCTGAATGTTTTATTTCAGTGACAGTTCATTTTATTGTTTACAAGCTTACAAAAGCATTTTGATCTATTGCATTCAGAAAAAAGTTATTCGTGATGGAATTCAAGCGTGATAGTTTGATTGCTTTATATTTGGGTGGAAAAACACAAGTGGCTATCGTTAGAGCCCTCCAGCATTTAAATGTGAATAAATCTTTTGTTTCTTGTACCATTGCACGTTACCGTGATACTTGCAGTGTTGCATCGCGTCCAAAAAGTGGACGAAAAAAAAACGGTAACAACACCAGAAATGATTGGAAAAGTGAAAGCCAGATTTGATCGAAATCCACGCTGCAGTGGTAGAAAAATTCCTCGTGAGCTGAACATATCGCGAGAACGGATATAACACATATTAAAAAATGAGCTTGGACTAATGCCATTGAAGTTCCAAAAAGTGCAAGAGCTCACCGATGCACAAAAAAAAGTTAGACTGGAAAGAACCAAGGAGTTGCTTCGCTTGCACGAAAGTGGCCAGTTACCGAATTTGGTTTTCTCCGATGTGAAGCCATTCCAAATTGAGCAGTTTATGAACAAACCAAATGATCGGGATTACTTGCCAAAGAGGTCAGCTGAAAATTTACACCTTCGATTGGCCACCAGAACTCAAGCGCCGCCGATGGTAATGGTGTGGGCCGCCGTAACGGCCGATGGTCTCTCCCCGCTATATAGTGGACCTGAAGCAATGTTTTCCAAATTTTACAACGTTCGTTCTTGGATTAAGTAAATAATGTATCTGTACTAGTACTAAATATGTGTCAGAACGTATGGCAATAGAAATGGGGGCCGTAGCTAAATCTGAATCGATTTTATCTTATTTCAATAGTAACTGTCCATGAGACGTACGAAAGATGTGTGCCAAGTTTCGTTAAAATCGATTTAATATTGCAACATATACTTTTATTACAAGAACTCATGGACAGACAGACGGAATAACTAAATCGACTCAGAAAGTGATGCCAATTCGATGGGTATATGGGTTCTAACTCTTTTTGGCGTTATAAAAAATGTACGGAGTCATAATACCTTGTACCATTGAGTGGTATGAAAATATACAAAAATTAGATATTATGATTTATAGACTTCAATATTAATATTTATAAAAATGATTTTGTTTTCTACATATTTTGCTGTAGCCAGCACAAAAATTTAGCACCCAATAAAAAATCGCCCATCACCCCCTTCCATGGGAGTGTCTATAATGACAGAGCCCACAACTCTTGGAACAACCTACGCTTCTCACTTCATACTTGCAACACTGACAGTTCCTTTTTTAGTTCATTGGTTTTTTAAAACGTTCTTTTTTGTCGATTTATAATTTCTGTTTCATTCACATTTTTGCTTTTGCATTATGCATATATACAGATATATATGTACATACATATTTTTGGTAAACGTTTCTTTTATTTATTGTCGATTTTACAGCTCGGTGTCGTTACTTACTGCCTGCTAGGGCGCAACGCTTTCACTGTTGCTTTTATAAATTCGCCATTCATTTATGAGGAAATCAGGTTGAATGAAGTCTCATCATGTTGTCATGGTGGTGGCGGCCTATGGTGATAATGACATATTTATAAAATTTACTCCTATTGATTTTTGTAACTTATTTTTGTTTATTGAAGTAGATGAGTTTGTCTGTGGGTTATGGACTTTTGACAATAAAAAATAGGAAATAACTTCAAATGTGAAGGATTGTTGAAGGTTTCTAACCGAAATCCCAGTCTTACCGTCGCACAGTGGCGCCCGTAGAGCAAACGAGGTTGCAAAAATCAAAATTTTCATGTGCGCCGACGAAGTTTTGAATAAACTCATGTTACAGGAAACTTTTCAACGATTTCAAATATGCTCCTCTTAATAATATCACATTTTTAGTTTAGAAGATATAACCGTTCAAAGTTGACCGACTTTCGGTTTTCAAAAAAACACAATTTTTAGTCAATTTGTTGCGATTTCAGGTGTAATATCACGAAAAATAGGTAACGAATCGCCTTATTTTTTGTTTGTATTTATTGATGTATTTATTAAATGTATAATGATAAAAAAAATTAACTGTTTGCTTTGTGTTTCTCCTGGTAAAACATTATTTAAAAACTATCCGTTTTTTCACTATTTTTCAACTTTGACGGAAAATAAAAAAAATCTATATTTTTCTATATTTGCCATATTTTCAAAATATGTTCTTTGATTATTCCTTTACATAATCCCAAAGAGTTTATTTGCCTCTAGGCGCCCCTTTGGCTTCTAGAGGTGAAAAAGGTAAAAAAGACGTGGTTCTTGATTGGCAAAAATCAAATCATTAACCCTTCGTCATACACATGTTTCTATAGTCACATTCGTAACACATGGGTCAGGCCAGACCAACTGTGTATTCATTTTGTAAAACAATAAAAACAACTCGCGTAAACTTCTGTAACTGGCACTCATGATAGAATTATTGGGAAAATTAGCTGTACGGACAGCATGGGATGCCATCATTTCCAACATGAAAACCCTTTTTTTGTCTGAATTCGTGGAAAGAACTAACAATTCTTGGAAAAACAAAATTACGGCATCCTTGATGCGACACGGGGCTGACGTTTTACCAGGATATAAGCATATTACGCAAGCCAAAATAAATTCACGACCACTGCATACGGAGTTTACGGAAGTCTCTGTGAAAGCCAATCTGCAGGATCTCATGGGCCATACAGCAAAACGGTTGTTGGAGAGTCTTCCTGAAAATGAGGTGAAAATTCTTCCTGAGAAACTGACATTGATCAGCAAATGGGGCTGCGATGGATCATCCGGACAAAGCGTTTATAAGCAAAGGATATCTTCCGATGACGCTACAATATCGGACGGAAATATGTTTATGGCATCTGTTGTCTTTGCGGCTGATGTTTCCCTACACTGGAAAAATCCACGTCCGTCATCAGTGCATTATTGCCGACCAAAAATGTTTCAGTTTGCAAGGGAATCGGCAGAACTCATAAGGACCACGGTGAAGGACATTGAAGAACAAATAAGCAAGATTAAGCCTACAAAGCTGCAAATTGGAGAAGGAAAATATATTGAATGCAATTACGAGTTCCACCTGACCATGGTTGATGGAAAGTCGTAAACGAACTGACAGGAACAACCTCAACATTGTCATGCCCGATTTGCAAAAAGAGTCAGAAGAACTTTGGTAATTTAAACGATTCTACAAACGAGGAGAATTACGAATATGGAATGTCACCATTGCACGCAAGGATAAGGTGTATGGAGTTCTTGCTAAAACTGGCATATACCCTACCACAAGAGGAGGAAAACTTCGATGAAAATACATCAATAAAGGATAAGGAAAAGATCAGAAAGAAGCAAATACAGGATGCTTTTTTTAAACAAGTTGGACTAAAAGTAGACTGTCCCAAGCACGGATACTGTAACTCAAACGATGGAAACACTTCTAGGAGATTTTTTGAAAATGATGAGGCAGTAACTAGAATCACTGGAATTGACAATCAAATTGTGAAAAGATTGGGAACGATCTTGAATGTTTTAAACTGCAAAGAAAATGTCAATTCTACAAAATATGGAGAATATGCATCGAAAACTGCATCTCTTTTAGCAGAAATGTATCCACAGAAGAAGTTGACCCCGACCGTCCATAAAATATTGGCGCATGGCAAAGATATAATTGAGTACCAGTCTTTGCCAATTGGAGAGCTTTCTGAAGAAGCACAGGAGACTCTTAACGAATTTTATAAAAAATATAGATTGCAGAACACATTCAAAGCATCAAGGGTAAGGCAAAATGAGGACCTCTTCAACATGTTGGCAGCATCTTCCGATCCACTTATTTCTTCCCTGCGGCATGTGACGTCACGAATAGAGTTAGAAAATAATTATAGTTTAGAAATGATTAGTCTTTTAGATATACCTTCTCCTACGAATTGTGATGAATATTTTACAGAAAATTGAAAAAATAAATTTAAAAAAGAAGCAATTTTTTTTTAATTTGTTGGGTAATAATTTAAAACATAAAACCCTAAAGAAAAAAAATAAAAACAATCTAAAAATGTAAAAACAATTTTTTTTAGTTACCATAAAATTGATTTTTCTACAAATTTTAACTTTGATAACCCATAAGTAGGCTCCTACATGCGTAGCACCCTTTCCAAACGCTCATTTCATATGCTGAACAGTTATCTATCATATGCTGTTTAAACTGTTCAATTATCTTATTCGGTTCAAAAGATATGAATTTTGCAACGAAAAAACTCAAATGGCGCCACTGTGCGTCGGTCAATTTAAATCAATAAATTAGAGACTCAATATTTTATACAGACTGTTAGACATATTAGTTTAAAATTTGTGAAACGCAAGGCTTTTGTTTACCCTCACTTTAGTGTGACGAGGACATATATCATTTGCTACGAAAAAAAAGTGTAACACATCGAAGGATTGATCTAAGACCCTAAGTTTGTTCGGCGGATTTTCGTTTTAGGTAATTTTAAGTCGAATCAGATTGACTTCAAATTTGGTACGTGGTAATATTTGTTTCTATCTCCGGCTAAGTTCAAAGATCGGTCCACTCCTTCTAGTACCTCCCCAACACTGTACAGTGTAATGGTTTAATAGTAACTACATTGCAGGGAGAAATGGGCATTATTGCCACGCTCCTTTTGCTACCTCCCATACAAATGGACCATTTTATACCAAAAGTTACTACCTTATAACTTTATTACCAGTGCATACAAAGACCTGAAATTTTGTACAGTGTAATGCTTTTATAGTACCTAGAGTCTAGAGAAAAGTGGCCGTTATTGGCACGGGCTTTTTGGTACCCCCACATAAATGGACCATTTTACACCAAAAGTTAACAGCTTATGGGACTTATTAATAAAGAGTTAAAGAAGGTTTGAGGAACGCTTTAGCAGTGTTAAAGCGTTCTTCAAACCTTCATTAAATTTTTATGATTTAACTATATGTATTTGTCCATTGTGCAATATTAAACCCTTTGTCTCCCTGTAAAAAATTTAACACTTTTTGCCCCACTGTACCACATTTCATCCTATTTGCTACACTGTTTCATATTTAACAGCTTTTTGTCCCTTTTTGACCCACTGTGCCTTAGTTAACCACTTTTTCCCCACTGTACCATATTTAACACTTTTTGTCTCACTGTACCATATTTAACAATTTTTGTCTCCCCGCACCATATTTAAAAATGTTCACCACTCTAATAGACTTAACCCCTATTTGAACCACTGTACCATAGTTAACCATTTTTGTCACACTGTACCATATTTAATCCTTTTTGCCCCACTGTATCATAGTTTATACATCTTTGCCCCACTGCTCCATAGTTAACCCTGTTTTCCCCACTGTACAATGTTTAATTCATTTTGTCTAACTTTACAATATTTAACTATTTTTTCCCCATTGTACCATAGTTAAACCTTTTTGCCCCACTGTGCTAAATATGGCACAGTGGGGCATATTTGTCTCACTGTAACATATTTAACACTTTTTGTCTCACTGTACCATATTTAAAAAATGTTACCACTCTACCTTACTTAACCCCCCTTTTTGACACAGTGTACCATATTTAACACTTTTTGTCTCACTGTACCTTATTTAAGACTTTTTGTCTGACTGTACCGTATTTAAAACATGTCCCCACTCTACCATACTTAACCCTTAACGCCCACTGTACCATATTTAATCACATTTTATCCACTGTACCATTTTTGCCCACTATACAGTATTTAATGTTTTTGACCCACTGTGCTCTTCACATCTCAAGTTTAAGTTCAAATTTTGCCAGATTGATTCATTTTTGCCCCAATGCATCATAATTAACCCGTTTTGCCTCACTGTGCCTCTTAAAGTTAGAATTTCGAAAAATCACTTCCGATCTCTAGTTTATGTTACAAAAGCTACCCTAGAACCATGGGACCACATCTAACATTGTTATCCCACTGTAATCTATTTTACACTTTTTGCCCAACTGTGCCCCGAAAAGTACACTTACAAGAAAAAGCTGACTACCCGGATCCGTTGTCCTAAAAACATCCCAGGCTTCAATTTTCACAATTCTAGACGTTGGATTTGGCGGTGGTACCATATTTATCCCTTTCCGTCCGACTGTGCCCCTAAAATTTTCAAAAAATCGCTCCTTGTTTTAGTTTACGTCCCAAGAGCTAATTTAACAGCAAATTTCAGGATTCTTGCTCTTGCCATTTGGATATGGCTGTTGTACCACATTTATCCCTTTTTGCCCCATTGTGCGGGTAAATGTTCGGATTTTAAAAAAATGCAGTCAGTTTCTGGGTCGACCTCATATGGGCTACCCTCACACCAAATTTCACGATTCTAGCTCATTCCGTTTAGATTTGGTGGTGGTACCATATTTATCCCGTTTTGCCGCATTGTGGGGTAATAGTCCGAATTTCGAAAAATCCCGTCTTATTGCTCGTCTACATCCCAAGGGCTACCCTCCCACCAAATTTCATGATTTAGCTTCAGCCATTTGGTCTGAGCGATGATCAGTCAGTCAATCAGTCGGTCAGCCAGTCACGCAATAATTTTATATATAGCATTTTCAGATTAAATGAAACCATTTTCAAATTAAACGAAACCTTTTTCAAATGAAATGAAATCATTTTCAAATAGAATGAAACTTTTTTCATCTGAATTGAAACTATTTTCAAATGATATGAAACTTTTTCCACTTTCAAAGAAACCTTTTGCAAATGAAATGAAACCATTTTGAAATGAAATGAAACTTTTTTCAAATTGAATGAAACTTTATTTAATTACTAGCGGACCCGGCGAACTTCGCCTCGCCCCAATTTAACGCCTTCAGATAAACTCCAGAGTGATAATAAAACACAGATAGTTAAAATTTTAATGCGATTTGTTTAAAAGGAATCGAAATCAGTAGAGAGCGATGTGATAAACAACAAACAACGAAGACAGAAGACAGGCAACGTACAGATGACCGTGCGAAAAACAGGGAAATTCGAGATTAATTCCACAGACTTCCTACGATTTGTCTTGAGATTTATTGATTGTCATCGTAAAAGCCAATCGTACAGGGAACTGAATCCGCTTGAATTGGAATGAAAGATCAGTTGGAATAATCGGAATTCGTGGGATAAGGACTTCCTCTCCTTTGAATTTTCCCTTGATGATCGTCGCCTGAATCACATTGTCCATCAGTTTCATAATGGACAACCGCGAACTATGCACAATTTCGGATGATTCAGATTCCGCAACATGATTATGATCGATTCCACCTTCAGCTGTAAATTATGCGGCGGAGCTCCTGGCACATCAAGCGAGTTCGATTTTACTTTGAATAATAAAATTCATGCTATCGACGTCCTTATTCTTCGCTGCTAATATTGCCCGTTCACTAATCTAATCGAGATTTGGAAACACTTTGGTGATGAGTTCCTCGTTCGACGATGTGAACTCGCAAAAATTTGCCGGGAACAATATCAATGCAGTGGAAACATCAACAGTAATTTGGCCATTGCCAAGCGCCAACAGTTGTTTCGAGAATTCAAGAGCCGATGAGTCGTTCTGCAACGCGACTCTCATGTTCGTGGTCAATTTCAACTTCTTGACATGCCGCCACAAAGACCACGATTTCAGGCATGCATTAATTTCATCGGCAGTAGATTTCGGGATGACGGGAAGCGTTTGACGAAAATCTCCAGAGAGCAATATCATAGACTCACCAAATTGTCTCAAATCACGTCGTAAATCCTTCATCGTTCGGTCAACTGCCTCCAGAGCTCGTTTATGCGCCATCGTGCATTCATCCGAAATTATGATTTTGCAGTGCCCGCAATCCAATAAGATAACCTTACCTCTTATACTCAAACTTATTATCTGAAAAAATTTTCGAACTGATAAATATCGCGTTGAATTTTAATTGATCGTAATGCTTGTACCGTTTGTCGATGTGATACGCGAAATCAGTGTAACAATACGCAAAACTCGAATGAATTGCAGCAAGAAAAATAGCACATACTCGTACATATGTTTAATAGAAAACTTTTTTGTTTAATAGAAAATTAATAAAAAAAATTGGATTCAAAAAGAGAGTAGTAGATAGGAACAGTAGGAATCTCGCAAGAAATAGCAATTTTCGATTTTCCCAATTTTCCGACTTTTTTCCAAAATTTTCTTGTGTATTCTTCTTATTTTGCCGGAGACCTGTCCGAATTGGTGCTAATCACCGAAATCGGTCCAGGCGTTCTCGAGTTATAAGCGTAGTAACTAACATCACTTTCTTTTATATATATATATAAGATAGATTTATATCCATAAATAAGGTATACATATATATATATCAGAAAAACTTTAACTTAAGACTTAATTATAAAGTAAATGTTCATCAGGTATTTTTAACATAATTAGTATTGTCTCCCTAATAGGCATGTTTTCGTTACACCATAAGTGCTTAATTTGTATGGGGAGCTAAGCACTTTTAAGCACTATTAGTTCCCGATGAAGTTTGGTGCTTGTGTTCATGTCTTAATCGAGTATAATGTTGCCAGATTGGGCACCCTATATTTAGCAATATGGCATCCCATTTTTGGAGAGATGCTATCAAATATTGTGAATTAACGGGAAGAAGAAGAACAAAAATGAGAAATTATTTTAATATTTGCAAAAATAGTGTAAACAATTTAACATAGAATAGTAAATATATGTTTTATAAATACTTTTCACGAATTTTTTGTCTGTTTCGCACTGTTCTTTCTTCACAACTCATGACACCATTGCTACCAGATAGTGAAAATCCGCCACTTATTGCTTATGTGCCAGTTAGTGGAGGTCAGTTGTTTTCGTTGCAAAGTGCTAAACTAAAAGTGCTAGCTTGTAACGAAATATATAATCAAATATTTATAATCAATTTCGGCAATTTATGTTTTGGCACCCATGGCTAATCTGGAAAAACTTCCAGTTCAAAATAAATTTAATATATGTATATCCTCCACTTTGCTTGTAAAAAATGAAACCCTATGTTCCATAAGGGTATGCTTGCCACAGACGTAGCAAAACCAGTCAAGTTTTCCCAAACAGTCAGTTATTATTATTCTTACAAATTCCCTTGTAGAATAATGTAAGAAAATAAAAAGATTAACTGCCTGAACCACGATGTAACGTGTCACTCAAAAGTTCCGTTATGGTAATTTTGAGTGACAAAAATATAATGACAGAAATAATGAAGATGAACAAAGTACTCTTGGTAGTCGTTGAATAACAACCTTCTCTTTAGAGCTGGGAGAACCTACATACTCGTATGCGAGGAATAACAAATTAACACTTAACAGGCAATCTTGAATTTGGTCGGTTTGTTGGTGTTTGTGTTAAGTTTTGGGCTTTGGTGTGTTCTGACATATATAGTAAAATTGTATGGCCAAATGTTCCAATTTTTGTAGAACATTTCAACCCCGCCCCACCCATTTTTAGGGGAGTTTTTTACGATTTCTTAAAATATAGGCAAAAATCACCGTTATGGGGGTAAGCTAGAGGGTTAATATGTTCCACAAAAATATAGGTCTTAGCATTTGCTACAAAGTTGCTGAAGATACCCTACACCTCAGATGAACAGAACACGTAGTTTTATATATCGATATTCTGCACGAACAAGCAAAGGGGGGAAAACTTTAACCCCCCCTAAAATAAAATTCCGATGTGATCCTTCTAAACGCCGATACACGTATATATTTTTTTAGTCTCCTCTACCATAATCCATTGACAGAACCCTGTTATTTTTTTTTTGGTGTTGTACTGTGTAATCATGGTTGCCGTCATAATATAATTATTTTGCTGATACTCGTTCGATTCTCATCTGAGAAAATAATTGAGGCGACGATAGAAATGATCTACAAAAACGTAAATGTTTAGTAAATACGTCCTTCAATCAATTTCCATCTGCACATGATATTGTTGCGGAATATTTTATAAATGAAATCGGCGTTAAAATGCAAATACTCATAACAGTTCTTTTCATTTGTTGAGTACTTATTTGATTAAGTTTTTACAATTTTATATTTCAAGGGAAGTATAATTTGGGGTACTACCAAAAATTATGATAAGGACTCCCGTGCAAATGGATTCCCTGTGACCTTGTTTGTATCTTTGAGCTGTGGAAAGGGTCACAGTAATTTTGCAAACCACTTCTATAATGTGAAGCTTTTTTAATATATGTACACCAACTTCCTGCACACATACAAACTTTGATACATATACTTAATTGCATATGTATGTAATTGCAAATATTTGGTTGCCAGTGTGTGTGCGTTTGAGTATTTGTATTTACTGTAATCATTAAAGTGAAATCATCGTTTTTTATTGTTTTTTTTTTTATTATTTTGTATTGAAAACAACACACAATCAACCGGTAGCAAACCAGCAACAACAACCACAATAAAATCACAAACATATTGAAAATGGTTTGTATTTGTTTTTTTTTTCGCATTTTTTTATTCTTTTTTGGCCAACAATAAACATTAACCGAAAATAAAAATTAAAATGGGGTCAGGTCAATATGAACCAGTCGACCAACCGGCCATTCGGTCTGTCGATTCATTTTCACATGAACCAGACACAGAGGATGATGAGTAGTCCAAACAAGTACATTATGGAGTGAGAACGGTTTTTAGTCGTTTTTTATTTTAATAAATAATTTTTATTATCAGCAATTACAGCTTTCGACCTTGAGAGATGGCATTGACCTCGATTATGTCAGCCGGCTTTTTTGTGAAATTTTTTCCCATTCTCCGGAAAGGATATTAAGAGCAAATGAGTACGAGTTGGCCTGGCCCATAACAGTGAGGTGTCGGGTTTTTTGCATTTTTTTCGATTTTCTTCATAATGGGTGCGTGCAATGCCAACGCAATCTATTACACTGTGCAACAAAATTTAAAAAGTTATTTGTCTGGTTGATAATAATTGTGTATACTATTTTACAGAACTAATCTCCTTTTAGCTAGATACTCTTTTCCAATGATATTTAATAAATAAAATGCTTTGATACCCAGTTTATAGGTAAAACTGTTTAGCACCTCAAAATAGCAGTCAACCGTAGACTCCTCATTTTCATTGTTTGTTAAACTTTTACCACCAAGCCATTTTTTAGTTTCGAAATAGAGGGAGCTAAATCTGGCGAAAATGCTGTGTGATAAAACAATCCGGGCGTTAGTTCATTATTCTTGGATATCGCAATAGTGGATGTTTTGTTCCATTGTGAGCAAACGCAGCACCCATCTTGTGTCCAGCGATGTATAGGGTCAGAATATTTAATATCGACATATGTACATAGTTTATTTTTGGCTAAAATGTTTATAAGCATTTACAAATAGGTAATACGAGTATAAGATCTCGCTATCATTATACCCTCACTTTAGTGTGACGAGGGTATATATCATTTGCTACGGAAAAAAGTGTAACACGTCGAAGGAGTGACCTAAGACCCCAAGTATGTTCGGAGGAAATCCGTTTTGGGTCATTTTAAGTCGAATGAGCAATGTCCGTCCGTCTGTCTGTCTGTCTGCTGGCTGGTGCGCACGATAACTCTCGAAAGGAGTAACCGATTGACCTCAAATTTGGTATGTGGTAATATTTTTTTCTATCTCCGGCTAAGTTCGAAGATGGGCCATATTGGTCCACTCCTTCTAGTACCTCCCCCACAAAGGATTAAAATGTTGTGAAATATTGATTCTTTAATAACTGCTATACTACTTATTCGAATCTTTTGAAAATCCACACATAGTATTAGCTTATTAGTCGTTATGAACTCGAGAAAAATGGGCGAAGTCGCCACGTCCCTTTTGGTACCTCCCACACAAATGCACCATTTTGCACCAAAAGTTAACAGCTTATAACATTAATAACAGTGTATAAAAATACTTGAAATTTTGTACAGTATTATGCTTTTATATTGCCTACAGTCCAGGGAAAAATGGATGTTGTTGTCACGCCCCTTTTGGTACCTCCCACACAAAGGTACCTTATTGCACCAAAAGTTAACAGCTTATAACATTAAAACCAGTGTATACAAATACTTGAAATTTTGTACAGTGTAATGTTTTTATAGTGTCTATAGCCCTGTGAAAAATGGGCGTTATTTCCACGCCCCTCTTTGTACCTCCCACACAAAATGCCCAAATCATACCACAAATTAATGTCTCATAACGTTTATACCAGTGCACATAAATGCTTATAAGTCGGCACAGTGCAATGAATTTAAAGTATCTAATGTTCAGCGAAAAAATGGTGTATTTGATAAACCCCTTCAGGTACCTCCCACACAAATTGACAGAATAATTCGAGTAATATTCAATATTACATTACTCACAAAGTGAGGGTATACCTTAGTCGGTTTACCCGACTGAAATTTTCTTACTTGTTTTTTGTTATTTTTTTTAAAAAAAATTATGGGAATTTTAACCAAACCCATTGGTTTTCGTGGTTTGCGATGCGAACCCAAGCAAAAAACAAAAATTTATTGATGTGAGAGTTTTAGTATGTTGACGTAGTTCGGCAAAATACGGGTTTGGTTAGCAGTTCTTGTTAAATTCAATTTACTGCTTCCATAAGTATTTCAGCTGATTTATGTTTAAGACATACACTATTGCTACTGAATTCTGAAGATGATAGAGTGGTGTCTATCGAAACTACAGTCAATTCTACCAAGCAATTAAAACTCTCTACCAATTTTTGTATTTGTTTCTATTACTTTTTGCAATAGACAGAAAGTAACTGAACATATGGTCTCAAAACAAAATAAATTCTGACTGAATTTTTAAAAATAATTTTTTACGATTTTTTTTTTTAAAAAAACCTTTGTAGAAAAAATTGCTGCCCCCTCGATTTTCACAGAATGTTCGTCGAACTCTCATAAATCCAGAGACTCAATATTTGTAAAAGTTATGGGCGAAATACCAAGACTAGTAGTCTGACAATTTTCGTCTGTTTTTGCAAAATACTGCACAGTGGTACGAATTCAAAACCAAACAACCGATTGCGACCAAACTTGGCATGGTAGATGAAGAGGTGTTATAGAAGTTAAGTTTTATATTTGGCCTCCCTATGTCAGACAGGGGCGGAGCTAGAGGGCCTCAAAGTTGGCCACATCAGGTGAAGAAAATGTTCAAGCGCGTGTAACTCGTGTTTCTCCTCCGATTTATGTGTGTGTTTTACTAACAAAATTTTCACCTAAGAATTATTTCGTATAGTTACCGAGATATCTGCAATTGAAAATTGAATTTTTCATTTTTCCCTTACCGTGTGCTTTGTAAATATCGGAGCACAATATGCGCCGATTTCATCCGTATGAACATGCCTGGATGGGCAATTAAATTTCCTATATGACGAAAACAAAAAAAGGTCCGATATATTATTCGATCTGCAAATCGTGTGTACTTAGCTTTATATCATGCGGCCAATAAATTTGTCCGTCTACAGTCCGTTAGTTGAGCTTTCCCTGTACGCTCACACCTTTAAGACGAAATATCTGTTGCATTGTGTTAATGGGACATATGTTACATATACACACAATACATATATACCCGTGTCACACTTCCGCTTCCTTGATGGTGTATAGTCAAGCTGTCCTGACAGAGTGCATATGTGTTTGTGAGTGAGCATAAATGGCTTATTATTGCTGTACTTGTCCGTATATTAATGTTTGTCGTCACTTGGGCCTCCTGTAGTCCTTGTTGACTGCCTCTTCCTCAGCCTTGCCATCATAGTCACTCGGTGTCGCCGTCATTCCCATAATATCGGTTTTAAACACTTGTCTCTCCATCCACTGTTCTTCGCCATCCATGGGACGTGGTGAGTCCTTAGTTCACGACACAACGTAAAGCTCCAATAGCCACCGCGGCCGCTGCCTCCGCCGAACAATTGGAATGGGGTCATTGCCACATTTGTTTGTCTGGGGGCTTGTCTGAGCATTTTCCACTTTATGTTGGATCTGCCTGTCTCAGTGTGTGCGTGTGTGTGTGTGCACCCTGTGTCCTGCTGTTGCCGGTCCATGCACTATCCTCATCTGACTGTTGCTTGCTTGCGTACCTCAGTTGTTGCCTTTTTGTTTTTTTCATATTTTTTTGGAGGTTTTTAATGTGGCGACCACATTAATACAAAAAGGAAACCCGAAAAAAGCGAAAAAAAACATACGAACTCATATAAAACGAAAAAGTTAATTTTTATTGTTTGGTATTTTGGTTAATTCGCGATATTTTTCCCAGCTCTATACCGATAACTGCATGAGTTTTGGAAAATGTATTATGGGGCCGAGATTTTTAATACGATATTTTTGGACAAAACATATTTTAAATGAACTGCATGAAATACACTTTACTCCGCTTTTACTTTTGCTAATTCTGTCCAAAGAATAATTACTTAAGGATGTGGAAGAGTAGCATCTGTATCACTTAAATGCAAAACCAGGATAAACATAGACACATATAAAACTCGTTCCTTGTCGAAAAAGCTAATTAAATAAGTGTGGATTATATACTTTATATATACAATTGTAACTGATTTCTTTAAAATTTGACACCGTAATTCACTGTTCAAAAAACGGTCATGGGTCTGAATTTTTATTATTAACCTAAGAATTTTATTTCTGCCTAAAACTATTATATAAGGATGGTAAATGGTAAAATCATTTTGTGTGGGAGGTACAGGACTATAGCCACTATAACAGCATCACACTGTACAAAATTTCAAGTATTTGTATGCACTGGTATTAAAGTTACAAGCCGTTTACTTTTGGTACGAAACGGTCCATTTGTGTGGGAGGTACCAAAAGGGGCTGTACAATAATGCCACTGGCGGTCTGTAGGCGCCAGTAAAACATTATACTGTAGAAAATTTCAAGCATTTTATGCACTTGTATTTAAAGTTATAAGCAGTTAAATTTTGATGCAAAATGGTCCATTTGTGTAAAAGGTCCCAAAAGGGGCATGCCAACTTCACCCATTTTTCTCGAGGTAATAGCGACTAATATACTAATATTATGTGTAGAATTTCAGAAGATTCGAATGAGTTGTATAGAAGTTATTAAGGACCAATATTTCACTAAATTTTAACCCTTTGTGTCGGAGGTACCAAAAGGAGCAGACCAATATGGCCCATCTTCGAACTCATTTGGGGATAGATAAAAATATTGCCGCATACCAAATTTGAAGTCAATCGGTTACTCCTTTCGAGAGTTATCGTGCGCACCAGCCAGCAGACAGACCGACAGACGGACGGACATTGCTCATTCGACTTAAAATGACCCAAAAGGACTATCCGCCGAACATACTTGGGGTCTTAGGTCACTCCTTCGATGTGTTACACTTTTTTCCGTAGCAAATGATATACACCCTGGTATCACTAAAGTGAGGGTATAACAATTAAGAAAGTTCTGTCGGGTAAACCGACTAATGAATCCCCTCACCTTGAGTCTCAAAAAATATTAGTAAATTAATTTATTTTTTTCTTTTATTTAAATTATTATTCATTTACAGCCTGTTTCTATATTTCGCACGAAAGCGATGCGAACGAAGAACAGCTGATTTTAGACCTACTAAAAGGTATCAGAACGACAAAGTGACTGCAAACATAATGACTGATGCCAGTTAGTAGGTCTAAAATCAGCTGTTCTTCGCTCGCATCGCTTTCGTGCGAAATAGAGAAACAGACTGTTAAATTGCATTTAATAACTTTGGTACAAAATGGTCCATTAGTGTGAGAGGTACCAAAAGGGGAGTCCCAATAACGGTCACTTTTCTCTGGGCTCTAGGTACTATAAAAGCATTACACTGTACAAAATTTCAAGTCTTTGTATGCACTGGTTATAAAGATAAAAGCTATTAACTTTTGGTTCACAATTGTCCATTTGTGTGGGAGGTACCAAAAGGGGCATGGACAATTCGCCCATTTTTCTCGAGGTAATAGTGACTAATAAACTAATCCTATGTGTAGAATTTCAGAGGATTCATAGAAGTTATTAAATAATCAATATTTCACTAAATGTTAACCCTTTGTGGGGGAGGTACTAGAAGGAGTGGACCAATACAGCCCATCTCCGTAGTGGTTCGTAGCAAATTATATATACCCTCCACTCTAAGGTGAGGGAATAGAAAAAAAATTTTAAATACATTTTTTGCTTTTGCGAATTTTTTAATTGCTGTTGAACGTCTGAACCGATTTTTGCAAATTTTACGTCGTTTGAAAGAGTACATAACGGACCATTTTTGGTTTTATTTTTTAAGGTATAGCTTTTTTCCGACATTTTGTGTTTTAAAAACTTTAATTTAAAAAGTATGCACAGACTCTCACAAATCCACAAAGTAATTGAATTTAAAGGGTCGTAATATTTGTAAAAGTTGTGGGCGAAATACTAAGGCAGGTCTGGCAATTTGGAACATTTTTAATGTTCCAAATTGCCAGACCCCAAACGACGTAAAATTTGCAAAAATCGGTTCAGCCTTTCAAGAGCAACTACGAATTTTGTAAAAAATGTTTTTTTTTATTTTTTTTTAATTTAAAATCTGCATACAATTTTGGAAAAAAAAAATTTCGCAAAGAAAATGAGAGTGATATCTTATTGTACCACTTAGCAACCTTTTACAAAATTTTCAACAAAAATAAAATGCATAGCTAAATATTACAAATTCTAACCCTTATCTGCCAAACTTTACAAAAATCTGCTGAGAAGTGTTTGGAGCCAAACTCCAAATGTTACTTAATTACTGAAACTGTTGCA
Source organism: Eudasyphora cyanicolor (assembly GCA_963930755.1). Lineage (NCBI taxonomy): Eukaryota > Metazoa > Arthropoda > Insecta > Diptera > Muscidae > Eudasyphora > Eudasyphora cyanicolor. The sequence continues at coordinate 38,537,129 of OZ005734.1, read as the reverse complement.
GCACTTTTTTTTGCAAATATTACCCGTGTCTACATTTCGGACAATTACGGCTCACACCTCTCACACTCCAAATACTCGTACTACGAACACTGAAGCGGCAGTGTTACTCCATTTTATGTTGTGCGTAAAATTTCCTTTAATTGTTCGCTTAACCCGTCGATGTGTGTGTTCTGTTTTCGGACCACCACCACCTCCTCATGAGTGAGTTTTTTAATACATTTTTTTTTGGTAAACGCAGCAAAACGACGAAAAAAATACAAAATGAATATTAATCAACAAATTGCACGCAACTTTCATTTTCACTTTGGCGTTGTTACTTTTTTGTTGTTTGTATTATTTCGCACGGACACTTGTTGCATGCGTAGGCCTATCAAAGGATGCGAAGGATGGTTCGAGTGGGGGAATGGTCTCGTTGTAATTTTTCATTTCTTTTATGAACATTTATTGTATTCTCTAGCGATTTTTCTTTCTGATATACATATAATACTATGTATTATATACATATATGACAAATAAGTAGATGTTGCGAAAATGCATTATTGGGATTTTAAAATATGTTATACCAGAAATAACAAAATATATTATTATCTTACCTCTACTCGCACTGAAGTATAGGTTTAGTTTTATGTAAGGAATGACAGGCTCACTTGGACTATTTAGCCCTGGGAGTCAGAATCCCAAATCTGAGAGAGAATCCCAAATCATTTTATAAATGTTGTAACTCGAACAAAGAACATATACAATTATTAGGACGGAAACAAAGATTTATTTATTATTATTTTCTTCCCAAATATATATTTTTTTGTGTATGCCAAATATTATATATTTAAAATATACCCTAAACATTTGTATATTTCAAGCAGAATATGTTTGGAACAATATACTACCGAAGCGATTTTTTACCCTCACTTTAGTGTGACGAGGGTATATATCATTTGCTACGGAAAAAAGTGTAACACATCGAAGGAGTGATCTAAGACCCTAAGTATCTTCGGAGGAAATCCGTTTTGGGTCATTTTAAGTCGAATGAGCAATGTCCGTCCGTCTGTCTGTCTGTCTGCTGGCTGGTGCGCACGATAACTCTCGATAACACCATAACCGATTGACATCAAATTTGGTATATGGTAATATTTTTTTCTATCTCCGGCTAAGTTCGAAGATGGGCCATATTGGTCCACTCCTTCTAGTACCTCCCCCACAAAGGGTAAAAATGTTGTGAAATATTGATTCTTTAATAACTACTATACTACTTATTCGAATCTTCTGAAATTCCACACATAGTATTAGTTTATCAGTCGCTATCAACTCGAGAAAAATGGGCGAAGTTGACCCGTCCCTTTAGGTACCTCCCACACAAATGCACCGTTTTGCACCAAAAGTTAACAGCTTATAACATTAATACAATTGTATAATAATACCTGAAATTTTGTACAGTGTAATGTTTTTATAGTGCCTATAGCCCTGTAAAAAATGGGCGTTATCGCCACGCCCCTTTTTGTACCTCCCACACAAAATGGCCAAATCATACCACAACTTAATATCTCATAACGTTTATACCAGTGCACATAAACGGTTATAATTCGGCGCAGTGCAATGAATTTAAAGTATCTACTGTTCAGCGAAAATAGGTGTATTTTTTAAACCCCTTCTGGTAGCTCCCACACAAATTGACAGAATAATTCGTGTAATATTCAATATTACATTACTCACAAAGTGAGGGTATACCTTAGTCGGTTTACCCGACTGAAACTTTCTTACTTGTTTTTAGCGTGTGGTGCTTTGTCAACCTAATGGAACTTAATATAAAAAAATGTAAACATATTTCTTTCTCTAGAAATGTCAATTTCCAATCCAATTATTATACGTTATGCTGGAATCTGTTGAATCCTTTATGGATCTTGATATTCTGTTGGATCGTCGAATGAATTTCAGATCACATATATCGTTAACAACTAATAAGGCTTATGATGCTCTCCGATTTGTGAAGTAAAGAGTTTACTGATCCTTCTGTAACGAGAAATTTATATACTTCGCTGGTACGATCTTTTCTGGAATATGGTCCGTAATATGGGATCCCTGTTATACAATACTCTGTAATCGCATGGAATCTGTTCAGAAAACAATTCCTACTATTCTGTCTATGTCGATATGTTTGATCTCCACAAAATCTGCCTTCGTACGAGTATGAGTACATACTGGATCTTATAAAGTTACCTTCGTTAAAGAGCAGACGCATATTGCTGAATATTTCTTTTATATTAAATATATTACATAGGAAATAATACCTCTGATCCATCTAGACAAACTTTGAACTTCTACACATGAACTACTTCAGAACTAAATATGCAAATAACACTGTGCAACACTGAAAAAAATACACGGATATGACCAATTTCTTTTTATGGGCCTCGAAAGATTCGGAAAATCAGTGGACCCCTTGAAAAAAGGTGTCATCGGTTTTTGAGCAACAGCTACTTCAGACTTGGTGATAGCGCTTAACTATATTTGGCAATAATGTAGCTAAGAACACGTTGAACAAAGTCTGTTAACATTTCATGCCTGCACATTTTTTCCTGCACTTTTTTTCGAAAAACATGGGATTAAATTTATTTTTTTCACTTTTTTTGGCATAACTTTAAGGGATCGCTGATTTTTTACTAACAATATTTGGCAATATTGTAGCCACGGTAAATCTGAACAACTTTTATGAACATATCAATACAATCTGAACGTGTCTAGGCACCTTAAATAGCTCAAAAATCCACATTGTACCCCAAAAATTTAAGTATTTCACTGTTATGTAACAAAAATATATTTTTTTGGTATATGGCATGTACAGCAACTTTATAGAAAATATTAATGCCAATATTTTTGTGGAACATTTTAACCCTCTAGCTCCCCCACATAACTGTTATTTTTGGCCCCTTTTTAACAAATCGTAAAAAACACCCCTTAAAAGGGGGAGGGCGGGTATGAAATGTTCTACAAAAATGTTCGCCATAAAATTTTACTATATGTGTCAGAACACACCAGAGCTCAAAACATAACACAAACACCAAAAAAGGTAAAATGGTATTGCAACCAATTTCAGGTTGCTATCATTTCTAAACCGCTAGTCTGATAGCTGACAGATTTATTTCAGTGACAGTTCATTTTATTGTTTACAAGCTTACAAAAGCATTTTCATCTATTGCATTCAGAAAAAAGTTATTCGTGATGGATTCAAGCGTGATAGTGTGATTGCTTTATATTTGGGTGGAAAAACACAAGTGGCTGTCGTTAGAGCCCTCCATCATTTAAATGTGAATAAATCTTTTGTTTCTCGTACCATTGCTCGTTACCATGATACTGGCAGTGTTGCATCGCGTCCAAAAAGTGGACGAAAACAACGGTAACAACACCGGAAATGATCCGAAATGTGAGGCCCAGATTTGATCGAAATCCACGCCGCAGTGGTAGAAAAATTGCTCGTGAGCTGAACATATCGCGAGAACGGATACAACACATATTAAAAAATTAGCTTGGACTAAAGCCATTGAAGTTCCAAAAAGTGCAAGAGCTCACCGATGCACAAAAAAAAGTTAGACTGGAAAGAGAAAAGGAGTTGCTTCGCTTGCACGAAAGTGGCCAGTTACCGAATGTGGTTTTCTCCGATGAGAAGCCATTCCAAATTGAGCAGTTTGTGAACAAACAAAATGATCGGGTTTACTTGCCAAAGAGGTCAGCTGAAAATTTACACCTTCGATTGGCCACCAGAACTCAAGCGGCGCCGATGGTAATGGTGTGGGCCGCCGTAACGGCCGATGGTCGCTCCCCGCTCGTATTCATCCACCATGGGGTCAAAATAAATGCCGAATATAATCGGGAAAATGTCCTAAAGACAGTATTGAAGCCCTGGGCAGACAGACATTGCGGTATTTTGGCCCGGGAATGGGCCAAAATACCGCAGAGCCACTTTCGTGCAGCGTGTGATGGCTTTGTCGGCCGTTTGAAGGCCATAATTCGTGCCAAAGGAGGCCAATTCGAACAAATCTAAACTGTTTCTAAAATTTTATGTTATTTCCGACATTTCTTGCTTTTGAACAATAAAATTTAAAAAAAAATTAAAAAAATATAGCGCTTTATTTTGTTGCATTACATATCAGCCACCCTGTAATATTGTAAATAGTCTCTAAGGATATAAGTCTATAGACTAATAATAATAAAAACAAGTAAGAAAGTTCCAGTCGGGTAAACCGACTAAGGTATACCCTCATTTCGTGAGTAATGTAATATGAAATATTACACGAAATAGTGTGTCAATTTGTGAGGGTGGTACCAGGAGGGGTTTATCAAATACACTTATTTTTGCTGAACAGTAGATAGTTAATATTCATTGCACTTTACCGAATTATAAGCGTTTATGTGCAATAGTATATTTACATTATGAGCTATTCAATTGTGGTAGAATTTGACTATTTTGTATGGGAGGTACAAAAAGGGGCGCGGTGGGAACGCCCATTTTTCACAGAACTATAGGTTGTTCAAAAGCGTTACACTGTGCACAATTTTGTAGTATGTTCGTGCATTTGTACTCCCGCTACAAACTTTTAACTTTTTGTACAAAATGGTATCTTTGTGTGGGAGGTTCCAAAAGGGGCATGGCAATAACACCCATTTTTCTGTTAAGTTTTTGTACGACATGGTCCCTTTGTGTGGGAGGTACCAAAAGGGGCGGGGTCATTTTACCCATTTTTCTCAAGTCTATAGCGAAATATTTTCACAATATTTTCACTGTTTGTGAGGGAGGTACTATAAGGTGTGGACCAATATGGCCCATCTTCGAACTTACCCGGAGATAGAGAAAAATATTATCTCATACCAAATTTTAAGTCAATCCGATATTCCTTTCGTGAGTTATCGTGCGCTCCTGCCAGACAGACAGTCGGACAGACAGACAGACGTATGGACATAGTTTAAATGACTTAAAATGGCTCAAAATGGCTCAAAATGGATTTCCCTCGAACATACTACAAGTTATTAAAGAATCAATATTTCACTAATTATTTAAATTCCAATGCTCTTCGAATGTGCCTTTTGGTAAATAAATTGTAAAAATAGTAATTTATTTTTTTTAAATTCCAATATTCTTCGAATGTGCCTTTTGGTAGTTGGACCGTATTTTGTGAAATAAAAGCTCGATAAAATCAGGATACCCATTAAATGTATGCAGTATATATTAGATGATGCGTACCAAATGTGTAACACTTCCAAGAAGTGATCCATGAGACCCCATGAATATATCGTCCGTCCGTCTGTCGGGATGGTGTACACGATAACTCTCGGCAGGAGTAACCGATTAACATCAAATTTGGAACATATTAATATTTTTTTCTAGGGTCCGCCAAATAACTTTTTTTTTTTTGAAAATGCTATAAAAAAACTACAGAAAACGCATTTGATGGTCAGTTGGCTTCAACTCCTAAACCAATTGGACTTTGTATGCCGTCATACCAAGGTCTTTACGCAAAATTCGTCTCAATGATGTCTCCGAAATATTCAATTGTTGAGAACGACGGTGAATTGATGTTGATGGCGCCTCACGCACACTTTCTGCCACAGCAGCAATATTCTCGGGTGTACGCACTGTTTGTGGCTTTTCACGCTTTGGTTTATCGATGAGGATGCCAGTTTCTTTTACTTTTTTCACAAGATAACGAACATACGGAGCTGACGGTGCTTCTCTTCTTCCAAAATCCGTAACTCCGTAAGGATAAAACTAATTATCTGTCAAATCAGACATGAGCTAAGTGTTGCCATTCACGAAATAAGCACTAGTTGAAAAAAAACGTTAGATGGCGGACCCTTTATATAAGCTTAAGATCAAAGACGGACAATGTTGGTCCACTCTTTCCAAAACGAGTACCTCACCCACAAAGATTTAAAATTTAGTGAAATATTTAATAACTTCTATACTTCTTTTCAGAATCATTTACAATTCCAAATACAGTATTTAGTTCATGGTCGCTATCACCTTGAGAAAAATTGGCGACATAAACACGCCCCTTGTAGTACCTCCCACACAAAAAGACCATCTTGCACCAAAAGTTAACGGCTTATAACTTTTATATTCATAATAATTTAATTAAAACAAACAAATAAATAAATTCACGAATATTATTTGGGACTAAAGTTTAGGGGATTCATAAGCCGGTTTAACCGACTGAACTTCTTTACTTGTTTGTTATTCGTTCATTGATCAGAAACCTGACACTGCCACATTTCATAACATCTATCATAAAATGTAAATCCTTATATAGGGGTCGTCATTGAGAATATTTGAAGTTCGGGCCAAACGGCGAATTACTTCAAAGTAATGTTCTTTATTAACCGTATTGCTTTTGTAACGTGACAATTTTTACTCGTCAAAAATTTTCGTACACAATTTTTTTTATTTGTATTTACGGGCCACACCATTATATGTAATTTGTCTCACACTTAAGGGCCACGCTAATGTAGATACGAATATACATTCATACTCCATGTTTAATTATATCCAACGAGCAACATATACAGGGTGGCTGATATGTAATGCAACAAAGTAAAGCGCTATATTTTTTTAATTTTTTTTTTAAATTTTATTGTTCAAAAGCAAAAAATGTCGGAAATAACATACAATTTTAGAAACAGTTTAGATTTGTTCGAATTGGCCACCTTTAGCACGAATTATGGCCTTCAAACGGCCGACAAAGCCATCACTCGCTGCACGAAAGTGGCTCTGCGATTTGATGATCGATACTTTGTTATTTTTTAGTGCGAACCTTACTCTCTAAAATTCCCTAGGCGCAAAAGTCCAACGGATTGAGATCCGGAGATCTTGGTGGCCATTTTGCGGTAGAAATGAAGCGAGGAACCTCCTTTTTAAGCCATTCTTGGTTGACGCGTGCTGAGTGCGATGGTGCTGAGTCCTGTTGGAATGTCCATGGTCTGCGGCCGAAATGTTTGTCTGCCCAGGGCTTCAATACTGTCTTTAGGACATTTTCCCGATAATATTCGGCATTTATTTTGACCCCATGGTCGATGAATACGAGCGGGGAGCGACCATCGGCCGTTACGGCGGCCCACACCATTACCATCGGCGGCGCTAGAGTTCTGGTGGCCAATCGAAGGTGTAAATTTTCAGCTGACCTCTTTGGCAAGTAAACCTGATCATTTTGTTTGTTCACAAACTGCTCAATTTGGAATGGCTTCTCACCGGAGAAACCAAATTCGGTAACTGTGCCACTTTCGTGCAAGCGAAGCAACTCCTTGGCTCTTTCCAGTCTAACTTTTTTTTGTGCATCGGTGAGCTCTTGCACTTTTTGGAACTGCAATGGCATTAGTCCAAGCTCATTTTTTAATATGTGTTGTATCCGTTCTCGCGATATATTCAGCTCACGAGCAATTTTTCTACCACTGCGGCGTGGATTTCGATCAAATCTGGCCTTCACTTTTCGGATCATTTCTGGTGTTGTTGCCGTTTTTTTTCGTCCACTTTTTGGACGCGATGCAACACTGCCAGTATCACGGTAACGAGCAATGGTACGAGAAACAAAAGATTTATTCACATTTAAATGCTGGAGGGCTCTAACGATAGCCACTTGTGTTTTTCCACCCAAATATAAAGCAATCACACTATCACGCTTGAATTCCATCACGAATAACTTTTTTTCTGAATGCAATAGATCAAAATGCTTTTGTAAGCTTGTAAACAATAAAATGAACTGTCACTGAAATAAATCTGTCAGCTATCAGACTAGCGGTTTAGAAATGATAGCAACCTGAAGTTTGTTGCAATACATATCATCCACCCTGTATGTTGGTATATATCTTCAGTACAGTATCATTTTCATTGCATATAGATTTCTGTCTTATCTGCCCATTTAAGTGTCCCACCTTGTGCCAGCATTCGGGAGGGAGCTATCACCCCGAACGTGAGCAAATTACAATACGAAGTAAAGCGCCGCGAACGGCCAACTCGACTTCGAAAGTCTTGTAGCTGGAAATTTTAAACGCCTTAGGTCAAATACATTGGTATCACAGAGACTGCGGTCTACTGTTCAAACCACAGAGACTTCGGTGTACTGTTTTATCCCCAGAGACTTCGGACTACTGTTTAAACCACAGAGAATTCGGGTTACTGTTCCATCACAGATAATTCCATTTACAGATCTCCCACAGAGGCTTCGGCTTACTACCCCTACCCCCGGCAAGCTTCGGCTTACTGTATAAACAGTATGGGGATCTACGAATCCTATAGTTCCCATCTAGTCCCAGGATGAAAACTGGATGACTCACCAGTGCTAGATTTTCTGGAGTCTAAGTGGTAGTATCTTCGGCTACGCAGAATACCCAACAGCTGAGGAGTTAACCAACACCCGAACATGTCTATCTACCGGAACCCGAAGCTGAGCCGTCTGCAGAGAATATATGCCAACCAAAGATCCGACCGACATCCGAACATATATGTATACTCACCGAAACTCAAAGCTGAGCCGTCTGCTGAGAATACAGTACAGCCGAGGATCCGACTGCCTTTCGAGATTGTCTGCATGCCGAATGCCGAAAACGAGTCTTCAGCCTAGAACAGTTTTCGATTACCTTAAAATCGTAGATAACATTACTTTTAAGAATAGTTGCCGATTACCTTAAAATAACAACTAACAAAAGTTCCCTACCGACTCAAATCCTTATCCAATCCGATTAATTAAAGTACTTTGTCACATCTCAGTAAAGTATTTCGTTCCTGCAAAAAAATGCTGCCCCGTCGACATGAAATACTAGACAAAATTGCATCTTTTAAGTCAAAATAATTTAAGAAAACTCAAATTTTCAAACTTAAAAAATGTTTTAAAAGTGCAATATTCGGAAAAAAGGCGAAGAAAATGCTGCACTTTTTCCAGAAACGAAATCGCCATGAGTATAATCAACAAACACTTGAATTGTATTGTCGCCCTAAAAAGGGATAAATACTGTGTTATTATTCCGTAACCCAGCAAAAAAAGAGCACCCAAAGAAGCAATAAAAATCCCCAACTTATGATCCGGAAGTTGTTCTAATTTGGATTTTCACCAATGAATTTAACAAGGGGTTGTCGCGCCGGGGAAGTACTTCTTTGTCACCACTTTTGCACAACTCTTTTAAAGCACTGTAAGATTTGCTTTTTTGGTGTTGTATTTATTTGATCCAGAGATTTTATTTTTTAAAGGAATACAAATGTTGACATAGGGAAGGGAACGTATAAATAATATACTATTGGCCAAAGAGATTAACGATCATACATACATATGTATGTATGTTTAGGACATTTGAAGATGTCTGTAATCTGTATGGTGTAGATGGCTCTTGAAAAGTGTGACCCCATAGTGTAATTAACATTCTCACAAAAAAAAAGTTTTCCGTAGCCCCGGTTCAGAGAGTAGTAAAGTACCACAGTGTGGTACAGTATGTATGGTATGGTATATTTAATTACCATAATTTCTTTTAAAATTATTTAATTACACCACACTGTGGTACAATTTATTATGATTTTATGCATTTGTTTCTAACACCAAAAATGAGAAGAGATATATAGAACCATCGTTTATTATACCGATCGACTTAGAATCACTTTCTGAACCGATTTAGCTATATCAGTTTGTGCATGCGTTCTTGTAATCTATGTGCAGGTCACAAATATAGTCCGATCTCAAAGAAATTTTGTACATATCTTTATTTTGGGACAAGACAATTCGTATTGAAATTGAAAGACAATCCGTATTTCTTTCGTCTACGGCGAACGATCAAAAATCTCTTAACTATTTGAATATCAGTTTAGAACCAGATATCGTAATATATATGAATGTACCTTCGATTTAGCTTATACCCTCTATAGAAGATATAATTTCCTTTCGATGTTCATGAAATTTGGTAAAGAGTGTCTTATTTTAACAGTTAATATCTGTGTGAACAATATCGGTTCAAATTTACATATAGCCCCACATACTCGCATGGATGTGTACCTTCCGATTTAGCATCTAAGCTCCATAGAAGTCATATTTTAGCCAAATGTACTATATTTTGCACAAAGAATTTTATAATCCGAGAATAAAAGGTCACTAGCAAGGTTGGAAAAATCTGTTTTCATGTTTTATATCAGAGCATTATTAAATTTGGCAGAGATTAGTTTATAGAATCACGAACACTGCGAAATTTGATAAAAAAAAATGGATACCCTTCAGATAAAGGCCAAATTTAAATACAGACCCACATAGAATTTTGCATAGGTGTCAAACACGATTTATAAAAATCAAAACAGCAACAAGAGAACAACTACAAAGGTTAAATAAATGTGAGTTACGCCTTTTGTTCTGTATCAAAAACGAGCACTTGATGTTACGTCTTTTTTTCTTGAATAAAATCGTGATTTTTTGACGAAAAACGAATTTTAATTTTTTGAGGGTTACGCTCTTGGGCATTTCTGGTGACGCTATATTAACATTTTTGGAAAGTATAAAGTGTTGTTCATAAATTCAGTTTTTATCGCAATCCAATGTACTACAATTCCAAAATTTAACATATTTCGAAGAAAATCAGCAAACTTTGAAATGACTTTATGTTATTTTAATCGGCTATGAAAAAGTCGACTTGTAGGTCCGATTTATCAACCTAGTCGACTGAAACGAAATTTAATTGATGAAAAAGTCGACTAGCTTCCAGAACCATTCACTAATTCTGATATAACCGCCATATAAATATATATTTCTTCCCTTTAGCACTATAGACGCAGTATTTTACATATATATCATAGCCCTCATACATATGTTCCTTCCGATCTGGACTTTTATCACTTCACAAGATTCATTTTACATCCAATCGTTTTAAAATTATGCATTCTTGGGTTAATAATTTATATTCCGAAATTACATTTTGGTTAGTTATTTAGAAGAACTTCATTAAATGCCGAAAAAATGTTCATACTTATGAATTGGAAGTACTTATAATGTTATTCTTTTGGAAATACTTCTTTTATTTTTTGCTGGGAAGGTTTGTGGGCCCTTATGGCTACCCCGGAGACGACTGGAACTACATCAGCCGAAGACAAAACCACGTTACACCTTCCGACACAATGCACCAAGCCATTGTACGAGAAGAAATCTCATGTATTTATAATTGTTCACGTATTCACAGCTCCTGAGCAATGGTGATGCTACAAACTATAAATTCAAACTGATTGACAATGCCTACATATGTTGGGGACTTATGTACGTATCATTCGTCCTTTATTCGAAATACCACGTTTTATTTCTTTCGACTGCGGACCAATAAATAAATTTTTCATATTGTCACCCCTGCTAAATATATGATAATCTAGGTCGAGCCGGTGCTTTGTAGGTTTTGTTCGAATATCTTAAAGTTGTGTGGGAAAAAAATTCCTACAAATGTTGTTTCAAATCATTGCATCATTTTCATTTCTTCGGAATTTACTTTAAATATTATCCCACATATAACACAATCATTGCAATGCGGTTTAGATTTTCATCCTTTCTTGTAGAAATTTTAGATTTTGCCTTTTTAGGTCTTTGCTCCCAACCACAAAGAATTATAAAATTACCTTTAAAAGATATAAATGTCACATTTAAATAACTTGGTTTTCTTCCTTGAAAGAAGGCAATTGGTCATGCGTTGGGTCAGTTGGTTAATAGATTTTTGTAAAATAAAATGACCACAACATTAGCACCGAAGACCAAATCCGAAATTCACGGACAGGCAGAGACTTAACAATATAGCCCAAGACTTAAATTTGGGAATTGAATTATAAGGGAAATGGGGTGAAATAGTTTGCCAGCAAAACTATAAGATTACAAACATTTGGCTAATAAAAACTTTGTACATTATTTGTATGACTTAAGGGTTTAAAAGGGATTTCTGTTTAAATGTGACCGAATAGCCAAACACAAATAAAATATTTGTACGGCTATGTGTGTATGTACCATTTTGGAATCCCCTTTAAGATTGTTTTGTTCCTCTACCTTAACACTTTTAATTGCCTCAATTTTATGAATGCCAATTTAACCCTGAAAATTCATGATTTTCAAACTCAAGGTTGTCTTCTAATGTAACTTTACTGCCCATCTACTTGTAACTTAATATATGAGTGATTCCCAACCAGGAAATGTTGTCAGAAAAGTAAATTCTTAATTTGGATCTAAAAGGAATACTCAACAGGTGCAGTTATGCAATAAAGTACCAGGATATTGTACCATAAGTATTTATGGTTGTAGTCCTTTTAATGACTTTTTAGTCACATGAGCTATGTCCGTCCATATGTCCGGCTTCTGATGGGTGTATTGATCGACTTCTTCTGTGTGCTTGCCCACAAAAGGTTAACATTTAGTGAAATATTGAATCTCTTAAAACGTATATGCTGTTTTCCCCATTCCTCAATAATTCCATATCTAGCATTAGTTTTTTCCTTGCTATCAATCTAAAAATTTTGAAATTGGCCATATTTGTTTCACAATTTTTTGCCCGAAAAGAATATGACTTCATAAAGATGATTATCGCAATTATGATGACAATAAACTCGTGTGATTCTGGCCGTAAGAGAATATACTGCATATTATGCCTTAAGGAACATTAAATAAATTTCCCCAAAAATCAGCACAGACGCATACATATAGTACATGCGTATACATACATTGTATGCGAAGGACACTGAATGAAGGTATAACAAGAATCAACCAAATAGTTACAAAGTCGTTAAAAGATCCCCATAGAATATTGTCTTTTTGGATGAGTTCGATGATTTAGACAAATGAAGAGATTGGCGAAACACGTATCCTTCACGCCGCTGTTCGAGTACGTAAAATACCTTTTCGTGTAAGCCGCTTCAGTGCTGCTGTGTGTATTGTTTTGGTAGATTCCCTTTTGGTCTGGCGCCACTATCCAATTGATCTTTTGTAGCTTTTATAGTTTGTTTGGCAATCAAAACAGGACACGGGCTTTTGTTTGTCTCTAAGTAAAGATGCTAATAAGATAACGACTTAATATGTGTTTCCTTTAATACTCATTAGAGCCATAGAAACAAGGACGAAAACATTGAATAGACAACACGCACACACCTCAATCGAAGGCAAACATAATGTCTACCAACACAGTGGGCGATACTCTGTTTTTTATGAACTCTCAGCCAAAGCATTGGGAAATAATACAAAAACATGCTGGGGTAACATAAACTACAATCGAAATCAGAGAAAGTTGCTCTTTAAATTATCTATTTATGAACTTAGTCAGTGTTACCAGCCGAATTGAAACCAAAGAATATTTTGTCAATAAATTAATATTTTAAGAAAATTTGGTATGTTAAATAAATGTTTGTACCAAATGATCCCTTTGTGTGAGAGGTACCAAATGGGGCGTGGCAATAACTCCAATTTTTTACCGGACTGAATACACTATAGAAGCATTACACTGAACAAAATTTAAATTATTTATCTGCACTGACATTAAAATTATTAGGGAATCGTGGTCGACTGGAAAGCGTTTTTCTTTTATTTAAAAAAAATGGACTTAGCGCACGAAAAGTTGCAGTTGGAGAACGATTATTTTGATCATAAAACTGTATAATTTGTATACGTTGTTCTTGCGTATATCTTTCCATGATTAAATTGTAAACACTACTGAATACAATGAAAAACAAATGACAGATCATGACATATTACAAATGGCCGAAACGTCACTTCAAAAACATATCATCCCTATTGGAAAACCTGTTATATAGAGTGTACCCTACACATATACATACATATATGTTTCAAGCAGAATATGTTTGGTTAGTTTTTCCTAGATTCGCGTTATTCTTTATAGTTAAAAATGGCATAAGCAGCATTAGCTTTTGTTTTGAAGCACTAATTACACTAGCCAACAGTCGTTTTGTTATTTGGTTCTAGCATAGTTTTTCTCATTGATTTTGACCTACTGAACACGAAAATGAGTTTTAAAAATTTTTCTGTCGATTGGTTTTCGAGATACAAATTTTTGAACTTTTTTTTTTAAATTTTTGGAGGTACACTTAAAATTTTGAGCATATCTTTCGTCTTCTACTACTCAAATTAAAGCAAATTGAGATGTCTACAACTCATTCTCAGAAAATTTTCAAATCGGGTGAGTAGTTTTGATGTTGGCGGCTTAAAAAGGTTAAAAAACTGCTTTGATTTTCATTATTTGCACAGCTAACCTACTAGGAGGGATCGAAAAAGCAAGTTTTTTATAATCCTTTTGGAATAGAACGGAACAGTTGCTCCTATACATAAGTTACTTCTGTTCAAAATTTCACCACCCTGGGTTAATGTCTTCTGTTCTGGCAAGGGACGTGAAATTTCAAAAATTTAGTGAAATCAGCAATTTTTTTTTGGAAATTTTTTTCAAATGTCACAGCACTTTGCAGTTTTGATAAAATGTTTAAATTAATATTAATAACACAAATATTTCATAATTGTAAAAAACCTATTTACAATACCGTAGGGACGTTTCGTCGAAAATGGTATAATGAAAATGCAGAACATAGAAACACAGGTGCATTTTACGATACGAATTTTGGCAAACCCACTTTACATGTACAAAATTGTTTGGAAAAAACGTTTACGTAATTTTTATGATTCTCAGAATTAAAAAAAAAATAAGTAATACACAAATAGTTATTTAATTTTTATGATTGTGGTTGCAGAGTAATATACGCTTCTGAATGTGCGTGGACGCTCTTCGTGTTCCTTTATGACTGCTACTCCGTTCACAGTCAATTAAAGGGAAAAAAGGGAATTACACTTTTTTATTGATGTGTGTTTTCCCGATGGCTACCTGTATCGGATTTTTTTACAGAAATTCCCCCCACATTTGTGAGTGGTCATTATTTGGAAACTTTTCCACAATTTGAAACGCACACTTGCTGAATCGAGTATATAGCCACCCTTAAAAGATGCGCCCATTCATAAGTACCTGTCAGTAAAATATTGTAACATACTTAGTATTTATAGGTGTTCATTTATCGTTTTTTGTCATTCAACAAGTGTCTACGAACGCGAGTAGTACGAGTAAAAAGTGAAACAAATTGAATTTAAGTGCATATAATACCTACCCAACAAGTAAGACAATGAGTAAAAGACTACGTGTGTTCGAGTGTTTGAACAATCCAGACAATTTCTGCAATGTTTGTGGCGAGTTTATAAAGAATAATCACGCACACACGTTTACTCCAGCAGTGCAATTGCACTATTTGAATTATTTTGGTATTTCACCAAATATCACAGAACCATGGACACCTAAGTCGCTATGTGATCTTTGCTATATAATCCTAACCAACTGGGCAGCTGGCGGAAGGTAAGAATTTTTATTTAAACACATTAAGCAAATATAGTAATTTATTTTAATTTTAGGCGCCATATGAAATTCGATACACCAATCATGTGGAAAAAGCCGCTATGCCATTCCACAGACTGTTATTTTTGCCTCACCACAAACAGTGGGGTAGGGAGATTTTTAAAATGGAACTACGCTCAAGTGGGATCGTTTGCACTTCCAGTACCATATTCGAATGATGTACCATATCCAGTGTGCCCTGGTGCATCTCTTCAAAAAGCAGAATCATCAGATCAAGAGTCCGAGTCAAGTGCAAGCGAATTTGGGGCGTGCAGAAAGCGAAAATTACTGTCACAGGCCGAACTAAACGATTGGGTGCGCGATTTTGGTCTCACTAAGGAGAAATCCGAACTTTTTGCGTCTCGGATGGTACAGTGTGAATTTGCGGATTCAGAAGTGAAAGTAACAGCGTACAGGAAGCGTCACCAGCAGTATGCAAAATTTTATACAAAGAAAGACGAAATATGTTTTTGCAGCGACATTTCCGGCTTGTTCCAAGAGCTTCACCAAATTCACAACCCCAATGAATGGAGGTTGTTTATTGACAGCAACAAAGATAGCTTGAAGGCAGTTCTCTTACATAATGGGAATGAAAAGCCATCTCTTCCTATTGCTCATGCGGTTCATTCAAAGGAGAACTATGAAACTATGAACATTTTGCTGAAATGCATAGAGTATAGCAAATATAATTGGAAAATATGCGCCGACCTCAAAGTTGTGGCCATTCTGTGTGGACTCCAAGGAGGCTATACGCGACATTGCTATTTTATGTGCCTTTGGAATAGCCGCGCTGATGATCAGCATTATATTAAAAAAAAATGGCCGGAACGAACGAAACCTGTAGTTGGAGAAGCGAATGTTCAGCGCAAACCACTAATAGAGAACCGTGAAAATATAATACTTCAGCCGCTGCACATAAAATTGGCTTTGATAAAAAATTTTGCCAAAAAATTGGACAAAGAAGGTGAAGCTTTTGCCTATTTACGGTCAATTGTCCCTTAACTTTCGCTGGCAAAAATTAAAGAAGGAGTCTTCGCAGGACCCGAGATAAAAAAAATGTTGAAAGATGAAACATTCCCGAAGCTGTTATCACCCATCGAAGCCGCAGCATGGAATTCCTTCAGGCTTGTTGTGGAAAACTTTTTAGGAAACAACAAAAGCGATAATTATAAGGACATAGTTGAGGATCTGGTAAAGAACTATGAAGCAATGGGTAGGTTTTTTTTAAACAAATGTTAATTTAAATAGCGTTTTAATTCTCGTTTTTTTTTCATTTTTGGGTAGGAGTGCACATGTCACTTAAAATACACTTTCTGCATTCTCATTTGGATTTTTTCCCTGAGAATTTATGAGACGTGAGCGACGAACACGGCGAGCGCTTTCATCAGGAATTGAAGGCTATGGAACGACGCTATCAGGGCATCTATGACACGGCTATGATGGGTGACTACATTTGGACCCTAATACGTGAGACCAATTGCAGCGAATACAAAAAACAAAGAAGAAGTCATCTGTTTTTCCACATGGCATAAAATGTACAGTTATATCTTTGTTTCTACTCATTTTTTTTGGGCGTTGATTTGGTTAATTTCGTTAGTTTAGCTAACCTGGCACATCCATTTCTAATTGTGCCATACATTGAGTATGTAGTGCTCTAAATAAATTAAAAAATAATATACTAAGACTAATTTGTTTATTATACCCTACACCACACTGTGGTACAGGGTATTATAAGTTTGTTTCACTGCAGATGTTTGTAACACCTAAAAATAACACAGCTAGACCCACCTTAAAGTATACCGATCGACTCAGAATCACTATCTGAGACGATTTAACGATGTCCGTCCGTCCGTCCGTCCGTCTGTCCATGTAAAGTTGTTCGTCGACTACAGGTCGCAATTTCACTCCGATCGTTCTGAAATTTTACAGTTTAGAGTATTTCACGGCTGTTAAGATCGCTATTAAATTTGGTTGAAATCGGTTTAGATTTAGATATAGCTCCCATATATATCTTTCGTCCGATTTGGCCCTTTAGTCCTATAGAAGCTGTATTTTACATTCAATCGTTTTGAAATTTAGAATGGTAGAGTTTCTTGATCCTAGCTATAGCTCCCATATATATGTTTCGTCCGATTTGGCCCTTTAGTCCTATAAAAGCTGTATTTTACATCCAATCGTTTTGAAATTTAGAATGGTAGAGTTACTTGATCCATGAACCAACACTACCGAATTTGAAGAAAATCGGTTAAGATTTAGCTATAGCTCCCATATATATGTTTCGTCCAATTTGGCCCTTTAGTTCTATAGAAGCTATATTTTACATCCAATCGTTTTGAAATTTAGAATGGTAGAGGTTCTTGATTCATGAACCAACATTGCCGAATTTGAAGAAAATCGGTAAAGACTTAGCTATAGCTCCCATATATATGTTTCATCCGATTTGGCTCTTTAGATCCAATCGTTTTTATACCCTACACCACACTGTGGTACAGGGTATTATTTAAGTATAAAATGTCCCAAAGTAAATTTATGTAAACAATTTATACATGAATTACAAAATTTATATATCAGAGTTATTCAATATTACGAGTAGGGTATTATATAGTCGGCACCGCCCGACTTTAGCCTTTCCTTACTGGTTTAAATATATGTACGTAGTCAGTTTACCCGACTGAAGTTTGTTACTTGTTTGTATTTATTCCTCCACTGTTTCACTACTTTCTCCAAGGTAAATGCTTAGATAACCAGTTTCGTTGGATGACACATAAATAACTTGTTTCTTGGTCACATGGCGATAATTATCCTGCACTATTTTCATAAACACTGCTTGCCAACAACGACACGTATTTGGCTATTGTTACTCCTTCGGATGTCCTTTTCACTTTAGAAGATATGTTAAACTCTTATGTATGCCTGTACTGCCTGTATCGGGTCTTGGCCAGAAACCGGAAATGTGACACAATGTCGAAGACTGATACCTCTATTGTGTGCGTCACTTGAAACCTGTCGTTCCATTGTGTAAATGAGGCATTTTTCACCCTCGACATAACACACACTTTTGGGTGGTTTAAATTTGTGCGTGTTTTTATTGTAATTTTCCCGACATTTCATTGAAAGTTTGCATTGTAGTTACAACTTGAATAGTTAAGATACAAATCTAGTCATTTAGAAATTTCATAATGTTTATACTTTTGTTTAGCCTCTAGTGTGGGATAACTTGAAGCTTCTTTGCAACATGACAAAGAGGAGGAGATTTTCTTCGTTCAAGGTGATTTGGGCTCCGAAACAAGAAAACCATTTACATTAATGAAACGGCCGCCAAGTAAACAAAGCGAAATATTTTGTTTGTTAAACATACATTGTTATGTCTTGGATTGTACAAACATATCGGTTAGTACATTCATCGAGTATATATACTCGAATATCAGTTTTACCAAAATAAAGAATACCATAATATTACGATTCATTTATTCTAAAAACACTGAGATAAAATTTCGAAAAATATTTGAACAATATCTTTAATTTGTCACTTACCAAAATGTTTTCCATTGATTTCACTTTCTTCCCGCCGAATAAAGTGACACTAATCCTTTGCCCAACATCGAAAAAGACATCACAGTTCTATTTAATGCGCTACTAAGAAATTTCTAATTAAATATGCCATTCACCCTAAATGTCCAACAATTCGTAATTAATGCACAGAAGGGCAAACCAAACAAAGCCCAATTCATTTTATCATTCGAACGATGAAGAGTAGATTTGCATAAGCGCCACCGCATGTGAAGGGATGGAGTGGACAATCTCATATACCGAGTCAAAGAACATCCCTAAGGGTGATTATTGGTACACACGCATTTAAGTAGCAATAAATACAAAGACATTTTACTCACATCCAAAGGACCAGTGACCAGTGGTCATTTAAATGTCCATGCCATGAAACGAAACTGAATCCTCAAGTTTCGCTCTGCACGTTTTTATTTCCGTAGCGAATTTTCTGTTAAAAAGCAAAACTGAAAATTCAGAAGAAACGAAGCAAAATACAATCAGCGAACGTTTGCATCCATAAAGAGTAGCCAAACAGTCGTCTGTGTGGAATTTCAGTTAACGCTGAGATTTACTACATCTAGATGGTCGGACGATGGACAATCACTCGCCTAATGTCCAAATTGGACAGAACAACAAAAGAAATTAAAGGATTTCAAGTATAAAGAGAGTTAATATTCTTTGTTGTTAATTTCAGGAAATTTATGGCCACTCCGGGAGTGGGATGTCTGTAGGGTTTCTCTGATCAACAACCTAAGGCATCGCAGGGGGTGCTGCTGTATTTAACATTTAGCCTGAGTTTAGCACATTTAAGTCTCATTGGAACAAGTATTAAACTGTCTTGATAATTTAATTAAAAGATGTTGAACTTTACCTTAAATTTAGCAAATAATGTTCCTCTCGAATTTACGCCAAGTTAAAAATTCGGATAAAAATTTGTCCATTGTGTCCAAGACCTAAAAAGATTTTTTGTGTAGATTGAGGCAATATCCATAAAAATAAAGCTAAATTTTTAATGGTAAAGACTTTTTGAATATGTTTTTTTAATTCCATTTTTCGTGGACGGTACCTTTAGTATTTTGACTATATTTTTCACGTAGAAACAGTTATTTAGTAATAGTTGTTAAAAAATTTAAAAAAATAGTATTTTTTATTTTTTTTTTTTCTGGTACAAAAAGCTATACAAAACAGAAAACACGCAACA
This sequence comes from Eudasyphora cyanicolor, assembly GCA_963930755.1. NCBI lineage: Eukaryota > Metazoa > Arthropoda > Insecta > Diptera > Muscidae > Eudasyphora > Eudasyphora cyanicolor. Next base: position 38,516,968 of record OZ005734.1, on the reverse strand, counting down.
AATTATTTTATTCAAATTTTCTAAGTCAGCATCCTAATGAAGAAAACAATGCCGACTTGAAAAAAATCTATGAATAAATTTAGAAATTATAACCCTTTGGTATAATATATAAGATAATTAAAAAAAACATTATTTTTATTATAGTGGTCAAAACCGGTTTAAAATAAAACGGCTCACCGGTTTTCAGCTTCCACCATTCCCAATTTTTTTTAAGCAACTGGTTTTTGTGTTCGAAGCATTTACGAAGCCATTCTCATGGACAAAATGGCTTGAAGCGGCAACGATCTGAAGATGAGTAGCTTCGCAGGCTCCAATCGAACAAATCGGTAGGCCAATGCATCTCTTGTTCTCCTAGGCAAATAGCAAGTTATTAATATAAAAAAATGTAAATAGGGCATTCTTCTTAGCTTAAACGTCTATAACAGAACATTAGTTCCTGTAGCCGAACGTAGAATAGATTTTCAAGCGTATAGATCTTCTGCGCTTCGATCTTCTGCGCTTCGATCTTCTGCGTTTCTTCTCCAATTTGTGACACCAAGTTTCGAGATGTCTTCCTACACCTGATCTTTCCATCGTAGTTTTGGCCTTCCCCTTGTACGTGAACCGCCTTCAGGTTCGTATTGAAAAGACTTTTTTGCTGAAGCATCTTCATTCATTCTCACAACATGACCTAGCCAACGTAATCTCTGTAATTTAATACGCTTAACTAGGTAAATGTCGGCAAACAGCTCGTCATTCATACGACACCGATATTCTTCGTCAACGCAGATTGGTCCATAGATTTCCAGAAGAATTTTTCTCTCGAATATTCCAAGTACTGGCTTGTCTGCTTTCGCAAGTACCCACGCTTCAGAACCATATAACAGCACGGGTAGTATCAGTGTCTTGTAGAGTGTGATTTTTGTTTGTCGAGAGATGGCTTTGTTCTTGAACTGCTTACTTAGTCCGAAGTAGCATCTGTTAGCAAGGATTGTTCTTCGTTTTATCTCAAAACTGAAGTTGTTTGTTTTGTTTATGGCGTTACCGAGGTAGATAAAATCGTTGACAATCTCAAAGTTGTGGTTTTCAACTTCCACTGCTCGTCCGAGTCTACTGGAAGTTTTGGTGGTATATACCATCTACTTGGTTTTATCAGCGTTTACTGTCAGACCCACTTTGGCAGATTCCTTTTCGATTTTCTCAAAGGTGGCAAATACTACTCGCAATTCTCGACCCATGGTGTCGATATTGTCGGCATAAGCGGGCAGCATGTGTGGTTTCTTGATAGTGTGTCAGAACTATTCACATCTGCGTCTCGTATAGCCATTTCCAGCAGGATGATAAAAATGGTCACACGTCTGAAATCTCGTTTGGTGCTGAATGGCTCGGAGAGGTTCTTTCCTATTTTTACTGAGGATCGCGTATCAGTTAAGGTCATAGGTCAAAGCCGTATTCGTTTTGCAGGGATACCAAGCTTGAAACAGAAACAGATTAAATAGGGCATTCACATCAATGGAAAAATCCTCCGTAAAATAGTCACTGGTATACACCGCCATGTATAAAATACTTGTTTCTATGATAATATAGAAACAAAATGGTCTGGATGCCGGGAGCGTATCCTAGTTAGAATCACAAAGATTTGCAGACCGAATAAAAGCAAGCAAGCAACATAACAAATGCATGGCTCGGCAAAACATGGTGAGTCTTCTGACTCACCACAACTACACTTATTAACTTTGGTTAACAATTGTTTTTGGAAGATTTTGGAGAAGTGTGGTTTCACAAAGATTTCTCATTCGCTTGTGTGTAGAAGTCAACCATATAGAGCTCTGTATCTCCCATACAATTGCAGCAGAACCGTTGATAACGAGTGTCACGGCTCAGAAATCATGATCCAGTATGTGTGCTGCCAATTTTTAATACATATTTATACACCGCCATGTATAAAATACTTGTTTCTATGATAATATAGAAACAAAATGGTCTTGAAGTCGGGAGAGTATCCTAGTTAGAATCTCATATATATCTTTATTTTGGCCCAAGGACAAGGAAATTGGTAAAAATCAGTTGATATTTAGATATAGCTCCCATACCACCGGTTTGACATACGTGCACTATATAAGCAACATTTTTTAACCCATATGTATAAAATTTGGCAGAAAAAAGTTCTTTATGTACAAGCTGGCAATACTAAATTTAGAGAATATATGTTTAGATTTTGATATAGCCGCCATATATATATGTATATATATATTTCTTCCGATTTGGCCCTTCAGCACTACAGAAGCTGTATTACACATTCACTCATTTTGAAATTTTACAGGGTGGTGTGTCTTAATACTAGAGCCTACATTGTCGAGTTTGAAGAAAGTTGGTTCAGAATAAGTTATAGCCCCCATATATACATATGTATGTTCCTTCCGCTCTGGACTTTTATCACTTCAGAAGATTTATTTTACATCCAATTTTTGATATTGAAATTATGCATTGTAGGGTTAATATTTTATACTCTAAAATTACATTTTGGCAATTTATTTGGAAGAACTTCTTTAAATGCCGAAAAAATGTTCATACTTATGATTTGGAAGTACTTATAATGTTATTCGTTTGGAAGTACTTCTTTTTTTGCTGGGTTATTGAAAATAAGGGAAGCATGGGTTGTGACCTTAAGTCTTCTCTTTTCTTCTTACTTATAAAATAGGTTAAGAATTATTTGGTTAGTCTTAGGCTAAGTAAAAGTATGTTTAGAACTAACATCATTTATTTCTGCTAGCTCTGCTGCAGGTATGTTCTTTCGAAGAATACCGGTCCAGCCCCACAGTGACGTGGGGACAAGTAAAAATAATCACTTGTTGGGGTGAAACGTTCATATAAACAAGCTATCCAGTCCCTCCGGAAATTTTGCCAAGGCGCTTATCTCGACGCGGACCTTCTTAATGAAGTAGCTAGCCGACCTAGGTCCGTCGCTAAGATACCAGCGGATCCATTCGACCCCGAGCTACCTATCCAGTATGGACTATCGTTAAGGCCTCTGAAGTAAATGGTATCTATAGAATGTAGACCATAATTCTAACTGAGTAGGCTATTTCTGTGGGAATAACGGCCAACGTTAGAAATTTTGGAGTTTACGATTTTTACATCCATCCATCATGCAGTCGTCCCAAAATCCTTTATATCGTCTTTCGATTTTCGCCAAATCTTGGTGTCGCTCCCCTTGCTCGTATCAGCATTCGAGTCCGAGTTACCGAGAAACTGCTTCTTTGGGTGTTGAACATTTTATAAAATTTCGAGGCCATTTATTTTTGAATGTCAGTTCCAACAAATATTCCCCTTTTGATTTTGCCATATGATAATTTGGAAAACAACTTACGGCCTGTTTCTGTATTTCTAACGAAAGTCTCTGCGAACGAAAACCAGTCACTCACTTTCGTCAGGAATTTGGTTTCTATAACGTTCTATCGTTCGTTCGCCTGGCCTTACGTCAATGACGTTAGCAATTTACCAATTGGAAAATAATGTAATTGCCAGATCAATAATTTCAACCCTGGGTGGTCATCTGAGCTGCACCAAGACTCTCATTTCTTTCTCTCTCTATCACGTCTCTCTCATTGTGCACTGATAATTTGTTTCCATCTTAGCGAGCAACCAATATCGACTTCTTTACGATATGCTAAAATATGTACATATATGTACACAATTTTATTATTATTTAGTTGTTTTTACCATAATTATATTAATATCTACTTATTTTTTTGCTTTTAATAATGTTTATTTTGTCATTGTTCCTATCAGTCGACAAATAAAATAATGTAACTCGATCTGACATTTGTGTTCGCCGAGATGACAGCAAAGAGAGATAGAGAAACCAAAATTTGAACTTAAATGATTACGTTTTCGTACGTGTTCATTATCGTGCGACTTCTCGTTGTGATGGTCGTTAGTGAAACCCAAATCAGCTGTTTGTCGTCTGGCAGGCGAACGAAAGCAAATTTTTAAGTTACAGAAACAGGCTGTTAGTCAGATACTTAAAAGCCGGTCCTTCAGGGTTGAGAGCTTTGACGATAACCTATTTGGCTTTGAACCAAAATTTGTAAACTTGTGTAATGTAAAACAATACCAGACATATGAACACCACCACTACGCTGGTAGGGCCATATTCTTGTCAAGAAATGCGACAATTCTGCTTATTAACGTAGCCCCCGAGGTGAAAATTGGACTTATCACGCAAGATGACTTTTCGATGAAATTTAGGATCATTTTGAATATGGTCCTGCAAGAGTGACTTAAGACCCTATGTGTGTTTTAGGTCATTTAAATTATTTTGAGCTATGTATGTTCGGCCGTATGGCGCACGATAACATGCGAAAGGAGTGAGTGGCATTTTGTATGTTCTACTATTTTCTCTTATTCCAGTCTAAGCTGAAAGATGGGACATATTGGGTTTACTTTAAGTGAAATATTGAATCGCGAATCCTTTGTAATTTCATACATAGTAATAATAAAAGTACCAGGTTTGTAACGTTAACACCTTTTACCTAGAGCACCCTGGATAACGCCAAATGGTCTGCCAGTATGGTTCTGCTTAATACGAACTGCCCGAAGTCTGCAATGTTATGCATACGGTGCTCATAGGACTTGTCGGTTCGCAATCAGGTCATTAGCTACCTTGTTGCTGACGGTCATTACCATGGTAGAGGAAAACATTCCCAAGAGCAAGTTGAGTGATATAGAGGCCGCACGGTCCTCTATTTTCATCGACTTACAGTTGAGTGCTACCGCTGCACTTTGAAAAAGATTGGTGAAATCTGTCCAGATGCAACACTGGATGGAGCATAAAAGGAGGACATCTCTTCTCGGCACATGCATGGATTTCGGCTACACTATCGGATGCTGAATCAGATCAATCACGGTCTTCCATCTTGAGTGGTGTACATAGTTAGGTATTCTGGATTTTGGGTGAGTTCTTGCCGTTAGGCACCTGGGTTAATACATGCGTCCACCAACGCCAGTTACACAGTGTGCTTGAGTACCCAATAATTCAGTGTTTGTGGACACTTTTGCCCTCCTTCTTGGTTAGGAGCGGAGTCCATCTAAAACTCCTTACCATTCTATGGGTCACGGCACCCGGTTGGTTTGCAACTCCACATTCGAGGCAATTCTCTCCCAGCGATTTTGTTTCAACCACAGCCACCACGATGCTGCCCGAAGGGACCACACCAATAGTCAGGCCAGAATCTACGTTCCAGGGGCTTTCCTTACGCCCGTGGTACCAGGTTAAGTACTCTGGTCTGACTGCGTAGATACTACCAGTTAGTTGGGTCACTGTCCAGTCCCCGTCCTGGGAATAGATGGGAACTATATAATTCGTAGATCCCCAACCAGTAGTGTTGTATCCAAAGATGAACCTCATTCTTTGTAAGTGTCCGAGCTGCAACTGGCCATAATTCTTTTCTTGGATGCGTGGATAAGCTCTTCATCACAGCGTCGGGAGAATATTGTGGATGTGAGTGCTGTGTGGATGTTGCTTCTAGCGAACAGCGACAGCGAGACAGCTATAACGGTGGCGACATAACATGACCATTGGCCGGCTTCTACAAATAAAACTCAACTATTTTTATGCTTCGGTTTCCTCCCTAAAAGCCCACCTGTTGTTATGAGATCCATATCTTGTAAAAGCCCAGGTCATAACACGAACACTTAAAAACAACAATTTGCATTGTTATTATTTTCATGATCTACGCGTACTTTTTTGCGTATTCAATTTCGCAATTCCAAAAAATTTGTGGAAAAAATCACAGTTGTGTAAACTCAATCTATAATAACAATTTTTAACAGAAATAATAACAAAAATACACTGACATGATGTGAAAACAACGTGTACCAATAACTGAAGAAAACAAAACTCTTCTGACATATGTCAGAAGGTCGTACAAATCATAATGTAAATTGGGGTGGAGCTTAATGGTTTCAAAATCATGTTGGCAAAATATTTAACCAAATATTCCTAGTTAAAATGAAAATTCGAAGAACATAGTTTGTAAAACATACACCCTTATATTTATAACAATATTAAACAAAAAATTCAATAAGGAACTAAATGCTATCCTAATGTCCAAGCAGTACGATGCATTTGTATACACCGGAAATGAAATGAATGAGTTGAATCAATGCATAAGCAAATGGAGAGGGGGCTTACGAGAAGGTATAAGAGTACGATTGAATACCAATTTTCAAGCAACGCTCATCTGAATGTTATGGAAGTAATAAAAGTCATAAATATCGTCAAACTCGAGGAGATGAGATGACTTCGCCATCGACTTCTGGTGCTGTTATTTAATTTCCCAACAACTTGCGAAGCATTTTGCGATTATTTGCTTAAAGTATACACAGAAACACGCTGCTCAACCTCACCTCATCACTTCAGTTTAGCTCTGGCGAAATCATAATTGAAATGAGAATTATGGACAGAAGGTTGCTGGAAAAATATGCTTGTATTGAAGGCTGTGTGTGTGCGTTTGGTTATTAGTTCCATTTGAAGATAGACTGAAGTCCACAAATGTGCAAATGGCTAATGAATGTTGTTGTGCTGACGTTTGTCGAATCGGCATCACAAAATAAAGAGCAAGTGCTTCTGATTTTGATTCTCGTTCTGCTTCTGTTTCTACTCTGCCAAATGCATTTTATAAGTTTTTCAAATAAATTAATTGACAGGAAAACTTTTCAAAAATATGTGTACAATAACATACGGCGTGTATGCGTAGATTGTCCACATACGATTGAATGAATGACTGGAAATCGCGTACACTTTGAAGAGGCACAGTGTCTGTAAGGCAGCTATTTTCCCGGAAATTGATAAAAAATCAAAAATGTTTGCATATAACTAAAGAGAAATGTATAAGTATAATGTGGTTGTATTTTGTGTCAGAACGGAATGGAAAAGCCGATGTTTTTTCCATATACAAAATGGCGGAATGTAAAAGCGATTTTCTTATTCCCCTTCGTTGAACCAATCAGATTGCTTTGAAATGCCCCAGAGTTGGTGGATTCTAACATCAGCCAAGTTTGCTAAATCACCAAAGAAATGTAAACCTAGGGTATCCGACCGACATCTGGCACAGATGTTCAATCGATTCCTCTTTTCCTTGTCAACGAAGCATCTGCAAGAATATTTTATTAAGATTTTAAGTATCTCTTCATGTCGTCCGATAAGATAGGCTCGTCATGACAAGTGTCTGTCATGACATCCAGCCTCGATAACGACAACAAGGCCACATTAGCTTAAAATGTACACAATTCATGATTAGAGAACATCTACCGTTTCTTGACATAAGGAGACTATCTCTGAACTAGAGCTTTAGTGTTTCTAGGGGCATGTCTGCATATACCAGTTACTGTTACAGAAAATCTATAAGAAGGAACTAAGGAGATCACTAGGCCAAAGGACTTCAGGCCAATAAGGCTATCCTCCTTCCTTCTGAATGGTATGGAACGACTTTTAGCTTCTTTCATTAGAGAAAACCTGAATAAAAAACTCGTGTCAGGACAACAGCATGCTCACAACGGCAAGTTTACAGAATCGGCCCTGCACGAACTTGTGGGCTCTATGGAATCGTCTCTACGTTTCAAGAAATTAACAGTAGTGAGTGACCTCTATTGACATATAGAAGGGGATTTTAACAACATTCACTCGGATGCGGTAATTGCGGCGCTGTCACTAGCTAGATTAAACTATTCCAAAGACTGTTCAATAGAAGACGCATATCAGCAAATCTTGGGCCCACATCTCAAGCAAGGTTTGTGAACAGAGGGACCCCACATGAAGGAGTACTGTCTCCACTAATTTGGAACCTAGCGGTGAATGGAATCCTGGTAGATCTAGAACGTTGTGGTTGCAAAGGCGTGGCACTTGCAAATGACGCGGCAATCGCAGTAACTGTCAAATTTCTCGATGTCCTCAGAGACGTCCTACAGGTGGCTCTGAACAAATTGGCTAGATAAGCCAGAAGCAGCGTTTTGGGCGTTAAAACAAACAAAGCAGAATAGCTTCTCATTACTAGGAAGAATAAGGTCCCACACTTGGACCCTCCTCGAATAAATGGTACAGAGCTGCTCTTTCTTGAAAGTGCAAAATATCTTGGAATAATTGTTATTCCTACTTAATGTACTGGAACGAATAAGGAAAACCAACGTCACATAATATTCCTACAGAAAAGCTGTTGGATCGCTGTGGGGCATATCTACCAATATCGTCCGTTGGATACAGGGTGGCTGATATGTAAAGCAACAAAGTAAAGCGCTTTATTTTTTTTTAATTTTTTTTTTTAAATTTTATTGTTCAAAAGCAAAAAATGTCGGAAATAACATAACATTTTAGAAACAGTTTAGATTTGTTCGAATTGGCCATCTTTGGCACGAATTATGGCCTTCAAACGGCCGACAAAGCCATCACACGCTGCACGAAAGTGGCTCTGCTGTATTTTGGCCCATTCCCGGCGAAGCGCCGTCTTGAGATGATCGATACTTTGGTATATTTTAGTGCGAACCTTACTCTCTAAAATGCCCCGGGCGCAAAAGTCCAACGGATTGAGATCCGGAGATCTTTGTGGCCATTGTGCGGTAGAAATGAAGCGAGGAACCTCATTTTCAAGCCATTCTTGGTTGACGCGTGCTAAGTGCGATGGTGCTGAGTCCTGTTGGAATGTCCATGGTCTGCGGCCGAAATGTTTGTCTGCCCAGGGCTTCAATACTGTCTTTAGGACATTTTCCCGATAATATTCGGCATTTATTTTGACCCCATGGTCGATGAATACGAGCGGGGAGCGACCATCGGCCGTTACGGCGGCCCACACCATTACCATCGGCGGCGCTGAGTTCTGGTGGCCAATGGAAGGTGTAAATTTTCAGCTGACCTCTTTGGCAAGTAAACCCGATCATTTTGTTTGTTCACAAACTGCTCAATTTGGAACGGCTTCTCATCGGAGAAAACCAAATTCGGTAACTGGCCACTTTCGTGCAAGCGAAGCAACTCCTTGGCTCTTTCCAGTCTATCTTTTTTTGTGCATCGGTGAGCTCTTGCACTTTTTGGAACTTCAATGGCTTTAGTCCAAGCTCATTTTTATACCCTACACCACACTGTGGTACAGGGTATTATAAGTTTGTTTCACGGCAGATGTTTGTAACACCTGAAAATAACACAGCTAGACCCACCTTAAAGTATACCGATCGACTCAGAATCACTAGCTGAGTCGATTTAACCATGTCTGTCCGTCCGTCCGTCCGACCGTCTGTCCATGTAAAGTTGTTCGTCGACTACAGGTCGCAATTTCACTCCGATCGTTCTGAAATTTTGCAGTTTAGAGTATTTCGCAGCTGTTAAGATCGCTATTGAATTTGGTTAAAATCGGTTCAGATTTAGATATAGCTCCCATATATATCTTTCGTCCGATTTGGACCTTTAGTCCTATAGAAGCTGTATTTTACATCCAATCGTTTTGAAATTTAGAATGGTAGAGTGTCTTGATCCATGAACCAACATTGCCGAATTTGAAGAAAATCGGTTAAGATTTAGCTATAGCTCCCATATATATCTTTCGTCCGATTTGGGCCTTTAGTCCTATAGAAGCTGTATTTTACATCCAATCGTTTTGAAATTTAGAATGGTAGAGTTTCTTGATACATGAACCAACATTGCGGAATTTGAAGAAAATCGGTTAAGATTTAGCTATAGCTCCCATATATATGTTTCGTCCGATTTGGCCCTTTAGTCCTATAGAAGCTGTATTTTACATCCAATCGTTTTGAAATTTAGAATGGTAGAGTTTCTTGATTCATGAACCAACATTGCCGAATTTGAAGAAAATCGGTTAAGATTTAGCTATAGCTCTCATATATATGTTTCGTCCGATTTGGCCCTTTAGTTCTATAGAAGCTATATTTTACATCCAATCGTTTTGAAATTTAGAATGGTAGAGTTTCTTGATCCATGAACCAACACTACCGAATTTGAAGAAAATCGGTTAAGATTTAGCTATAGCTCCCATATATATATTTCGTCCGATTTTGTTCTTTAGTCCTGTAGAAGCTGTATTTTACATCCAATCATTTTGAAATTTAGAATGGTAGAGTTTCTTGATCCATGAACCAACACTACCGAAAGAAAATCGGTTAAGATTTAGCTATAGCTCCCATATATATGTTTCGTCCGATTTGGCCCTTTAGTTCTATAGAAGCTATATTTTACATCCAATCGTTTTGAAATTTGGAATGGTAGAGTTTCTTGATCCATGAACCAACATTGCCGAATTTGAAGAAAATCGGTTAAGATTTAGGTATAGCTCCCATATATATGTTTCGTCCGATTTTGCTCTTTAATCCTGACGAAGCTGCATTTTACATCCAATCATTTTGAAATTTAGAATGGTAGAGTTTCTTGATCCATGAACCAACACTACCGAATTTGAAGAAAATCGGTTACAATTTAGCTATAGCTTCCATATATATGTTTCGTCCGATTTGGCCCTTTAGTTCTATAGAAGCTATATTTTACATCCAATTGTTAGAATGGTAGAGTTTCTTGATCCATGAACCAACATTGCCCAATTTGAAGAAAATCGGTTAAGATTTAGCTATAGCTCCCATATATATGTTTCATCCGATTTGGCTCTTTAGATCCAATCGTTTTTATACCCCACAACACACTGTGGTACAGGGTATTATTTAAGTATAAAATGTCCCAAAAGTAAATTTATGTAAACAATTTATACATGAATTACAAAATTTATATATCAGAGTTATTCAATATTACGAGAGTGGTGTAGGGTATTATATAGTCGGCCCCGACCGACTTTAGTTTTTTCTTACTGGTTTTAATATCCGTTCTCGCGATATGTTCAGCTCACGAGCAATTTTTCTACCAGTGCGGCGTGGATTTCGATCAAATCTGGCCTTCACTTTTCGGATAATTTCTGGTGTTGTTACCGTTTTTTTTCGTCCACTTTTTGGACGCGATGCAACACTGCCAGTATCACGGTAACGAACAACGGTACGAGAAACAAAAGATGTATTCACATTTAAATGCTGGAGGGCTCTAACGATAGCCACTTGTGTTTTTCCACCCAAATATAAAGCAATCACACTATCACGCTTGAATTCCATCACTAATAACTTTTTTCTGAATGCAATAGATCAAAATGCTTTTGTAAGCTTGTAAACAATAAAATGAACTGTCACTGAAATAAATCTGTCAGCTATCAGACTAGCGGTTAAGAAATGATAGCAACCTGAAGTTGGTTGCAATACATATCAGCCACCCTGTATATATTGCAGTAGTTCGCCCAATTCTGTTGTACGGCATTGTGGTGAGATGGACGGCAAGTAATATACTATCAATTACAAAGCAATTATCAAATTTTCAGAGAACTGCACATGCATAAGCGGGGCGTTGAGGAATAAAGCGACTAAATCTCTCCATCTACACGCAAAGAAAAAATTCGTTACTCCCAAACGAAAAATTAGACAAACGAATTTCGTTTGTGGTGTATGTTTGTCGCAAACGATTTATGTTTATCCCAAAACCCAATGAAACGTTTATAGCAAAAGGTTAGTGTACTTATCGCAAATGATTTACATTTATTACAAACCCTGTGAAACTGTTAGTGCAAACGGTTATTGTGTTTGTCACAAGCAATGCCTGTTTATCCCAAACCCTGTAAAACGTGTGTTGCAAATCATTGCGTTTGTCACAAGCAATGTCAGTTTAACAATAAATGAGAAAACGATTGCCACAAAAGAATAATTTGATTGAATTATGATATTTAATGTTTTGTAAAATTATGTTTATAATCAAAAATGTCGCAATTTTTAGTAAAATGTCCCCGGGAGCTTCCCGACAAACACCTCTGCTATTATTTGGCTGCTATCTTCTAATTGAGTTGTAGACAAACTGTAAAAAAGAAAGCATGTATGTTAGAACATATTAAAAATGTAGTAGTCCATTGTAGGGATCAAAGCGAGATGTTATCTTACCATATATGTATCAAACCTTTTAGTCAAAAGTGAATTTTATAGGTCAATATTCTGACCCAAATGCTGACAATTCAAAAGTTTACACGTCCATGAATAGAATACTAAACTACATCAGAAAATAACATGAAAAAATTCGGGTGAAAAAACGTGTTGCATAATGTCATTAAAAATCAAAGTTTAACTGTTTAGTGTTGAAAATATCAGCAGTTTCCAGAAGTATCCAGTTGTATTGTGCCTGAATAATTTTATTTCACAATTACCATTAGCAGCTTCAGTACCTAAACGTGTGATAATTGATTGTTAATGATTTTAATTTGCTTATTCACAATTTAAGGCGTGTGGAAAAATAACCAGTTAGTCGTTAACAAAAGCAATAGATGGTCTCAGTTTCTGTTAAAATCTATTGTTTTTGTTATTCCGGCTTTCCACAAAGTATTCAATATTTTCATGCAGTGCTCGATACATTCTTTTGCTATTAACTATCTGGTTATTTTCCCACATGTCTTCACTTCATTTACCTCCGCCGATAATTTAGATTCTTTGATTTAATTAATTCTTTGACTAAAATCATTTTAAGTTAACTGATAAAAATATTTTCAATTTCGCCACACACGCGCACAGATACCGAACACCACAAGCGCCAGTACAAAACTAAAGGCCCACCAGCATACGACTCTACGCATGCTGAGTACGATTGCAAATGTTATGAAATTGTATAACAGTGCGGAGGGAGGGATGCAGATAACTAAATATCCACCACCTGTCTGTTAATAAAGCAACGCGGACAAACATGTATGCAACGTTGCAACGTTTCTTTTTGTGTTTTGTACACACACATCTCCATCTTTTTGCAGAAACACTGCAACGTCGCTTTTTGTGTTGTATACACACACATCTGCATCTTTTGAGTTCTGTACACATACATCTACACATATTATTCCGTCATATAAGTAATAAAAAATGTTATAAAACCGCACTCTAACAAAATGAAAAAAAGTTTAGCTCTTTGTTCTCTCAACTCTCTTTAATATATTCAATCATGTTTAAATAAAATATGGTTCCGTAAACGTTTTTCGTTTACCATAAAATAAATTACGAACATTTTGGAATGAAAGAATGTTCGTTTACAGTAAGAGAAACAACGTTTACGATAAACTTTTGCATTCACTGCAAAAATTTCAACCGTTACGGGAAAAGTAGAGCGTTTGAGACAAAGAAAAATGTTTGCCATAAACGACGCCCAAACGTTTTTTTTTCTTTGCGTGTACTGCCCAGTGATACAGTCTATAATGTGGAGGTATAAGAACTACGGTCTCATGAGGATATTGCACTGTAATGCTATGGTATCAGGCCGAGTGGACTGTATACGATAGATGTACACCTTCGAGAGGAACTTCACCACTAAGATATCTGCCACAGATTAATGTGTTGGCAGAATACTAGGAAACATAAACCATCTCCACATCTCACAGATGGTTCAAAGCTTGGTTAGGTTGGCTTCGGACTACACTGCAAAGAAGTCAGTTTTAGTATAGCTCACAGACTACGAGATACCAGTGTCTATAAAGCAGAATAATGACAATAAGGGAAGTCGCCAAGTGGCTGAGTCATAGCATAGTGACCAACACCGGCGTGGTTATTTACTCAGACAGTCAGGCTGCCATCAATTCTCTGGAGACAACATCCCTAATTTCACAAACAGTCCTCGACTGCCGCAGATCTCTTAACGCGATGGCTTATCAGCCTTACATACACCTCATATAGGTACCTGTCCATTGGGATATCCCGGAAAACTGCAAAGCTGATGAGCTTGCTAGTAAAGAGACGACATTACAAATTCTCGAAGAATTTGTATACATACATACATAAATGTGCCACTGTCCCCATTCAAGCTTAGGCAGTCAGAATTTGGCTCATGTAGAGTAGCTAGACAAATCTGGCCAATATACGAACTGAGAAGTTCAAAATATCTCATCGCACTAGAGAGGAAACATCTCAGTCTCAGTTCTGACGGTACACTGCCTGGAACACGCCAGAAGATAAGGAGATGATGAGGAAGAAGTGGGAAGCATTGAGCACCTGTTTTTTTACGGTCCCTCATTAACTAAACGACGTCTGGATATACTTCAGTCTAACAAATCATCATTTTGTTTATCAAACAGGTTGGTTTCGATGAGGGCATCTGAGTCCTTGGTGTCCGCAGGGACCTAAATTGGTCTATGTGAGTTGGTAAAGCTGGCTACCACCCTAACTTGAACCTAAACCTAAAGCTGCAGCATGTACGATTGTTTCTAACCTTGTAAGCGTATCTGCTGTACAGTTACCTGAAGTGTACCTATGCCCAGGCACCCATATCAGGGGGATTTTGAATTGACTGTTGGGTTTGAATGGCAATCTGGCTAATTGCCAACATTTCAGTTTGGTAAACACTCAGTGATCAGGCAACCAATAAACTAAAGAAGCCGCTAGGTCCTTCGAGTAAAACCATTATGTTTGGAATCACAGCACAGAAGTCCTCACATCGCATACCACCCAGAATGTAGTATTTTCATGCATCCTTATCTGGTATAAGTGTGATATACCTCTTGTCAGCCTAAGTCATTGTCAGTCAGATCAGTGTCAGGATCTATAACTACCTCTAAGTCTTTCGAGTAGACCCCGAAACCAAAAGTGCCAGTGATTTACCGATTGTTAATTCAATGGACTTTGGACTGGGATATGTTACAGTAACTAGTCTTTCGTAGTGCCGTCCAAAGATCATTATGGGTCCCACAGCCGCGACAAATATATTACTGATCGTAATATATGCGTAACATTGTACGCAATGCTACCACAACTAGTGGAGGTATACTTGTATACTGACTGAAATGAAAAGCTTTATCAAATCTATTAACAGATATTGGTCTGAAGAAACATTTCTTCTATGTGGAGTTTACAACATATTTTATCGGTTGGAAGAAAAATTTGACAACAAACCAATTGTATGTAAATCGTACAGTAAACTAATGTAAAATGTATTTTTATTGTTAATGTATAATTTCATTGTTATCCACTGTTTGAGTCGATATTACACTTCAGAAAGGGCCAACTATGAACTGAACGAGAATTATTTCTACATTATCCTGAATTCGTTAAATGCGGCTATTACATTTTTTTCACTTGATTCATGGAATATTTTTAATGAAACCCTAAAACTAAAATAACAAAATCAATGTAGTTTATAGCTCAATTTTATGTGAAACACATGAAGAAACCTGTTCATTAATTTGATGTAACATCTTTTTTTTCAGTGAACGATGGGGACTCGACCACCAGATGGAAGGCTTGAGATACATTTGTACTATGTGCCTCCTACCATACAACTATCTCCAAAAATTTGCTCCACATATATATCAGGATATCAACATAAAGAGAGGTAAGTAAAATGTAAAATACTGACTGTTGATTTAGAAGATATAAATTAATTAATTCACTTATATTCGCAGCATTGTAACAAAAACCTGCGACTGCCGTGAAGTTATAGCGTTCCCAATCATCAAGGTCAATCAATCAATCGAGTCGACTGGCATCCCGAAATGGAATAAGATCAACGTTTCCAAGTACAATGTATGTCAAATCACGCAGTATTACCGCAACACAGATGTTCTTCAATCGTTTTATTTGAAAGAGATTAAAAAAAGTTTGGTCAATTACCAAATATAGGCTACCTAGCGCGGAAATGACAATATTTCTGACTGCTAATTTGTTGGTTAAAAGTTTAAGTTGCTTTTCTAAAACTTAAAATGGATATAACTCCTTAAATAATATTGTGATTAATTAGTTTCCACAGGAAATGGATATGAAGCATACTGAGTAGGTTAGTCGGTAGCGTGCTCGCCTACGGGTTTGGGGGTCGTGGGATCGATTCCCACCAGAGGCGCTGGTCTGTCGCTACAAAAAATATAACAACCGACATGGTCTTTGTCATCATCTCTCTGTACCTTAAAATTTAACCAATTTAACTGGCCACAAAACTAATCCTGACTTGAGATTTTCAAAAATATAAATCAGATTTTATTATTACCACGGTACGATATACGTTGTCATAACAAATAATAATTTGATTCCGCTCACATAGAAAGAATTTACATTGTGTTTTATATAAAAATCCTGAAATATATGTGTGAGAAAACAGTAAAAAAAATGTGTATCTTTTAAACCAAAATGACATCCATTGTGAAACTTATGTCACGTGTAAAGGACATTTAACGGTTTAACTACAAAAAAATATGAAGAAAAAAATTAGATGCATTTCGAGATATTGAAGGATTAAAATAATTTTTCGATTTATTCGACAAGGAGAATATTTTTTTTTTAATTATTAATTTTGAAGTACGAGAGTGGCCAGCTACAATGACGCTAAAATCGTTGAAATCGGATAACGCGTTCTTAAGTTATACTATGTTGAATTCAGTATCCTTTAAGAAAAAAGTAGAGATTCGACCAACTTTCGGACGCTATAAAGCAAGAACCATAACGAATTTGGACTAAATGTAGACATCATACAAATTTTACACACTAGGAGAGGGCGTGTACCAAATTTCATCAAAATCGGAGGGGGTCGTGTTAAAAAGTGGGTCGACTGCCGTTGGAATTACCCTACTGCCTCGTTATACCGTAAGTATATCTTAATGTTTGTAATTTCTATTCTGCTCTGTCTAACAAATATTTTTTTCAGATAAAGTCGTGAATTTGACAAAATCCCAAAGATAAAATAGAATGTCTCTTTTTTGCTAACAAACTTTTTTTCAGCCTATGTGGTGGATTTTCTACAGTGGATAAATGTAATTCGTTGCAGCAACGTTGACAAACTTTCAATAAAAAATCGTTACTGCAACGAGAAAATTCGTCCATGTAACGAAACTTTTTATTTTAGCCTCAGGGATTACATATTCCTCTAAATCGTAGCCCCTTAGTGGGGAAGTACCACAGAGCGAGGACACTATGACATATCTTTGAACTCTAACTTTTGGATAAAATTTGAGCACATACAAAATGTTAAATCGTTCGAATGTTAACGTGGACAGCAGTAAGACAGGCGGACGGATAACCCGAATGTCCTATAATGTCATGACGGATTTTACCCAAACATGTATAGAGTTTCTTGTCATTCTTGTCAGTATAATAAATATTTTGTCTACATTTTGAATTTTCTTTCCAAACTTAGAATAGCAATAACTCCTTGATAAAGCACTTTAGAGCGAAAATGAGAATATCGATGGCTTAATATAAAAAGGAAGTATATTGATTTTTGTCATAATAGCATTTTCCATTTATTCTGGCCGAACACTTTCAAATGTACCTTAATTTTTTTAAAGTTTTCGGTGGCTATAGTTGCAAATAAAGGATTTATAGGTATTGTAAAAAGCCCATAAATCTGGTCAAAGACTGTGTTTGGTTTTTATTCAGTTTTTCGTGTCCCTGTTACGGAAAAACAAAATCGAGATACGCCCTTTTATATTAAGCCATCGATATTATGATCTCTTATTTTTGTTTAAAATTTTGAATTTTCTTTCCCAAAACTTAAAATGACTATAACTGCTTAATAAGCGTAACATTTTGTAAAAAATTTGAATTGTCTTCACAACACTTAAAATCGTTGTAATTCATTAAATAATAACGGGTTTTCCAATATGGATGATATGATGATTTTGAAGTGACGTTTCGGCCATTTGTAATATGTCATGATCTGGCATTTGTTTATCATTGTATTCAGTTCTGTTTACCATTTCACCATGGAGAGATATACGCAAGAACGACGTTCACAAATTATTCAGTTTTATTATCAACCTTGACACCCATGAGCAATATTTTAGCTCTCGTTTTTGCCATTGACCGATTGTGTACGTAAGAGGTTACGTGCCACACAGCAAATGTAACCATTGAATTGTTGCGAGAAAAGTTTGGAGATTCGATTATTTCAAGAAATTGTGATATTGAATGACCTCCAAGAAGTTGTGATTTAACACCATTTGACTATATCGTTTTGGGTTATTTGAAGTTATTGGTCTTTCGAAATAAACCAGACTCTCTTCAAGCTTTACAATATTGAACGTGTCATTCATGACATACGACGTGGAAAAAGTGCTAGAAAATTGGGTTCATCGAATTCGTTCCTGTAGAAGATATTAATTGTATCGATTGTACTTTACATTAAATAAAAAAACTTAACTTCCTTAACAATAAGTGTGTTTTTTTCAAAGAAATCATATCACTCTTATCACTCTAAATTATTTGTCGACTCTTTGAGTATCCTTTACAAATCTTCAAATGACTAAAACTCCCTTAATAAGCATCCTAGAGCGAAATGCCACACTGTGGTACAGGGTATTATATGTTTGTTTCACGGCAGATGTTTGTAACACCTGAAAATAACACAGCTAGACCCACCTTAAAGTATACCGATCGACTCAGAATCACTAGCTGAGTCGATCGCCATGTCTGTCCGTCTGTCCATGTAAAGTTGTTCCTCGACTACAGGTCGCAATTTCACTCCGATCGTTCTGAAATTTCGTTGAAATCGGTTCAGATTTAGATATAGCTCCCATATATATATTTTTCTCCGATTTGGCCCTTTAGTCCTATAGAAGATCTATTTTACATCCAATCGTTTTGATATTTAGAATGGTAGAGTTTCTTCATCCATGAACCAACACTACCGAATTTGAAGAAAATCGGTTAAGATTTAGCTATAGCTCCCATATATATGTTTCGTCCGATTTTGCTCTTTAGTCCTGTAGAAGCTGTATTTTACATCCAATCATTTTGAAATTTGGAATGGTAGAGTTTCTTCATCCATGAACCAACACTACCGAATTTGAAGAAAATCGGTTAAGATTTAGCTATAGCTCCCATATATATGAGTCGTCCGATTTGGCCCTTCAGTTCTATAGAAGCTGTATTTTACATCCAATCGTTTTGAAATTTAGATTGGTAGAGTTTCTTGATCCATGAACCAACGCTACCGAATTTGAAGAAAATCGGTTAAGATTTAGCTATAGCTCCCATATATATGTTTCGTCCGATTTTGCTCTTTAGTAATGTAGAAGCTGTATTTTACATCCAATCATTTTGAAATTTAGAATGGTCGAGTTTCTTGATCCATGACCCAACACTGCCGAATTTGAAGAAAATCGGTTAAGATTTAGCTATAGCTCCCATATATATGTTTCGTCCGATTTGGCCCATTAGTTCTATAGAAGCTGTATTTTACATCCAATCGTTTAGAGAATGGTAGAGTTTCTTGATCCATGAACCAACATTGCCGAGTTTGAAGAAAATCGGTTAAGATTTAGCTATAGCTCCCATATATATGTTTCGTCCAATTTTGCTCTTTAGTCCTGTAGAAGCTGTATTTTACATCCAATCATTTTTAAATTTAGAATGGTAGAGTTTCTTGATCCATGAACCAACACTACCGAATGTGAAGAAAATCGGTTAAGGTTTAGCTATAGCTCCCATATATATGTTTCGTCCGATTTTGCTCTTTAGTCCTGTAGAAGCTATATTTTACATCCAATCATTTTGAAATTTAGAATGGTAGAGTTTCTTGATCCATGAACCAACACTACCGAATTTGAAGAAAATCTGTTAAGGTTTAGCTATAGCTCCCATATATATGTTTCGTCCGATTTGGCCATTTAGTCCTATAAAAGCTGTATTTTACATCCAATCGTTTTGAAATTTAGAATGGTAGAGTTTCTTGATCCATGATCCAACACTACCGAATTTGAAGAAAATCGGTTCAGATTTAGCTATAGCTCCCATATATATGTTTCGTCCGATTTGGCCCTTTAGTTCTATAGAAGCTATATTTTACATCCAATAGTTTTGAAATTTAGAATGGTAGAGTTTCTTGATTCATGAACCAACATTGCCGAATTTGAAGAAAATCGGTAAAGATTTAGCTATAGCTCCCATATATATGTTTCGTCCGATTTGGCTCTTTAGATCCAATCGTTTTTATACCCTACACCACACTGTGGTACAGGGTATTATTTAAGTATAAAATGTCCCAAAAGTAAATTTATGTAAACAATTTATACATGAATTAAAAAATTTATATATCAGAGTTATTCAATATTACGAGAGTGGTGTAGGGTATTATATAGTCGGCCCCGCCCGACTTTAGCCTTTCCTTACTGGTTTTAAATTAATTTAAACATTAAAATGATGTGACGACGTCGACGACGCCAACTGGAATAAGGGCGATTAATTACAAAACACAACTTCAACTTTAGGCACGTCTTTTACAAAAGATATACAAATTTTAAAATTTTTCTACTTTTACTACCGTCTTTGGTGCAGAACTATTGGCGTCATGGCACAACTTTTGTGTGCACTCAAAAGTGATTGAAGGTAATTTTCTTGCGTTTCAAGCCGGCCTACAGAGCAGTTTAGAAAATACTGGGACAAACCTGTCAAAAAATTTCATTATTTCTCGAGAAAGACAAAAAAAAGCCACCGTGAAACCTTGCTAAACTTTAGAGGATAATTTGGCCTAAAATACAAAAAAAATAAAAACTTTTGACTTTTATTCAGTCAGAATTTATTCGGTTCGAAACCATATGATTCATTTACTTTATGTCTATTGCAAAAAAGTAATAGAAACAAATACAAAAATTGGTAGAGAGTTTTAAGTGCTATATGGCTCTAATTACTTGGTAGAATTGACTGCAGTTTCGATAGACACCACTTTATCATATTCAGAATTCAATAGCAATAATGTATGTATTGGTATGGGAGGTTTAGTATGTAGACTTAGTTCGGCAAAATACGGGTTTGGATAGTAGTTCTTATTAAATTCAATTTACTGCTTCCATAAGTATTTCAGCTGATTTAAGTTAAAGACATACATTATTGCTTTGAATTCTGAAGATGATAGAGTGGTGTCTATCGAAACTGCAGTCAATTATACCAAGCAATTAGAATCTTCTACCAATTTTTGTATTTGATTTTTGACTTCTTTTTTAAATTATTTCAATAAAATTTTTTAAAAAAATTAGAAAATAATTCCTTTTAAATAATTTTTTTATTTTTCTTTAAAATTTTATATAATTAATAAAAAGTTGCAAAAAGTCCTTATTGATAGCTTTTACCGATAAAACGATATGATTTTTTTAATAAACCTAGTATTCCTCAAAATTCACAATTTGAACATTTTAAAATCGTTTTAGTAGGCCTGTAGTTTATATTTTTTCAAAATAATTATCATCAACAACACATAGTATAACCATTACCAAGTTTCACTAAAATCCGTGACATGATCCAAAAATACTGTCATCACTTAACATGGAAATGCTCATTTGGTTTTTGTCAAAACGTGGAATTGCCTTTTCAAAACTTACAACGGTTATGAGTCCATTAAATAATCACCCTAGTGTTAAAATTACGAAATTGTAAATTATTAATTTTTCTTCGACTGTTTGAATATCTTTTCCAAACATTCAAATGGCTAAAACTCCTTAATAAGCATCCTAGAGCAAATAAAGAATGAAATGTTGTAATCCTAATATTTTGTTCTAAAGTTTTAATTGCCTTTCCAAAATCTCAAATGCTCTTAGCTCCTTAAGAAAGCGACTGCACATTCATTTTAGCTCATAACACTATTGAATTGTTTTGAATTGCATTTCCAAAACATAAAATAGATGTAACACCCTAATTTTGTGATCACTAATTTTTATATTAAAAATTTAAATTTCCTTTCCAAAACTTAAAATGGTTATAACTCTCTAATTAAACGTCCTAGAGCGAAAAAAGGACATTATGTTGTAATCCCAATTTTTTGTTCAAAAATTTTAAATGCCTTTCCAAAAACCTCAAATACCTTTAACCCCATAAATAAGCGTCTGCACACTCCTTTTAGTTCATAATACTAACCCCACTTGAAATTCGATTCAATGTTCGCAATATTTTTTATGAAAGTTCAGTGTAAAATGTAAGTATTTTTCAAATTCTGTAATAATCACCTAATATTTCCCCTCCGTTCTGGCACACAATTGAGGGTATTTCTCTAATATTTATTTAAAAAAAAACTTTCCTGAACACTGTGTTCTAAACTCAATGCACTGCTCCAAATGCATTTTAGCATAAACTTCTTGTGCAAAAACGACATTTCATAGAAAACGTTTGTTCATAATAATGCGAGTGATTTTTTTAGATGTCCTTTTTTGCTTCTGTTTAGTTTGGTTTTTT
This sequence comes from Eudasyphora cyanicolor, assembly GCA_963930755.1. Lineage (NCBI taxonomy): Eukaryota > Metazoa > Arthropoda > Insecta > Diptera > Muscidae > Eudasyphora > Eudasyphora cyanicolor. The sequence continues at coordinate 38,494,732 of OZ005734.1, read as the reverse complement.
GTGAGTTTCTTTTGACGTATGTGTACAAGTAAAGGACATTTCACATACACATAGTTTGGACCCAAACACACAAATATATGCGAACATACATACATTTATATTTCAAGCATGTGTGTGTATGTGGGAATTTGTATTTATTCAGCAAAACTTAAGTCACTAACATTTAATTGCTTTAAATTTGCATAATTCATGTTAATCTCAAATAAATCCAGATTTTTCTTAGTTGACATGTATGTATATAGACATAACACATATACACACGTAGACATATTTCATATGTCCTTCAATCTAAGAGCTCCTAACATTCATCTATGCCATCCGATTTTCAGTGAATGCTCTGGACTTTTTGTCGTTGTTGTTTGACTCCACACACATTGTGACTTGTGAAATGTTTTCGAATCCTTTCAAATATCCTGCTGATTTTGTTTGCTTTAATTAGGATCTTAGGTAATTATCTGAAAAATTCTTAGTTAATTTTAAATAGTTGGTCTGTTGTGAATCAATTAAAATTTAATTAAATATTCTCTTTAGGACATCTGTGAATGGATCATTACGATTGAGGAAAGTGTCTTTAATTACATATGATGTTTGCTTACAGTGAAAAATTTCGTGGCCGTCAGTGTACATGCCATCTTTCATTGAAGCTATCGTTTGAAACGATGTCTCAATTAGATTAAAAGTTATGGCCATTTTAGTTGAGACATTTATGGCTAATTACGCAAAATTAATGGAAAATTTTACAATTTTTAAAAATAAGCTTTTTAATGAAATATTACGACCCATTAGAAAAATCCCTTTTTCTGCGATTTAAAGTAAACGTTAAGATATTTCATTTATGCTATGTTTTGTAACGATATCTCTGTCAGTTTAAAAGTTATGAGTATTTTTGCTGAGGCATTTCCGGCTTATTGAGCAAAGTTGAGCGGAAAAATGAATTCTGTAAAAATGCGTTTTTTCATGAAATATAAGGACCGGGTAGAAAATACAAATTTTCTGTGAATCAAAGTAACGTCAGCTATTATATGCCAAAAAGCAACGAGAATTCAGAACCTAAAGATTTTCATCAATTTTCGCAAAAAAAGCAAAGGGGTTAATAGAATGAAGCAGATGTTGCCTCTGTTTGGGTCTAAATAGCGTAAGTATGGGACATTTAAGTAAAAAAGAAATATATTTATTGATCCTTCAAAGAAATATTTGGTCCTGCAAGAAAATACTGCATATTTATAGTAGACGTTGAGATATTTCATTTAAGCTATCGTTTGAAACGATGTCTCAATTAGTTTAAAAGTTATGTCCAGTTTATTGAGACATATCTGGCTCGTTACGCAAAATTAAGGGAAAATTTTAAAACTTTTAAAAATTAGATTTTAATGAAATATTATAACCCATTAGAAAATTCCCTTGTTCTGCAATGTAAAGTAAACGTTAAGACATTTCATTTAAGCTATGTTTTGTAATGATATCTCAATCTGTTTAAAAGTTATGGGTATTTTTGCTGAGGCATTTCCGGCTTATTGCGCAAAGTTGAGCGGAAAAATTAATTTTGTAAAAATGCGGTTTTTTATGAAATATTAGGACCTGGTAGAAAATGCAAATTTTCTGTGAATCAGCGTAACGTCAGCTATCATGTGCCGAAAATCAACGAAAATTCAGGACCTAAAAATTTTCATCAATTTTCGCAAAAAAGCAAACTTTTTCCATATCGGTTATTTGGAAATCCGAGGTTTCAGTTTTTAAACACTTCGAAAATTTTCTAAATTTACAAAGTACCAGTTGTGCAGAATCGATTAGCACGCACCTACGAAAACTGTGACAAACATTTAACAGATGTGATTAGTTTAATTGCCAAAATTGATGAGTATACTTTTAGGAGGTATTATATTCTATTAGAGTTTTGTAGTTCGTGAACGAACTAGTTCAATTGAACGGGTCACTATACTGAAATGAACGAACTAGTTCACACAACTCGTTAGTTTCAGCTCAGTAGTTCACTATCTTTTTTTCTTCAACCATATCATTTTGTTTGATGTATGATTCTACCCAGCGGCGGAAATTGCGAGGCCTTCCATATATAAAACATGCGGAAGGCCTAATTCGGCAAGGACTTCCCTATGTAAGGCCTGCGAAATGCATGATTATTGATCAGTTGAAGGCATGCCAATATCAGGCGTGATACAGGACTTTTAAAAGAATGGAGAGGGAATGTGAGAGCGTGTGGTTCGTAGTCCAGCGTTCATAACAAATGCTAACAAATATTAGTATAATTTTTTCAATTCTGCAGCGGAAGAACCAGATGGACGTCTATAAAAAACTTCGAAGACTTTCGAGGCCTGATTTTTTCAGACATGATGTATGCATTTTTTAAATTAGCCTTCAGCAGACCTTTGTTTATAGTCCTTCCGGAAGGCCTGATATTTTCAGAAAGGATTTATGCCTTCCATAATGAAACCTTCAGAAGACCTTCTTTATAAATCCTTCTAGAAGGCCTGATTTTGCGTTATCCCTTATCTATGAAGGCCTTCTGGATGCATTTTTGTAGGGAAATGGAAAGGAAGGCCTTGCCTCCCAATCTCACGCAATGTTAAATGGAAAGGAACAGGTAATGTGTAGGGAAGGCCTCCGTCATGACTAAGAAGGCCTGATATAAGGCTTAATAGCTCATGCATTCCGCCGCTGGGTACCTATACAAACGCCTTTGTATTAGTTTTTTTCAACTCTTCCATTCATATTCCAATCAGATTCCTTTAATAGCGTCTTATTTGAACCGGTGATCTACTGAACGAAATGAACTGTTTAAGTAGAGTGAGTTGGTGAGCTAAAGAGCTGGTGTGCTAAAGTGAGCTGTTGAACTAAATGAACGAACTAGTTCACTCAATTGAACTGAACTAAAAAGAGCGATCACTTAAAAGAACTATCGTGCCCAACTCTATACTCTATTAAAGATGTTCTCGGACAGACGGACAATAGAAGTTTTTTAGGTTTAGGTTTAGGTTAGGGTGGCAGCCGTATTTTTTTTACAAGCTCACATAGACCAGTTTAGGTCCCTAGTGTTACCACGGGCTGAAATGCCCCTCATCGAAACCAACCTGTTTGATATATAAATTTATCGATAGTACGAATATCAGTACTAGAAAGATCGGTTAGGCTGCCTAAAAAGGCCGACCCCAGTATGTCCAGTCGTCGTTTACTCAAAGCGGGACAGTCGCAAAACAAGTGCTCAATGCTCTCCACTTCTTCCTCATCTCCACAGCTTCGGCAGAAGTCATTGGAGTCAATACCCAATCTTTTGGCGTGTTCGCCGATCAAGCAGTGTCCCGTCAGAACCTGTACTAACGTAGACAATCGTTTCCTCTCTAGTGCGAGAAGATATTTTGACCTTCTCAGGTCATACCTTGGCCAGATTTGTCTAGCTATCCTGCAGGTGCCGATTTCTGTCCATCTTTCGTTGGACTGCCTGATTGCCTCTTGCCTAAGCCAAAGCTTGCACGTGGATAGTGGCGCACCAATATATGCAAATTCTTCGAGAATTTGTAATGTCGTCCCTTTCCTAGCAAGTTCATCGGCTTTGCAGTTCCCCGGGATATCCCTATGCCCAGGCACCCATATGAGGTGTATATTAAACTGCTCAGCCATCTCGTTAAGAGATCTGCGGCAGCCGAGGGCTGTTTGTGAATTTAGGGATGTTGCCTCCAGAGAATTGATGGCAGCCTGGCTGTCCGAGTAAATGACAACGCCAGTGTTGGTTACTATGTTGCGACTCAGCCACTTGGCGACTTGCCATATTGCCATTATTTCGGCTTGATAGACACTGCAGTTATCTGGTAGTCTGTGAGCTATATCCAGACTAAGTTCTTCACAGTGTACTCCGAAGCCAACCTTTTCATCAAGCTTCGAACCATCCGTGTAAAAGTGGAGATGGTTTCTATTACTTCGTATTCTGCCGACCCATTCGTCTCTGGCGGGAATCATAGTGATGTAATTTCTCTCGAAGGTGTACACTGTTGGTATATAGTCCACTCGGTCGGTTACCATAGCACTACACTTTGATATCCTCATGTGACCATAGTTCTTGTACCTCCACATTGATAGGCAGTTTAATCTTATTGCCGCTTTGGTTGCAACTTCTCTCGCCACAATATTAATCGGCAGTATATGGAGTAGGGCTTGTAGAGACTCGGTCGCTGTAGTCCTTAAGGCTCCGCTTATGCTCAGGCAGGCAGTTCTCTGAACCTTTGTTAGTAGGTTGGTAATGGTTAGTTTGTCAGTTGCCGTCCACCATACCACAATACCGTATAACAGTATTGGACGAACTACTGCTATATATATCCAGTGGACGATTTTAGGAGAGAGTCCCCACCGCGACCCTACAGCCTTTTTGCAGGAATATAAGGCGACGTTGGCCTTCCTTACACGTTCCAATACGTTAAGTCTAAATAACATTTTCCTATCTAGAATTATTCCTAAAAATTTTGCACTTTCAGAAAAGACTAGATCTGTTCCATTTATCCGAGGTGGAGGGTCCACATGTGGGACATTATTCATCCTAGTAAAGAGAACCAATTCTGTCTTGTTGGGGTTAACGCCCAAACCGCTGCTTCTGGCCCATCTAACCAACTTGTTCAGAGCCACCTGTAGGATGTCTCTGAGGACGTTTACGAATTTGCCACTCACTGCGATTGCCACGACCTTGCAGCCACAACGTTCTAGATCTAGCAGGATTTCATTCAGCGCTAGGTTCCAAATTAGTGGAGACAGTACTCCTCCTTGCGGGGTCCCTCTGTTTACATACCTTGTTAGAGTTGTGGACCCTAGACATGCTGTTATGCGTCTTCTGGTGAGCAGACTTTGAATTAGTCTAATCAAACTATTGTTAACTTTTAGATGTGAGAGTGCCGCAATTACCGCATCTGAGTGAATGTTGTTAAAAGCCCCTTCTGTGTCAAGAAATGCCACCATGGTGAATTCCTTGAAATGCAGGGACGATTCGATAGTGCTCACAAGTTCGTGCAGGGCTGATTCTGTAGACTTGCCCTTATTGTAGGCATGTTGGTTCCCCGACAGGAGTTTTGTATCCAGGTTTTCCCTAATGAAATGATCTAAAAGTCTTTCCAGACCTTTCAATAGGAAGGAGGATAGGCTAATTGGTCTGAGCTTATTCTGGATCTCTCAGTCAAGAAGCTAGCGACGCTCGCAGTCCACTCGCACTCTTGTTGGTCCTGCTGATCCTCGGGTTCTGTTACAGAGTTGCCCGGGAAATGTGTGTCGAGCAGTACATTGAGCGACTGCTCGCTGTTTTTGGTCCAGTTATTTGCCTCATCCTGTAAATATCCCACTGTACAGGGTGAAGCAGATAATATCTTCCTCAGCCTAGCGGCGTCGGAGACCTTTTCCACTTCACCACAGAAGGTATACCAAAAGCGCCTTTGCGCCTTTCTAAGCTCCTTCTTATAGATCTTGAGTTGCTCTTTATAGGCACCCCAATCATTAGCGACCCCAGTAGATTTAGCCTTATTGAATAGCTTGTTGCAGGTCTTTTTCATAGCCGTTAGCTCAGAAGTCCACCATTGGGGTTTAGTTTTACCCTTGTACCTTGTTTTCGGACAGGCTTCTTCAAGGGAACTATTGAATGATGTGGTGATATGATCGACCAGATTATCCAGACCGGCTTTGTCATTCGGTTCGTACAGAAGTTTAGAGTTGAGGACTTTCTTGAAATTCTTCTCATACAGGTGCCACTTTGTCTTCCTTACATTTCTGTGGACGGCAGGTTTAGGCGCTTTTTGCGCGAGTTTGAACTCAATATAATGGTGATCTGAGAATGAGTGGTCGTCCAGTACATCCCACCCAATAATTTTGTCTGACAGCCGGTCAGTAGCAAACGTTATGTCGAGTACCTCCTGTCTGTCTTTAATTGTGAAGGTCGGTTTATTACCTATGTTACAAATACTAAGGTTGGTGGTTAGAATAAAGTCAAGAAGCGAATCACCCCTATTGTTTATATCCGTACTATCTGGGGATAGTATGACGAGCGTTCGTGTCTGCGCCAATAATCAGCTCGATCTCGTCAGACGTTGCTTCTTCCACTACTTCCCTGAATAGAGCAGTCGGTACTACAGATTCATAAGGCAAGTAGCTGGAGACCACCCAATATATGCGATTACCGATCTCCAGGCTAGCAGCTTTGGTCTTTACCACTTAAATTAGTCAGGTCTTTACCACTTAAATTAGTCAGGAGAAAGATACTTAGATCTTTCCTGGCCAAAATGCAGGTTCTTGGAGTGCCTTCACAGTTGGCCACAAGCAGTTTAAAGTTGGGTGTCCTAATACCGCACACCCTTCCTCCCACTACGTAGGGCTCCTGTATCAGGACGATGTCTACTGCGCCTGTGGACAGGCGCAGCAATAGAGCCGCTGAGGCTGCTTTAGCGTGATGGAGGTTAATCTGTAGAATTCTTACCATCATTGGTAATTGACAGATTAACATCCACCCCGACAAGGGTGTTATCGAACTCTTCGTCCGTATCGTCGAGAAGCATGTCCCCGCCAGATGCGTCAAAGAGTCCGGAGACTCCCCTCAGCCTCTCTGTGTCCGAAGTAGAGCTTTTGTACTCAGAGAAGGACGTTACAGATCTTCTGTTAGAGTTGGAGTCACCAGAAATAATAGGCGTGGGTACCTCCGCACTTCCAGGAAGTGCCAGGGTGGACGACTCACCTTCTGCAGTGGGAGCTATATCCTGCTTGTATATCTTCAAGACTATAGTCTCGAAGCCATATTGTAGGGTTGCACTCGCACTCGGGAGGTGGATTCAGCGTTTAGGATAAGATTGACCTGCCGCTTTTTACCATCCGCCTCACCCACCTTGCTGATTCTCCAATTATGGGCCGGCAGACCAGGATTGGAATCTTTTATTATTTCTAAGATGTCAGCCGGGTTGGAGGGCTCTTCTGTAACCCAGGTGATGGCTCTAGGGTGACTAGGGATGTTGTTTTTTTCGACAACATCCAACTGGGCACCCGGCCACACCTCACCCGCTCGACTGAGAGCAGCCTTATACAGGTCTACTGATCTGGCATCACCGAAATATAAGAGCTTTACTCTCCCCTGATGCCATCCTGCATCGTTGCAGATTGGTGGTTTGCCCGGCATTTCTCTACGGACATCGAGGTAGTGAGCCATAATGGCTGATTGTACATGACTCCATTTGTCCTTGAGGATGGATCCATCCTCACTACTTCTGTCTATAACAGCCATCACTAGACTCTCCTTCGCCACTTCATTGAAGGGCTTGGTGAGTGTCCTGTTGATGGTGACATTAGGGCCTCTTGCCTTTTTCGAAGGCAGGGGTTCATCAGGTGATCTGATTCGTTTTACTTTATTAGCCGTTAACACAGCTGAATTTGTGGCTCTTTCAGCCGACTCATTGGCCTTAGAAGCATCTATGACGCCTTTAGCCCAGGTAAGTGACTCTTTTTGTTTTTCGGTAAGAGCCGAAACCTCAACAGCCTCCAACTTCGTCAAAACTCTGAGCGCTACACGATGCTCATTGTGCTTCCGTTTTGACGGTCGGACATGACGTTTACCCCTCACCGCACCACCTGTTGTGAGTACTTGGGGGAGATTTTCACCATTTTTGGTGTGGTCGGCTTTGGCCAAGACCAACGGACGGACAGTCGGACGATTGGGGAACCGCGCTCCATCGGAACACGAAGGCATCCCCGTCAAGAGAATTTATTTTTATTTTGTCTGTATTAGACCGTAATAGGTACTACGATGTAGGCCTTACAGACTTTGTACAGATTTTTGCTATTGCGTAATAGGTACTGGTAACTATCCGCTATGTGATAAACACGTCCGTTCACTGCGAATGATCAGCAACAATAGAAGATACTTTTAGAATTAAATTTTAACTTTGTCTGCCAATAAATTTCTTTACCACATTGTATTTTTATATAATTATGAAAAAAAATATTTTTTTTTATCTGCAGAACCCCTATCATCAAATATTTTAATTTAATAGAGAATCATATTTTTCCTCAAATATGGGGTTCTCGAATAAAAAGTAAATTGTCTAGCCGACACACTAACATCATTTCCGCTTTTCACATTTTTTAAAATACATATTCAAATAACTTTTCCAAGCGCTTAGTATTATTCAAGATAACCATTGTCTTACCCCAGAGCTACCGAACATTGAATATTAATTATGACACGTGGCTGTCCGCTACTGTATGTGATGTGTCCTCCTGCTGTGATACGATGGACGTATTCATAGATTGAAAGTAATATTTAAAAAAACTTGTTTAATATTTTAAGAAGATGCGGAAAAAGACACATGCTTTCCGAAGATTATTCACTACATCTGCATAATTTCCTTATGTGGTTTTCAAAATATACAACTTGTTTTCCCAAAAATGAGTACTTGTACTTATTGATTTTCACACTCATTGAACGATTTTCTAATAATGTCCTGACAAAAATAGTGTGTTCGGTTGTTGTTCACACGTTAATGCTATTGATATCTAAGGGAAAGATACCCAAAACGACTATGTAGGATCTATATATGGCTACACAGTGGGGCTTTTAAAAACAAGACATATAAATCAACCGTTTCTTAACATGTCAATTGATTGCAATGAAACTTGGCACTCATGCAGTTTAAGTTTTAAATCTGAATCTTTGCATTTTTATCGGATTTGAGAAATTTAATTTAAAAACTAAAAATATGAAATATGGGTAAAAACTCACAATCCCCAAAAATATTTAAAAAAACTCTAAATTGGAATTTTTGGGCTACAAATTTAAAACATATTTTGTAATTATTTAATTCCTCACATATGTTTTAAAAAATAGATGAAGTGAAATATTCTGAATGTTTAAACCGGAAAAAAAACAATTAAGAAATTTCAATTAAAAAATTACTGAAATTAAAAATAATAAAAAAAATGATTGATAGACTTAATATTAATTGTCAACACATTCTCGAATTATTATTTATCTTTTATTATATATATATTTTTTTTAATTTTGTCAGAACTCCGGCTTTGGTCTTTGAACACCGAACCATACGTCATGTTGCAGCTGCGCGTTATTCCACTGATCTAACAGGCCATATTGGAACATTGGACTGTTTGGGCTGAAGTTTTGTTGTACACATCATCTGTCAAAAAAAAAACAAATTGTTATGAATCAATATCAAATAAAAAATTTACAAAAAGGCAATAAGTTATAAATACATAAATATTTTAAAGAGAATTCTTCATTCTAAGAAATATTTATGTTTTATGTATGTATCTTAAAAGTTTCATAAATGTAGTAATGTTTGTTTCCAATAAAATGTAAACTTAGAAAACTTGACTAGTGGATTTATCAAATATGTTTCACAAATATTATCGGACACATCTTCCAAAAGCGGTCATTTCAAAAAAAATTTTGCTGTATTACGAGTATGAAGTCGGATTCATCTGACTTCTTTATTTTTACTTGATATTTAAATATTTTCCCAATATGACACAAACAAATAGCGTCCAGACTATGAAGCAGAAAAGACCTGTTGTGTTCTCTTAAAAACGACGTAGACATTGCAAAAATCGATTCGCCCTTTCATGACCTATTACAATTTCCACATTTTTAGAATTTTTTTCACCTTGCATATTCAAAAAATTATAAAATGCTGCAAAAAATGTAGGAAGTTTCTTTTCAAATATGAAAAATCCATTTCTTAACTTTGCTTTTTATTGCAGTCTTGGCCAAATTAAAAAACTAGAACATATTGATGCATACTATTTATACCCTACACCACACTGTGGTACAGGGTATTATAACTTTGTGCATTTGTTTGTAACACCCAAAAGGAGAAGAAATAGACCCATCGTTTATTATACCGATCGACTTAGAATCACTTTCTGAGTTGATTTAGCTATGTCCGTCTGTCTGTCCGTCTGTGCATGTATTCTTGTAATCAAAGTACAGGTCGCAATTATGGTCCGATCTCGACGAAACTTTACATATATCTTTTTTTGGCCTAAGGACGATCCCTATTGAGTTTGGTTAAAATCGGTTCAAATTTAGACTTTTTTCTAAATCATTGAAATAATTTCAGTATTGATTGGTTCTTTAAATAAATGAAAACGATTCCTTATTTGATATGAAACGGTACATGAAAATAGTTGAGATCATATTTATATAAAATCAAAATTCTAATTAGATTTTATTCAATGTTTTGAAGTCATTATAATAAGACAGTTCAAATGTTGAAAAAGCGTGACTGGATTAAATTTAGGCGGGACCCGAATGCAAGAACGGGGATGATCCCGCCAAATGCGGGATGGATGGACACTTTAGTTATGGCTCATTTTGTAAAAGATAGGGAAATGCAAAAAAACATATTTTGGTAATTTTGTGTGTGAGTTACAAAAAGCGGCGTGGTAATAACGCCCATTTTTTCCCGGGACTGTAGGTACTACGTACAAAAACATTCACTGCACAAAATTTGAAGCATGTAAAGGGTTTTCCAACAAGAGGTGTTATTGTGGTATTCAAAGAAAAATTCCATTTTTTGAGATAAATGATCGGATGTTTATTTCATAATAAAGAGGAAAGTATGCCGTTAATAATGAAAAACAACATCAGACAAATGGCCACCACGACCACGATTAAAGGACCATATCCTTTTCATGGATTTTTCCATAACCAAATCGCAAAGTGGCTGCCCTATGTCCTCGATAGCCTCACGAATTCTATCTTTGAGGTCTTGAATCGACGCTGGGCTGTTGGCGTAGACCTTATCTTTCACGTGGCCCCAAAGGAAGAAGTCGCAAGGTGTTAAATCACAAGATCTTGGTGGCCAATTGTGATCACCTCTTCGAGAAATAACACGGTCCGGAAACTTTTCCCGTAACAGAGCAATGGTTTCGTTGCTTGTGTGGCACGTAGCGCCGTCTTGTTGAAAGTAAACGTTGTCCAGATCAATACCATCCAACTCCGACCATAAAAATTGATTAATCATCTCTCGATAGCGCAATCCTTTCACCGTAACTGTTGACCCAACCTCATTTCGAAAAGTAAGGTCCAATGACCCCGCCATAGACCATAAACCGCACCAAACAGTCACACGTTGAGGATGGAGAGGCTTCTCAACAAAATATCTTGGGTTTTCCGAGCCCCAGCTGTGACAATTTTGCTTTTTGACGTCGCCACCGAGGTGGAAATGGGCCCCATCGGTCATGATGATTTTCTATCGTTCGTATCGTTTTTTGTTCGATCGTTTCTTGATCGTTTTGTATCGTTCGATGATCGTGTATCGTTTCATTTTTAGTAATGGCGTAGTTTCTTCTTGTCAAATGTCAAAGAATAAAAGCTTCAAATGTGACAGCTACCGAAATACCTCTTGTTAGAGCTGGAATAAAAATATAAGCCGTCAACTTTTTGTGCAAAATTGCCCATTTCTGTGGGATGAACCAAAAGGAGCGTGGCAATAGCGCCATTTTTTTACAGGACTATAGGTACTAGATATGTCTGTAATTGCTGAAGAATCTTATTAGTAGTGTATAAGTTGACAAAGAAACAATATTTCATTAAATTTTAACCCGTTGTGGGGGAGAACCAATATGGTGCAATAGTGGACCAATATGGTGCAATTTCGAACTCAGCCTGAGTTATAAAAAAGAATTTCCACATACCGAATTTGAAATCAGTCGAATTTGAAATCAGTCGTTTTCTCCTTTCGAGAATTTTCGTGCGCATCAGCCAGACAGACAGACGGATGACAATGACTTAAAATGTCCCCAAACGGATTTCCGCCAAACATACTTGAGGTCTTAAGTCACTCGATGTGTTACACTTTTCGGCCATAGTAAATGATATAATGATATTTACCATCTCTTACTTCAATCAAATGGTTTATAATTTCGAAATTTATACATAGACTTTTTCAATTTTGAATTTTGTACTTTGCCAATATGTTGGCTGATAAATATGAAATAAAATAAATTTTTGCGATTTTCGTCTATTTTTTATGTTTTTTGGTGCAAAATTTTTTTTTATAAAATAACCGTGCGTCTCCAGAAAACAAAAATTTTGAAAAATATGTGTAATAGGGTAACAATAAAAACAAGTGTGTTAACATTTTTGCGGAAGGTCAAGATTTTTTTTACAAATTGTTAATAATTTGGTTGAGAATTTAAAAAAAATAACAATTTGAAACGTTATGCAAAATTTTAATTTTTTCGTGAGATATGACCGACTAAATTATTCCGAGTGTGTTTAGAAAACTGACATTTTCCCTTGAAATAATTACCAACTCATCATTTAAAAATTTTTAAATTAATGATTAATCGAGCTCGAGGACTTAGCTTCATTTTGTTGTTTTTATTTAGTTATTTTTGCCAATATTTCGCAATTCTTTGAGTTCATCTTCAGGGCAGATCTACAATTAAACAATATATAGTACTTTTATTAGAATCACAGCTTTCATATTTCTAACATTCAAACAAATATTCGTATCTAACACAAAAACAAAAAGATCGCCTACATGTAAACAAACTTCTTAACAATAACCTAAGGTTAGGTTAGGTTAGGTTGAAGAGAGGAGACGTTTAAACGTCTCATGTCCATGGACATACACTTAAGCCAGTGGTTCGGCCTGTTGTGCGCTCCTCAATAACCTAAAAACTAGCGTAGTTTCACCACCATCGTCAGTTGTTTTTATTGCACTGAATCGTTATTTACATATTGCACGATCTCCCCTTTCGCGTTAGATGTCTGTAGCAACATGCAGTATTCTCAGTGTCTGTTTTGTGGTTTATTCTCTTGTTTGTAGGTAAGCTGTTGATGTGGAGCATCTCTAATGTTAGTCTTCTGTTGTAGTTTCTCTATGTTTTTAGCACAGGTGTATTGTCAAAATTGGGAAGGTGGTTGTTGTTTTTACAGTTGTCTGCAAGCGCAGTTTTTATACCATACACCACACTGTGGTGGTCGTATTTATGGTCCGATTGTGATGAAATTTAGCATAGTGCTCTTTTTTGTTAAATTGGTTAAAATCGGTTCAGATTTGGATATAGTCCCCATATATATGTTTCACCCGATTTGACATGTAATCGCTGTAGAAACCACATTTTACATCCGATCTTTATGAAATTCGGCAGAGAGAGTTTTTTTATTACGTGAATGAATACTACCAAATTCGGAGAAAATCCGTTCAGATTTAGATATAGCCCCCATATATATGTTTCACCCGATTTGACATGTAAGCGCTGTAGGAACTGTATTTTAAATCAGATCAGTACGCAATTTGACAGGGAGAGTTCTCTTATTACATGAATAAACACTGCCAAATTCGGGGAAAATCGGTTCAGATTTAGATATAGTCCCCATATATGTGTTTCACCCGATTTGGCATGAAAGCGCTGTAGAAACTGTATTTTACATCCGACCTGTACGAAATTCGGCAGAGAAAGTTCTCTTATTACATGAAAAAACACTGCGCAATTCGGGGAAAATCGGTTCAGATTTAGATATATCCCCCATATATATGTTCCACCCGATTTAACATTTAAGCGCTGTAGAAATCGTGTTTTATATCCGATCAATACGAAATTTAACAGAGAGAGTTTTCTTATTACATGTATGAACACTGCCAAATTCGGGGAAAATCGGTTCAGATTTAAACATAGTCCCAATATATATGTTACACCCGATTTGACATGTAAGCACTGTAGAAGCCGTGTTTTATATCCGATCAGTACGAAAATCGGCAGAGAGAGTTTGCTTATTACATGTATGAACACTGCCAAATTCTTATCACAATGCCCATTTTCGCATTGGTAGGTAGGTGTAGGGTATTATATAGTCGGCCCGCCCGACTTTCTGTCTTTCCTTACTGGTCTGAGTTGATTTAGCTATGTCCGTCTGTCTATGCATGTATTCTTGTAATCAAAGTACAGGTCGCAATTATGGTCCGATCTTGACGAAACTTTACACATATATTTTTTTTGGCCCAAGGACGATCCTTATTGAATTTGGTTAAAATCGGTTCAGATTTAGATATAGCCCCCATATATATGTTAGCCCCGATTTGACATGTAAGCGCAAACTTTATTTTATATCCGATCAGTATGAAATTCGGCAGAAAGAGGTTTCTTATTATATTCGGCAAAAAGAAGTTTCTTTCTACATGAAAGAATGCTGTCAAATTCGGAGAAAATCGGTTTTGAATTAGATATAGCCCCCATATATATGTTACCCCGATTTGACATGTAAGCGCTGTAGAAACTGTATTTTATATCCGATCAGTGCGAAATTCGGCAGAAGGAGGTTTCTTATTACTCGAAGGAATACTGCCAAATTCGGAGAAAATCGGTTCAGATTTAGATATAGCCCCCATATATATGTTACCCCCGATTTTACATGTAAGCGCTGTGGAGACTGTATTTTATATCCGATCAGTACGAAATTCGACAGAAAGAGGTCTTTTTACATGAATGAGTATTCAGGGAAAATCGATTCGGATTTATATATAACCTCCATATATATGTTCCTCCTGATTTGATTTCAAAGCGCTATAAAAATTGTACTTTACTTCCGATAATTAAAATTTTCCAGAAAGATGTCTCAATTTAGGAACGAATATTGCTTAATTTGGCGATTATCGCTTCAGAATTAGATAATATGTTCCTACCCATTTACCAATTATTATCGCATTGTTGGTGAGGTGTAGGGTATTTTATAGTCGGCCCCGCCCGACTTTGTGCCTTTCCTTACTGGTTTGTGTTATATTTTGATGCCTTAATTTTATGTCTGATTTATGGGCAGATAGTCTGTGTTTTAATTTATTTTTGGTTGTACCTACATATAGTTTACCACATTTTTCGTTCTCATTTCCATCACATTCTATTTGATATATAACGTTTTGTTGTTCTATTGTTGGTATTTTACTTTTTGTATTTGTGAATAAACGTTTAAGAGTATTGTATGTTTTATGTACTATGGTATATTTTTTGTTATATAGGTCTGATTTTTGAAATCTTTCTTATATATTTGGTAAATATATTAGCGATTTGTATTTTTATGTCCTCGTTTGTTCGTGATTTTTCTCCTGACGGTTGTTGTTATTTGTAGTTATTTATTGGATTATGTATTAAGTTTTTTGGGAAATCGTTATTCTGTAATATTTTTCGTATTTTTGCTTTATTGTTTTTGTGGAATTGTACGTCGCTAATGTTAAGAACTCTATTGACCAAATTTATTGCTGTGTTTATTATCATGCGTTTTGGGTGTTTTGAGTTAAAATTTATTATTCGGCCAGAGGACGTTTTTTTCTGGTACCAATCTATTTCAATTCTTCCATTTTTGTTCTTGACCAGGGTATCCAGGTATGGGATGGAGTTATTGTTTTCTTCTTCTATGGTGAATTTTATATTGTGATTAAAGCTATTAAATTTCGTCAGTGTATCAATTTTTGCATCTTCCCTTATTATCACGAACAAGTCATCCACGTATTTCGTCAATATTGTTGGTTTTATCGTCATTGTTCCTATACAAGAGTCAAGTAATTTTTCCATCGCTAAGTCTGCAACTATGGGTGATGCTGGTGAACCCATTGGAAGTCCTCTTTTCTGTTTATATATTCTGTCTTCATATTTGAAGTATCGATTATCTTTTATACAGAATGTTAGAATTGTAAAAAATAGATTTTGTGGTATATTTGTGTACTTTTTTATGTCATCGCATCTCTCTTCAATTATCTTTAGTCCTAATTCTACCGGGATACTCGGAAATAATGAAATGACACTATTTTTTCATTATTTTGAAACGTCAAGTTTTTTATCTTATTTTTAAATTGCACCGAGTCTTTTACATTATATTTTGAATCTTTCGTCAAGTTTTTAAGAATATTTACCATAAATTTGCATAGTTGTATGGATGGGGAGTTGATTGACGAGCATATTGGTCGTAATGGGTAATTTTCTTTATGGATTTTAGGTTGTCCATAAATTCTTGGTGCTATGGCTGCGTCTGTTCTCATTTTCTTCCTTTCTATAGACGAAATTATGTTGTTTTTGAATAATTCTTTCACAAGGTCGTTGTTTCTCTTCTGTTCGCTGTAGGATCCTTATTTAAGCGTTGGTACGTCATCATATCTTCTATTACATTTGTCATTCTTTCTTGATAATCTTTTCTGTTCATCGCTATCGTTACATTGCCTTTGTCTGCATTTAGAATTAATATATCCTTATTTTGTTTAAAAATTTTTGGGTTCGTTCCACTGTCCTATTTATGAATTTTTCTCTGTTAGTCTCTCTCATTTTGTTTACATGGGTTTCGATCATTGTTGTGAATTTTGTTCTTGCCATTTCTTGTTGTTCTATCTCGATACTTGTTTGTATAATGTCTTCTCCATCAGCAATCAGTTTGAACATGGGAAAATCAGTCTTTTTGATCGGTAGAAAGTATTTCTCACCTAGTGAGAGTAGCCATCGAATGTCATCTGGAATTTGTTGTGTAGTCTTGTTTACAAACCAATTGTCGTTGTATTTTATGTTTAGTTCCTTCATCAGTTTTTCCATTAGTTTGCCAAATTTTATTTTTTGTTTTTTCTTCAATTTTTTCTCAATTCCTGTAACTATATTGTTTTGGTTAAACTGGATTTTGTCTCTTTCTTCTTGAGAAAGTTGCTCGTTTAACGTTTTTTCTATTGCTTGTGTTTCTATATTGTTGTGCTTTAGTTCATCGTGCTTATGTTTTATTATTAAATTTAGAATTTTATTTTGAAATGTTTGTATATATGTATCTAGTAGGTTTTGAATGTGGTGGTTTTTGTGTTTGTTTTTAAAAATGTTATAAATTGGTTTTATTGAATTCTTTATGGAATCCGGCGTTATTCCTGAGTTGCGACATCGTATCAGAAAAGTTATTGATGTTTTTATTCTTGCAGCTTTTACCTTCATATTTTTGTTTTTATTTATGCTGTGTCTAATGTTGTAATTTTGTTTAATTGTAAGATTGCAAAATATTTTGAATGTGCGAATAATTTCAG
The DNA here is from genome assembly GCA_963930755.1 of Eudasyphora cyanicolor. NCBI lineage: Eukaryota > Metazoa > Arthropoda > Insecta > Diptera > Muscidae > Eudasyphora > Eudasyphora cyanicolor. The sequence goes on along the minus strand of OZ005734.1, from coordinate 38,477,699 downwards.
TTTCTGGAACCCTGGGCAACGTTTGAAAACCTTTTTTGGATTTTTTTTAATTTTTTGAATGGAGAACCTCTTAAAAATATTGTGTGCAAATTTGAGACGAATCGGAGCAAAACTAACGAAGATACAGCAGCCTAAGCAACCGCGCCTCGTACGTGACTCAGTACATCAGAAAAACGCTAAACCGTTTTTCCCACAACCCACGTTTTCAATGTCGGTGTCCATCATAACTAACAAAACTACTTCACCGATCGTTATGAAATCTTGATCACTATTTCTGTATATAATTTACGAAGTAAAACTGGAGATTATTTCTCAAATTTGTTTATATTAATTATTTTACAATAACAAATAAGCCGTTTTTTTTGCAAAAATCCCGTTTTCACCTCAAAGTGAAACTTTAACTGTGTCGTCACACAAAAAAATCACAAAAAAACATATTAATAAAAACAGTTTAATTTTCGTCAAATGCTTAGAATTTATGCAAAGTTATTGTTTGCTTTATAGTTTGTTTAAGGGACGTGGCATATGCGCCCATTGTACCGATCTACACAAATTTCAAGTACTAAAATTAAGTAACTACAAGTGCACCATCAAACCACAACCACCACTACTTCAACTAACAGTTTTTAAAGGCTATACTTCCCCTCCATTCAACTCTGTATGAACATGTAAATATTCTGCGCGTATGTGTTCTTCTAACCTTTCTAGCCACATGAGACCATCTTTAATTATACGGAACGCTGATTTAAAAGTGCGTCGGGCGGGATGCGTGTGAATACACGCGCGTTTGTGTGTACTAAAATTGTATGAGTGAGCCTGTTATTAATACATATTTCATGCTTCAACACTTTTCAAAGTCTAAACGCATAAAAATAAACACCTTTAAAAGACGCACTACACATCCAAAGTGATTGGTTGTAGAAAAAAAGGAAACTTGAAACAACCACATACGCATGAAGTGAAGGACACCTTCAGAGCAGCAGAACCCCAAGGAAGTGTGGATGTGAAGAACATGGTTTGCTGTAACACACAACTCGTCCTCGGCCAAAGACTAAGCATTTCTATGCTGTGTGTGTTTTAGTGCCCGTCCAACCATCCAAAGTTCTTTGCTTTAATTAAAACATTTCGAGGCATTCATGTGCGTCGAGTGAAAGAGTGAAAATATTTACAAAAGGCCTGTCTCTAATTAATATTTATAGAATAGATTTGGTGGTACTTAAGCCATCAATTTAATCGCAGTGGCCACTCAAATGAAACGTACGAAATCGCATTGCATCGCCCCACTACCGTACCGCAGCAGCAGAGTCCATGTAAAACGCACTTGCCGCAGTCCTTGTGTAGGATGATAAGCAAGAGATTCGGACAGAAAAGTACTCTTGGCTGGGTTGTATGCATTCCTTTTTTCAATAGGATAACTCACTCTTGCGCAACATACACATACGTAAAAGTATGTAAGTAGTATTTTATACAAAAAAAAAAAAATTTTAAACGTAAAAACAATGCAAAGTGTTTCTAACGTTACGACGAACAACGTTAAAAATACCCACCAACAAAAAAAAAAACACCAAACCTCCTCCTTCACACAGCTTGCGGTGCGGGAGAGGATGCAAACCAGGCTGGAGTATGAGCCAATTGCACTTAAAGTGCATCATAAACTGGGCCCTCCCATATGCACCTAAGCATACACCCACAAGCTCACAGACACACACAAACAAACAAATCATCTGCAACGCAAAATGACTCAAATAAAAAACAAGTATGATCCCGATGATGCAATAAGCTACATCCAACACAACACTTGGAGTTATAAGCCTTCATGTACAGTTGAGGTTCTAAAAACTGGTAATAACACAACTTTTCCTTGCTGAGAGAATAGAGAGGCACAAGAAATGATCATATGTTAGGCTTGCCTAGGATAGCTTAGGCTATCTCAGAATTCCAATTTGGATTTAGGAAACGGAAATCCATAATGAATGCAATAAAGATAGAAGTTTGAAGTGCTGTGAAGGCTATCCAGGGAAATACTGAACAATACTGCTTTATTGTGTATTGAATACAAAGTAACAGGAGATATTCCACAGGGTTCGGTACTTGGACCATTATTATGGAACCGGATGTGTTTTGGTGAACAGAGATTACATCTACCAGACTATGCCAGGATTTGGCGTTACGGAGATGATATTGCTGATCGGCTGAACCGATTTTTCAAAGTTTACTACTTTAGAGAGGACACGATGCGCCATATTTTGTAATTTTTTTTTTTTAAATGTTTTACCAAAGTTTTGTTTGAAAAAACCTTTGTAGAAATATTGCCCCCCTCGATTTTCTTCAAACTTTCACAGAATATTCGTCGCACTCTCACAAATCCAGACAATTTTTGTACTATTGGGTATAACGAACCAATTTGTTTTTCGTCATATATGAAATTTTATTGCCCATACAGGCAAGTTGATACGGATGAAATCGGTGCATATTGTGCTCCGACATTTACAAAATACTAGCACACGGTAAGGGAAAATATTAAAAAATCATTTTTTAATTTACAGATTTCTCGGTAACTATACGAGATAATTCTTAGGTGTAAACAGGTTATATGCAGACCCCAGTTAGAAGAACAAAAAAAAAAACAAGTAAGAAAGTTCAGTCGGATAAACCAACTTATGAATCCCCTCACCTTAAGTCCCAAAAAATCTCGTAAATTTATTTTTTTGTTTTAATTAAATTATTATACATTTAAATTGCATTTAAAATATGTACTGGAATTAAAGTTAAAAGCTGTTTAAATTTGGTACAAAATGGCCCATTTGTGTGGGAGGTACCAAAAGGGGCGTGTCAATAACGCGTTACACGCGCTTGAACATTTTCTTCACCCGATGTGGCCAACTTTGAGGCCCCCTAGCTCCGCCCCCGCCTGACATAGGGGGACCAAACATATAACTTAACTTCTCTAACACATCTTCTTCCACCATGCCAAGTTTGGTCGCAATTGGTTGTTTGGTTAAGAAACGGCCGAATTATTTCCCCTTTTTGATTTCGTACCACTGTGCAGTGCTTTGCAAAAACAGACGAAAATTGTCAGACTAGTCTTGGTAACATTTACAAATATGTATTGAGTCTCACAAATTTTTTTTACTGTTCTGGATTTGTGAGGCTGCGACGAATATTCTATGAAAATCGAAGGGAGGGTTGTTAAATTTTTTCTACAAAGGTTTTTTCAAATAAAACTTTCGTAAATTTCTTTTTAAAAAATTAAAAAAAACTTATAAAAAATGGCGCGTTGTGTCCTCTTCAAAACAAAGTAAACTTTGCAAAAATCGGTTCAGCCGATCGAGAGCAATTACAAATTTCATAAAACACAAAAACTAAATTTTTATAATTTTTTCAATAATTAAAATGCCTAGAAAATTTTTTCAAAAAAAAAAATTATAGCGAGATCTTATTTTACCTATTGGTAACTGCTTATAAACATTTTAGCCAAAAATAAACTACATCGGTCGATATTAAATATTCGGACACCTATAACATTTGCTACGGGCCAAAAGTGTAACAAAGTGAACATGTTGGATCATTTGAGCAACATCCGTCCGTCTGTCTGTCTGGTTGGAGTGCACGATAACTCTTGAACGGAGTAACGGATTGACTTCAAATTTGGTATTTAATAATATTTTTTTTTTTCAGGCTAAGTTCGAATATGGGCCATATTGATTCACTACTTCTAGTAACATTTTGTAAAAATAGTTAACTGGTAATAACTTTAATAACAGTGCATACGATTACTTGAAATTTTGTACAGTGTAATGCTGTTATAGTACCTAAAGTCCGGTGAAAAGTGGGCGTTATTACCACGCCCCTTTTGGTAGCTCCCACCAAAAGTTTTCTGCTTTCAATTTGAATACCAGTGTATACTTGAAATGTTGTACAGTACTTGTATAATGATTTTATAGTACCTACAGTCCACTCAAAATTTGACATCATTGGTACACCCCTTTTGGTATCGCCCACACAAATGGACTATTTTGCACCAAAAATTAACAGCTTATAACCATAATACCAGTGCATATTTTAAAGTTAATTAATCCAATTTAAATTGATAATAATTTTATTAAAACAAACAAATAAATAAATTTGCAAAATTGTTTTGGACTGAATTTAATATTTCCTGAATAAATAAAATTGTTCCTTAAAACTAAAAAAGAACAAAAGAACAGATCAATTCAGGAGAATTCCGGGCATCTGGCAACCCTAGTCTCACTGCTAGTCCAATATTAAACGAGGTTTCGGCATGATTCGTGACAAGCACAATTAGCGAAACATCGGGTCTTAGCAACAATGGTAGAGCGTGTCACCTTTACATTTTAGGCAGGGCTCGAAATATCTCGAAGGTAAGCTATCATAAGTTGTATCATAGGCTATTTTCCGAACTATGAGTTCGTATCTCACTAGAGGCATTCCCACAGATTTAAAGTCGCTTGGAATGTGTAAAGTTGTTCCTTGTCTAACGAGTTCGTCTGATGTACAGTTGCCTGGAATGTCCTAGCGACCCGGTATCGTTAACAGGTAGATAGGACTGTTCATAACACTGTGTGTGCAAAATGCACTTTTAAAATGTATCTTCGTTGAAAATAGCGACACGCCAAATTGTGTCCTGTGACATCGCGTTTAAGAGATACCTAGCCACAAAGTTTGCTGGGTAAAAAAAGGGGTCAGTAAATTCAAATACAATATTAGTATAGAAGGCTTAGAAATAGATGTTCCATGTGAAAGAACAAAAAAATAAAGGAGACACTTCAAGAAGTATTTCTCTCAAAACGCCCGATTACCCCTCTCATCATCTTGCCCTGAAAAACTCCCTCCAAAAATAATGATATATAAAAAGTCATATAAATCGAAGGATATTTTGGGTAACTTATCTGACAAAAATATTCCTTGTAACAATATCAATATAGGTCCTCACACTACTCTTTACTGGCAACCTAATGGACTTTAAAATATATCGTATTTATTCACAAAGTTTGCTGGGTAATGGAAGGATTAGTAAATTCAGGAACAATTTATATTTAAACCAGTAAGGAAAGGCAGAAAGTCGGGCGGGGCCGACTATATAATACCCTACACCTCCCTAACACTGCGATAAGGGTCATTGCCATAATAATTTGGAATAATTGGTAAATGGGTAGAAACATATTATGTAATTCTGAAACAATAATCGCTAAATTAAGCAATATTCGTTCCTAAATTGAGAAACATCTTTCTGGAAAATTGTAATGATCGGAAATAAAAAATACAACTTCTATAGCGGTTTGATACAAAATCAGGAGGAACATATATATGGAGCTTTAATATAAATCTGAACCGACCTTCCCTGAATACTCATTCATGTAAAAAGACGTCTTTCTGTCGAATTTCGTACTGATCGGATATAAAATACAGTCAGCGCTTACATGTCAAATCGGGGGTAACATATATATGGGAGCTATATCTAAATCTGAACCGATTTTCTCCGAATTTGGCAGTATTCCTTCATGTAATAAGAAACCTCTTTCTGCCAAATTTTGCACTGATCGGATATAAAATATAGTTTTTACAGCGCTTACATGTCAAACCGGGGGTAACATATATATGGGGGCTATATCTAAATCTGAACCGATTTTCTCCGAATTTAGCAGTATTCCTTCGTGTAATCGGAAACTTCTCTTTGCCGAATTTCGCACTGATCGGATATAAAATAACATTTTTACAGCGCTTATATGTCAAATCGGGGGTAACGTATATATGGGGGCTATATCTAAATCTGAACCGATTTCTTCCAAATTTAACAGTGTTCATTCATATAATAAGAAACCTCTTTCTGCCGAATTTCATACTGATCGGATATAAAATAAAGTTTTTACAGCGCTTACATATCAAATCGGGGCTAACATATATATGGGGGCTATATCTAAATCTTAACCGATTTTAACCAAATTCAATAGGGATCGTCCTTGGGTCAAAGAAAAGATATGTGTAAAGTTTCGTCGAGATCGGACCATAATTGCGACCTGTACTTTGATTACAAGAATACATGCACAGACGGACAGACAGACGGACAGACGGACATAGCTAAATCAAATCAGAAAGTGATTCTAAGTCGATCGGTATAATAAACGATGGGTCTATTACTTCTCCTTTTGTTACAAACAAATGCACAATGTTATAATACCCTGTACCACAGTGTGGTGTAGGGTATAAAAATCATTTGATTGTCATAAAAGTGCATTGAGGGGACATATAGTATTTTTGTACAAGGAATTTTTTTCGAATACATCACCCAAAAAATCCATCGAGTTCTACGACTTTTACAACAATTTTTTTGGTGGGAAATTCGGTGGTAAGGGGATGAGCGGGGGTATCGTGTGTTGTTGGAGAAATACTTCCTGAAGTGTTGCCTTTCTTTCATTCTTAATGCATATAAAATTGAGTTTGAATTTACAAACCTCTTGGTTTACCTAGAAAACTATGTGGCTAGATATCTCAAAAACGCGATGTCACAGAAAAAAACGCCCAATGCCATTCGAATTCGAATTAAAACCAGTAAGGAAAGGCTAAAGTCGGGCGGGGCCGACTATATAATACCCTACCCCTCTCGTAATATTGAATAACTCTGAAATATAAATCTTGTAATTCATGTATAAATTGTTTACATAAATTTACTTTTGAGTCATTTTATACTTAAATAATACCCTGTACCACAGTGTGGTGTAGGGTATAAAAACGATTGGATGTAAACTACAGCTTCTACAGGACTAAAGAGCCAAATCGGATGAAACATATATATTGGAGCTATAGCTAAATCTTAACCGATTTTCTTCAAATTCGGTAGTGTTGGTTCATGGATCAAGAAACTCTATCATTCTAAATTTCAAAACGATTGGATGTAAAATACAGCTTCTATAGAACTAAAGGGCCAAATCGGACGAAACATATATATGGGAGCTATGGCTAAATCTTAACCGATTTTCTTCAAATTCGGCAACGTTGGTTCATGGATCAAGAAACTCTACCATTCTAAATTTCAAAACGATTGGATGTAAAATACAGCTTTTATAGGACTAAATGGCCAAATCGGACGAAACATATATATGGGAGCTATAGCTAAATCTTAACCAATTTTCTTCAAATTCGGTAGTGTTGGTTCATGGATCAAGAAACTCTACCATTCTAAATTTCAAAATGATTGGATGTAAACTACAGCTTCTATATGACTAAAGGGCCAAATCGGACGATAGATATATATGGGAGCTATATCGATAGATATATATGGGAGCTATATCTAAATCTGAACCGATTTCAACCAAATTCAATAGCGATCTTAATAGCCGCGAAATACTCTAAACTGCAAAATGTCAGAACGATCGGAGTGAAATTGCGACCTGTAGTCGACGAACAACTTTACATGGACAGACGGACGGACGGACAGACATCGTTAAATCGACTCAGCTAGTGATTCTGAGTCGATCGGTATACTTTAAGGTGGGTCTAGCTGTGTTATTTTCAGGTGTTACAAACATCTGCCGTGAAACAAACTTATAATACCCTGTACCACAGTGTGGTGTAGGGTATAATTATGCGGAGTACGTTGTTTTCACCGAGGAAACATTTTTGTGCACACACAGTGTAATTGATAGTATAATTATTTAAGAAAACTACATTCACTTTGGAGGTTGCTTATAAAATGGTTTATTCCAGAAGTGCTGAGTGACGTCCCTTTGGATGGTGATATCGCAATCAAATTCATAAGTAGAGCCGTTATGTATACCCTACAGTTATTATATGGCCGGTGATAAAACGATTACATCCATTAAATTTGAAATTGTTATAAAATCCATAGAATACTAGTAACCGCTTTATGAAATTGTTTACAGAGGCTTTTTTAATAAAAATCTTCAAATTATTCAATTCGAGGGAATTTGTACGAGTTAATACAAGTATTTTTTAAGAAAATTGTATATATTTGACTGAACCTTATTGTGAAAAAATCCAAAATCTATACTAATTGTTTTTAATATGAAAACAAATTTATTACAAAAAGTTGTTTATTTTCAAAATAAGTTAGTGTGTAAGATTTTTATTCGATAAGAATTCACAAAAATTGGCCTTCACTAGTGACTGCCACTGTATGGAAAAGTAATCTAAAAAAAGAAATTCAAAATGCACGAACACATTTCATATGCGGCAGTATCATCTGTAAATACGCACATCTCCACCACGTCGTTGCCGTTTACAATAAAACGAAAGTTTTATGCCACAAAAACCGATGTACCTCTACACTCATAGAAAAAACACTTACATAAATATAAAGTCCTTTCTTTTTGTTCGACCAGTGGCCGATACGATGGACGAAAAAATCAACAGCAACAACAACTAAAACTCCAGTCCAAAATGCAGTTTATCCCGATGTTGCAAGAGTTCTTGTATGCAGATGAGAACGTGAAACAAATGGCTAAAAGGATCAATAAGGATACGCGATGCAAAGTTGGCGAGAAAAAATCGCACACAAAAAAAAACTGAACACAAAACGACGCTACAAACTCATCGTCGTCGTCATCATTCGCATTCGCATCCTCATCATCGACGCCGACAGCAAAGGACAAAGAAACACACTCGACCGTCTCTATCTCGTGCGAAGCACAAGTTGAGAGCTCCAACTCTTGGAGTGCATTCGGACAACGTCGATGAAGAGTTGTAAATGGGATGGGATGAGGCGGAGTGAGGTGTGGTAGGTAGAAGGCCTACAAAGCAGGCCAAAGCTAATATGAAAGGATTTCGAATAACATCTAAAAAATAACAAAATGTTCGGTGTTGTTATTGCTATACGCGTACATCAATTGCAGTTGCAATTGAACCATTTCACAATAATTAAACCGAAACCTGTAAGTAAAGACTAAAGTCGGGCGGGTTGTCTGTACCTTTGTTTCGTAACTAATGCACAGATATAATAATTACTATGAATTGTTGCAAATTAAATAGACAGATCTCAAAATTTCTAATTTCCAGGCAAATCGGTTAAAAATGTATGATCTACACCACCAAGAAGTCAAATTCTACCTCGAAATAAAACTTGGACCGATATACATAATTTTCAGAAAGGACGATTTAATGCAATAATAGCAGAAATACTTACAGTCTAGCATGATCGGTAAGAAAATTAGTCCTCTAGAGGTTCATTAAGTGACATCAATGGGGACCTTTATATACGGCCTATAAGAAAACATGGACCTATATGCCCCTTTCTTAAGTGCAATATAAATTATAAATGCTTAAATATCGGCCAGATACATTAAAAAATGTGCTCTCTAGAGCGTCAAGATGTGACATTGGTCCGAGAGTCCCGTTTTTGCTATGTTCGATTAAGAGCAATATCTATATATATAAAAATGGAAAAATGTTTGTATGTATGTATGTATGTATGTGTTTTATAGACGCTTAAACCACTGGACCGATTTTAAAATTTTTTCTTTTGTTTGAAAGCTATTTAGTCTGAGATGGTTTTGGGAAAAAAAAATTTGCAAATAGTGGGCGGGGAAAATGTGGGCGTGGCAAATCGTTTGTTTGTCTGTTTGTGTGTTTGTTCCACTGCAGTTCTGCTGGCAGTCTACGTCAGTGGTCCAAAAATGGACGGGATCGGAAATATGGGGCAGCGAAGTGGCCCGGGTCCAGCTAGTAAATTATAAACTCTTAAATTTCAGCCAAATCAATTGAAAAATGTGTGAAAGATAGCAAGAAATTATATCAGGGGGGAAATTATGAAGAATATTACGAGTGTGGCCAGTTACAATGACACTAAAATAGTTGAAATCGGCTAACGCGTTCTTAAGTTATACTCTGTTGAATTCAGTATCCTTTAGGAAAAAAATAGAGATTCGACCAACTTTCGGACGCTGTAAAACAAGAACCATAACGAATTTGGACAAAATATAGACATCATAAAAATTGTACACACTAGGAGATAGCGTGTACCAAATTTCATCGAAATCAGAAGGGGTCGTGTTAAAAAGTGGGTCGACTGCCGTTGGAATTACCCTGTTAACTTTTAGTACAAAAAGGTCCATTTGTGTGGGAGGTACCAAAAGGGGCGGGCGAATAACGCCCATTTTTCTCTGGACTCTAGGTACTATAAAAGCATTACACTGTACAAAATTTCAAGTCTTTGTATGCACTGCTATAAAGTTAAAAGCTATTAACTTTTGGTTCAAAACTGTCCATTTGTGTGGAAGGTACCAAAAGGGGCGTGGCAACATCGCCCATTTTTCTCGAGGTAATAGCTACTAATGAAGTAAAACTATGTGTATAATTTCAGAGGATTCAAATTAGTAGTATAGAAGTTACTAAATAATCACTAAATGTTAATCCTTTGTGGGGGAGATACTAGAAGTAGTGGACCAATATGGCCCATCTTCGAACTTAGCCGGAGATAGAAGAAAATATTACCACATACCAAATTTTAAGTCAATCGGTTACTCCTTTCGAGAGTTATCGTGCGCACCAGCCACCAGACAGACAGACAAACGGACGGACATTGCTCATTCGACTTAAGATTACCCAAAACGGATATCAGCCGAACATACTTAGGGTCTTAGGTCACTCCTTCGATGAGCTACATTTTTGATTCGTAGCAAATGATATATACCCTCCTCTCTAAGGTGAGGGGATAAAAACGTTCATTATTTCTTTGTAAGAGCAACAAGATAAAACTACCGAACCGATTTTAAAAAAAAATTTCTTTTATTTGGAAACTGTTTGTGTGGCAAACCATCTGGGGATCTGATGGGTGTGGACAACATTGATCGTAAAAAAATGAAATTTGGATTGTACGTTGCAGTAGTCAACATTAATAATTGCACCAAAAGAGTGCGTGATGGGATTAGTGGGCGTGGCAATGGTAAAATATTGAATATCTCGAAAACTATTTATCGCATCGGATCGATATTAGTAACGAATTATCCAAAAATGTGGCGTTATAAGATTAGTGGGCTTATCAATGAGGAACGAAATTTGGTATGAATGTTACTCAAGTTGTAGCGGCAATATTGTCACAAAAATTGGAAGCACCATAATTCGGAGTGCTTTTGGAAGGAATATCTCAGAAACTATTAATCGTAGAAAAATGGAATTTAATTTGTAGGTTAGTATATTCTATGGAAATAACTTAAGCAGAAGTGGATCTTTGGTAAGGCATACACTCACTTTGTGAGCAATGTAAATATGCAAATGGGCGTTGTCGGTCCATATTTAGATATAGCTCCAATATATAGCAGCTAACTTGTTGTGATTCCTACTGTTCTCATCTAATATACATATACTATATTTTTATACCCTCCACCATAGAATAGGGGGTATATTCATTTTGTCACTCCGTTTGTAACACCTCTGAATATTTATCTGAGACCCCATAAAGTATATATATTCTTAATCGTCGTAAAATTCTAAGACGATTTAGCCATGTCCGTCTGTCCGTCCGTCCGTCTGTTGTAAACAGTCCGTAATAATAGAGCTAGGTTGATAAAATTTGGTATAAATATTTCTTATAGTTGCAGGTTGTTTGGGATTGCCAATGGGCGATGTCGGTCCATATTTAGATATAGCTCCCATATATAGCAGCAAACTTGTTGTGATTCCTACTGTTCTCATCTACTATTTTTTTGAGTGTTTTCGGTGTTATTTTCTTTAGGTTTGAGTTATTTTGTAAGCTCACATGCTATCCATGGTTCCGAAATAGAAATAGAGAATGTCAAGAAGCTAAATCAAATTAATGATAGTACTGGTAGTACTGGTCACTCTGACGACCTCAAAAATGGTGTCAGATGTGCTCAAATCCGCAAAGCTATTGACAGGTTCGTCGAAAGGGATTGTGTTGCGATCGTCTGGAAAAGAAAGAAAGTGATGTTCGAAAGGACTTAGAGGAGAAAGGCATCAAACATGAAGTATTATGTCGAAATAACATAGATGTTATACTTTGCCAAGTGAAATAATACCAGTCTATCTAAGAACCGGTAATTGGACTGCCGATTTTTCATGGTTAAAAGAAGCCGTACAAAGTAGTGAAAGAAAAAAAATTGTTATAGGAGATCACAACTTACGAATTGGAGAGGAACAACAGTTCCAACGAGAACTTTTGGAAAACGCAAATATATGCAACATGCAGAGAAGATCGAAGGATATGATACTTAATGCGTCGGGGCGAAATTATATAGAGTTTTGCAATGGTAATGGGCTTGTGGTACTTAATGGAAGATTTGCGGGTGATGAAGCGGGTGAGTTTACATTCACGAATAAGAACGGCAGCTCTTTGATTGACCTCTGTGCAACATCTATCGATCTTTTGGAAAATGTAATACATTTCTCTGTAGAAAATCAAATCTTGGCGGATCACTTTCCTATAAAATTGAGTTTGATAGTAAAAGGAAAGGTGCAACGAGATGAAACAAAATTAAAACTCTTGCCAAAACTGAAATGGAAGGATAACTTCAAAGATACGTACCAGAAAAGACTAAGTGATAAGGTAGCTGAACTAGGTACAAATCCCTCTTTAAAGTAATTTACAGCCCTAATAACAAATTCATACCCAAAGCAAAATTTTAGTTTCTATGGAAATGCATATTTCAAAAACAAGTGGTTCGACTGGGAGTGCTTAGATACCCGAATAGAAACGCATACAAAACTCAACATGTTTAGATCGAGTAGCAATTTGGTGCTCAAAGAAATATATAATGCACAAAGGAAAAACAAGTAAGAAAGTTTCAGTCGGGTAAACCGAATATTACTCGAATTATTCTGTCAATTTGTGTGGGAGGTACCAGAAGGGGTTTATCAAATACACCTTTTTTTCGCTGAACATTAGATACTTTAAATTCATTGCACTGTTCCGACTTATAAGCATTTATGTGCACTGGTTTTGAAACGTTTTGAGACATTAAATTGTGGTATGATTTGGGCATTTTGTGTGGGAGGTAAAAAAAGGGGTGTGGCAATAACGATCATTTTTCACAGGGCTATAGACACTATAAAAACATTACACTGTACAAAATTTCAAGTATTGTTATACACTGGTTTTAATGTGAAAAAAGTACCTTTGTGTGGGAGGTACCAAAAGGGGCGTGGCAACAACACCCATTTTTCCCTGGACTGTAGGCAATATAAAAGCATAATACTGTACAAAATTTCAAGTATTTTTATATACTGTTATTAATGTTATAAGCTGTAAACTTTTGCTGCAAAATGGTGCATTTGTGTGGGAGGTACCAAAAGGGACGTGGCGACTTCGCCCATTTTTCTCGAGTTGATAGCGACTAATAACCTAATACTATTTGTGGAATTTCAAAAGATTGGAGTAAGTAGTATAGCAGTTATTAAAGAATCAATATTTCACAACATTTTAACCCTTTGTGGGGGAGGTACTAGAAGAAGTGGACCAATATGGCCCATCTTCGAACTTAGCCGGAGATAGAAAAAAATATTACCACATACCAAATTTGAGGTCAATCGGTTACTCATTTCGAAAGTTATCGTGCGCACCAGCCAGCAGACAGACAGACAGACGGACGGACATTGCTCATTCGACTTAAAATGACCCAAAACGGATTTCCTCCGAACATACTTGGGGTCTTAGGTCACTCCTTCGACGTGTTACACTTTTTTCAGTAGCAAATGATATATACCCTCGTCACACTAAAGTGAGGGTATAAATATAAAAACCTATGCGAAAAAAAGAAACATGAGTACTATGAGAGATTGGAATATAGAATGGAGGAAATCTCCAACAGCAAATCATGGTGGAAGATAGCAAAGGAAATAACGCAAATAGAAAATATCATAGGATGCATTATATCTGCTACGGCCTTAAAAGAATATTTTCAACACCTTTTAACCCCAAACATTCAGCCTACCAGAGATCCAATTCGCCCCAAATAATGTCGAAAATGAGATATTGGATAGACATTTCTCACTGGGAGAATTAAAAATACAATTAATGAAAGTAAATGAAAATAAAGCACCTGGAGAAGATAGAATATATGAATTCTTCAAATACGCCCCGGATACATTCTTGGCCGCTTTGTGTAATGCATACACAAGAATCTACAACGGGTATGATGATTTTGAGGTATTCCAAACAAGCATAATATTCCCCACCCATAAAAAAGGCGGCCCAAATGTAGTAAGCAATTACAGGTGTATCTCGTTTATGAATTGTATTGCCAAGTTGATGATGGGAATGGTGAATACAAGAATTAATGAATGGATAAATAGGATGAAAGTCTTGAATGAATACCAGGCAGGTTTCAGAAGTGGCTACTCTATAGTAGATTATATATACAATCTTGTGGCAATAATAAATATAAAATTTACGCAGAAAAAAAAGGTATATGCCTTCTTTGTTGATTTCAAAGCAGCTTTTGATCGTGTTCCTAGAGACAAATTAATTTACAAGCTATATATGAATGGGTTTTCGCTGAAATTGGTGCGCTTCATAGAAAAGATTTACACCAAGACCAAATCTGCAGTTTGGAACGGAAATGAGATCTCCGACTACTTTGAAAGTAGAGTGGGCGTAAAACAAGGGTACATAGTATCACCTGTCTTATTCGCCATTTACCTGAATGTTATGCATGACGCTCTAGGAGAAGGACTATAAATCGATGATATAAATATTCGATTATTAATGTATGCAGATGATAGTGCAGATCAGACATATTAATCTTAGCAGATGATCCGGGAAAGTTGCAAAATATGATAGACAATTTGGCATTATACTGTGACAACTGGGGCATGGAGGTAAATCGGGAAAAATCTGAGATAATGATTTTCAGAAAAGGAGGCAGAATAGCGGGAAATGAGCAGTGGATGTATAAGGGAGAGTACATACAAATCGTCAGTGAATACAAATACCTTGGTATAACTTTGACCCCAAAATTGGCATTCGCGAAACATATATCGACAAAAAATGATGCAACCAAAATTGTTTGAATGTAACCTGGAGGAACTTCATAGGGAAGGATGATATATCAATAAGAGCCAAATGGAAATTATTTCTCTCAGTATGCCGATCTGTCCAGAGTTATGGATGTTAGATTTGGGGGTCCGGTTACTGTGATGAAGTTGATAAACTTTATCGTTATTTTATAAAACGAATATTGAAAATACCTGATAACACACCAAACTACGTCATCGCCTTGGAAACTGGTTATGAACCAGGGCGTATATATACGTAGGCAATGCACTTGAAGTATGTAGCCAAAACATTATTTGATTTGGAACCCCACAGACTGCCACATAAACTTACACTACAAATAGTAGGGAAAAATATTTCTGGTGCAAGGAACTGTCAGATCGTTTGGAATCACAAAATATATGGGCCGAAAATATATACGCCAACAAAAGGGACTGGTACAATGTCACCAGTTATTGGATCAAATAAATGAAAATATCCATAATGATCACGTACGGAAGTCCCAAGAAAGCGCTTCACGATTCTATAAGTATTTGAATCCCTCTGCGGGTGTAACATACTGTAACGATAATTTCAATCAAAGACAAATTTCATTTATTCTTACAGCCAGAGGTGATCTGATGTATCCCCAGCAAAATTTCCCATTACCAAATAACCTGACGGGTAAGCTAAATTCAAATCTAGTAACTGCTTATAATTTGGCCTCCCTTCGAATTATTTTTACACATGCATGTCATTGGAGGAAAGTGCTTCCACTCAAGCATGCCAGAAGCTGAAAAATAACCACTTACCCCCACGCTTACAATTATTAAAAAGTAAGCGTGGACGTAAGTAATACTTTTATGAGTGTGTTTGTGGGTCGTTGATATTTCTGAGTTGCTACTGCTTGTTCACCACCATCAGTGGTGGCATGCGGTGAGAAAGTAGAAGAGCGTAAAATTGGGAAGAGCGTAACATTGGGATGAGCGCAACATTGGGTAGAGCGTATAACTGTGAGGGAGTAGTTATCGATTGTTGTCGTCATATGACGATTGAACTCGCGACCTCCTGGTTTCGTAGTTTAGCATCACAACCACTGGCCTACCTCGCGATTCGTAGACAAATCGCTTAATAATCAAGTACAAAAATATAACCCATCAAAATCTTGGTAAGAAAATGTCGTTACCACTTGCGTTACCAGGTAATGATATCTCAATATCGCCTTTACCTTACTTTCGGTAAATAAATAATAAAAATTTTAACCGTTTCGTCACAAAAAAATCAGAAAAATTTGCCTTTTTTGGAGAACAAGTTGCCATATCTTGACTCAATAATACATACACGCTGAAAAAATATCGCTTCTGTAGTATATTGTCCCAAACATATTCGGCTTGAATTATACATATGTTTAGGGTACACTCCACATATATAATATTTGACATAAACAAATATTATATGTTTGGGAGGATATTGTTCTAAACAAAAATATGTTCCCATTCTAACATTTTTTTATTTGGAACTAGTAGTATTTTGTATTTATGTATTTTGGCAATGTATCAATGCCTTAACTTAAAGACAAGATTTCTGTTTTTCAGATGTTCCAAGAGCATTTTTTTTATAAATTTTATATGTTTGTAAAATTTAATTAAAACTTAAATCGTATAATCAAAATATGATGAATTGGAATACTTATAAATCAAAATTTATTGATGTAAAACAACAGCTAATGCTGCTAATGTAATTTTTAACTATAATCTAGGAAAAACTAACTCAAATTCAAAAAATTCAGCAAAGTTTAAAAATCATTTTTAAATAAAATATATTTGTAAACATCTTAAACAATAACTTTGTTTGTGAGTAAATGCATATTTTATTTGTGAAAGTCAGTGCGCAAATATATATTGTTCTAATATATTAATATATGCGTTCCAAACAAAGTTTCATGATTTTCAAATAATATTTGTTTGTTAACATATATATAATATTTAAAAAATTCGTTTCCAAATATATTTTCTTTCAATTCAAACATATCAAAAACGGCGATTTTCCTCCGTGTAGACAAAGCGGCATGCTGAAATTAAATTGGTACCAAAAACCAACAGCTTCCGGACGATTAATAAATTACTACTCTAAACATCCCCGACGAATAAAAATTAACACGGCTACAAATTTCATCAGCAGAGTCCTAAACATCAGTGTCGAAGCATATCACAAAGATAATGAAGACAAGATACGACACATATTAAGAATTAACGATTTTCCCAAAAACACTATCGACGATTTAATAAGACACTTGAAGGAGAAATCAACAAAAATAATGGGAACACAAGAATAAATAGCGAAGATATACAAGACCTCAACATACATCGCAGGTTTTTCAGAAAGATTCTGCAAATCCAACATTTACAATAAGGACAACTATCAACTAGCGCTTAAAACAAACAATACAGTAAACAACTTTTTCAGTAGGACAAATCGAACTTAGTATATAAGATAAAATGTAATGGGGACAAGTCCAACATATGCCAAAAGGTATATGTTGGCACAACGAAAACTAAATTAATGACTAGAATTTCAGGACATCTGACCATAAAGCAACTTATAAACCTTTGGAGCAAAAAACAGCTCTAGCAGCACATTGTACTCTGACGGGACATCAGCCGAATTTCAAGGACGTTGACATATTGACATAGGAGAACAATTACAAGAAAATATATACTCTGGAAATGCTGCACATAATTAATGTACCTACTGACGTAAGAATGAACTATAAGACTAACATTGACCACTGTGCACAAATTTATCGTAACTTAGTAGAAAAATACAAACCGAGAAATAAAATAGTTAGTTGAAACAATGCTGTGTTAGAAACAAGTCGTTTGTTTATACCCTCACTTTAGTGTGACGAGGGTATATATCATTTGCTACGGAAAAAAGTGTAACACATCGAAGGAGTGACGTAAGACCCCAAGTATGTTCGGCGGAAATCCGTTTTGGGTCATTTTAAGTCGAATGACCAATGTCCGTCCGTCTGTCTGTCTGTCTGTCTGTCTGTCTGCTGGCTGGTGCGCACGATAACTCTCGAAAGGAGTAACCGATTGACTTCAAATTTCGTATGTGGTAATATTTTTTTCTATCTCCGGCTAAGTTCGAAGATGGGCCATATTGGTCCACTCCTTCTGGTACCTCCCCCACAAAGGGTTAAAATGTTGTGAAATATTGATTCTTTAATAACTGCTATTATACGTATTAGAATCTTCTGAAATTCCACACATAGTAATAGTTTGTTAGTCGCTATCAACTCGAGGAAAATGGGCGAAATTGTCAAGCCCCTTTTGCTACCTCCCACACAAATGCACCATTTTGCACTAAAAGTTAAAAGCTTATAACATTAATACCAGTGTTTAGAAATACTTGAAATTTTGTACAGTGTAATGCTTTTATAGTGCCTACAGTCCAGTGAAAAATGGGCGTTATTGCCGCGCCCCTTTTGGTACCTCCCACACAAATGCACCATTTTGCACCAAAAGTTAACAGCTTATAACAATAATACCAGTGTATAAAAATACTTGAAATTTTGTACAGCGTAATGTTTTTATAGTGCCTACAGTCCATTGAAAAATGGGCGTTATTGTCACGTCCCTTTTTGTACCTCCCACACAAAATGGCCAAATTATACTACAATTTAATATCTCAACGTTAATATACCAGTCCATATAAACGGTTACAATTCGGCACAGTGTAATGTATTTAAAGTATCTACTGTTCAGCGAAATATAGGTGTATTTCTTAAACCCCTTCTGGTACCTCCCACAAAAATTGACAGAATAATTTGTGTAATATTCAATATTACATTACTCACAAAGTGAGGGTATACCTTAGTCGGTTTACCCGACTGAAACTTTCTTACTTGTTTTAAATGTAAATATCGTGATATATTTTTGTAATTTTTCTTTAAATAATATATGTTCTTTGTTATTTTTTAAGTGAAAATCCCTTAAAATGATCGTCGAAGGCAATCGGAAATAAATAAAAAAAAACATATTAAAAACAACACCACCAGTTTTTATACCCTCACTTTAGTGTAACGAGGGTATATATCATTTGCTACGGAAAAAAGTGTAACACATCGAAGGAGTGATCTAAGACCCTAAGTATGTTCGGAGGAAATCCGTTTTGGGTCATTTTAAGTAGAATGAGCAATGTCCGTCCGTCTGTATGTGGTCTGTCTGTCTGCTGGCTGGTGCGCACGATAACTCTCGAAAGGAGTAACCGATTGACTTCAATTTTGGTATGTGGTAATATTTTTTTATATCTCCGGCTAAGTTCGAAGATGGGCCATATTGGTCCATTCCTTCTAGTACCTCCTCCACAAAGGATTAAAATGTTGTGAATGATTGATTCTTTAATAACTACTATACTACTTATTCTATTCTTCTGAAATTCCACACATAGTATTAGTTTATTAGTCGCTATCAACTCGAGAAAAATGGGCGAAGTTGCCACGTCCCTTTAGGTACCTCCCACACAAAGGTACTATTTTGCACCAAAAGTTAACTGCTTATAACATTAATACAAGTGAATAATAATACTTGAAATTTTGTACAGTGTAATGTTTTTATAGTGCCTATAGTCCTGTGAAAAATGGGCGTTATCCCACGCCCTTTTTTGTACCTCCCACACAAAATGGCCAAATCATACCACAATTTAATATCTCATAACGTTTATACCAGTGCACATAAACGCTTATAATTCGGCGCAGTGCAATGAATTTAAAGTATCTACTGTTCAGCGAAAAATAGGTGTATTTGTTAAACCCCTTCTGGTAGCTCCCACACAAATTGACAGAATAATTCGTGTAATATTCTATATTACATTACTCACAAAGTGACACAAATTGACAGAATAATTAGTGTAATATTCAATATTACATTACTCACAAAGTGAGGGTATACCTTAGTCGGTTTACCCGACTGAAACTTTCTTACTTGTTAGTTTTTAATTTATATATGACCTCGAGTCAGACAAAACTTTCAAAAAAAAGTTATGCACAGCACTTCAACAAAAATGTTTTTGCATAGTGTAACAGGTAATAAGAATGATCCACTTTAGCTATTATTTTAACTCCGGTGATATTTATAAATGGTTAAATAAAAAAATAAATGGTTAAACAAAAAAATAAGTTTTTTTGCAATTCCCTTACTTTTACAAAATGGGTCATATGTCATGCATTTATCCATAATTTTTTTCAAGTTGGTACTGTTTTCTGCTTTAGGAAGTTAGTTTTTAAAAAAACAGAGTAAAATACGTTTAGCGATTTTTTCTATTTTTTATAACTTTTTAACGACTGTTCTGGCATCTCTCTGAGGGTAATGGTATACTTCAATCAGATATTCTCTCAGTTATTTAAGTTGTCGATGGATTTCAATGAAATGTATGTCCGTTTTTAAGGAAAAATTCTATGAACCAACACAAAAAATATACAACTTGTTTCAATACTTTGTTTATTTGTCTATGACAAAAAAATGCGTTTGGATTAGGGGTTCAAACTGTTTCGGAACCACTACATCTAGTTGTTTCTGGTAACCAATTTGTGTCTTAGTATTATCAACTCATTTATTCTTAAAAGGAGTTCTCTCAAAATTGCACAATCTATTTCGGAATGAATGCTACTAGCTGTTTCGGATGACCAATTTCAGTCATAGTACTATCATACCCCGAATGCAGCCATTCTTCAGTGCAATTATTCGCCAATGTTGTGTCGTTCACTTCTTTCTCTCAAAATTGGACAATTTATTTTGGAATTACCCAAATTGCATTGTTATAGTCCTTCTTCTCCTTGCAGGTCCTGCAACGAAAAATAACGTACATATACCAACAAATGTAGCGGACATACGCACACACTCGGACTCATCAAGCAGTGTCCATGTCGCGGGTCTGAGAAATAAATTGTGATTGAATGTTTGGCCTCATACCAAAGGTTTCAAACAATCTACGGAAAAAAGGAATATTACAAAAAAACACACACACACAATTCAGAACACCGAAGAATGTCGAGGAGTTTGGCGAAGGATATTGCAGAAGAACATTCATGTGTGTGGGGCCACGAGAGGGTCTCCATTGCATTGCCTTATTGAGTTGAGCTGAGTTGCAATCTGATGCGTTTTGGCAGTGCAATGCAAAGCAAACAAAACAAATCACAAAACTGCAGCAAAAACCGTCAAAACGCGACTTGCATTGGGAATTGCATCGCGAAAGCAAATCTCTGAACTTCACTGCTATAGCTGATGCAGTTTTCAACTAACCACCAACCAAATGCTGGTGCATCCTGCATCCTTTTTTGTTATGGCGCATGGGGATGGGTGGGTTCGTTGCAGTTGGATGGCGAACTCAAAAAATACCGTTCTTCCCCTTTTCCGCCTCGGCTTCGTTTCGCCCTTTTTTTTTGGGCAAGTTGTGTATGTAGTGTGCATGCAAAAGTTTACAATACAAATACAATTTTGTCAAAGGACTTTGAAGGGAGTCGGAGATGACAATGCTGGCTGCGGTGCGGTGGATTTGGAGGCTGGTGAGCAAACGTTAAGTTTGAAACTTAGTCCACCGAAAAATAAAACAAATTGAATTTTTCGTATGAGTTCACCGCTGACGACTGACAATTTTTTTTGTAAAACGCTAAAAATCCATCAAAGTGGATGGATCCACATGTGACAGAGACGTCGGCCAAATTAGAAATTATGTCATATTTCTCTAAAAGTATTTTACAGGAAAAAGGTTATATATACATATATCATTTATTATGTAGCAAAAGCATAACAAACGCAACAGTTACTGTAGACCCTATAAACACAGAACAAATTTAAAATAAATTTCATTGGAGGCAAATATTCAGATACTCGTATTACCTAATAATTGTGTAGGTAATTTATTGGGGATTTTTTAATATACATTCCACGTACAATTTCAGATATATCAAAACAAGTTGGACATTTTTTTTATTTTATTTTTTGAATGGAGAACCTCTTAAAAATATAGTGTGAAAATTTGAATTTAAATTCTATAAACCTTTCATAAGTTTTTATGAATACGGCTTATATCTGTACATAATTTACGAGCTAAGCGCTGGAGGGTTTTTTTTTAATTTTTTATTTTACAAAAATTGCGTTTTCTCCTACAAAGTGTTCCAAAAAAGTTAGAGAATAGAAATTTCGAAAACTCCTCCCAGCGTTACCTGGGGAAGACGATTATCTTACGAAATAATTTTGATTTTTTGATTTCAGATAAGCCATCACCGAGTTATGATGATCACCACAAATCAACTTTTCAGATGATCCATCACCGAGTTATGATGAACACCGCAAATCAACTTTTTTTCGAGACGCTTCCGAATAATTGCTGCCATTCCCATATTTGTTAATATTTATTCATGAAATTTATTTGTGTCGTCACAAAAATTTTACTTTTTTGGCACGAATCTAAGATGTCCTTTTTGAAAGGACTTTTTTTGATTTTTTCGAAAAAGGGCCAAGTTGACCCCTTGAGAGGGGAGCTAAAGGGTTAAGATCATCCACAAAAATTAAAAATTCTTCTATTTAACACTGACAATAAGAAATCCCTCAGACATTAACTTATATCATTTTTTTTTCATTTTGTTTACTGCCCTCCTAAGAAAGAAAGTCGTATCTCCATTTCAGTAGTTTTGAGATATTAACCTTATACGTTTTATAAATTTCGCGCCTTTTAATTTTATGTTTAACTTAGGGTCCTAAATTGGTCTATGTGAACTGGTAAATCCGGCCCATCAACGGCCCAACCCATCATAAACCTAAACCTAAAAGCGCGAAAGTTATAAGACATAAAAGCTAAATATCTCAAGACTACTAAAATGGAGATACGACTTTCTTTCTTAGGAAAGCAGTATAATACTCCCTTCGACCAAAAAATTAAAACTTTGACCCACTGCAAAAAAAAAGTTCAGACCTGGTCCAGCTGATTTATTCTACAAAAACTATCTACTTATTATGCCCTTTCAGAATTATAGTGTCGCTATTCTGTTCCATTCAAAAAGTCTTAATTTGTTGGACAGTGTAATTACTTCAAATTTTTGGTTTTATTGAAAATGTTGAACTTTGTCATTTAATAATTGAACCCAATATCATTCATATGACTACCACGACTGGCTTGGCAATTGAGAATTTTAGTGATGGACTCAGGTACGGGTGGGTCATTTAAAATTTTCTTTAAAAAAGTACTGATAATTTTTTCAAATTTCTGGTTTTATTGGAAAGGTTGAAAAACTTTGTCATTTAATAATGGAACACAATATCATTGTTGTTCGAGTCGCATCTCTTCAAAGGCAACTTTGGTTTTATGTTTCAATTGTCTCTGGATGCTGTGGGTAACATTTATCTTTAATGGCTCCCTACAGAAAATAATCCAAAGAGCTCAAATCAGAAGTCAAAGTAATAGGTAGTTCAAATTAAAAATAAATGGCCCACCCTTTACCCTCTTTAAAAGTAAAACCGGATTCTACCATTCTGAATTTCAAATTGATTGGATGTAAAATACAGTTTCTTCAGGACTAAAGAGCAAAATCGGACGAAACATATATATGGGAGCTATAGCTAAATTTTAACCGATTTTCTTTAAATTCGGCAATGTTGGTTCATTGATCAAGAAACTCTACCATTCTAAATTTCAAAACGATTGGATGTAAAATACAGCTTTTATAGGACTAAATGGACAAATCGGACGAAACATATAAATACAGTTTCTTCAGGACTAAAGAGCAAAATCGGACGAAACATATATATGGGAGCTATAGCTAAATCTTAACCGATTTTCTTCAAATTCGGCAATGTTGGTTCATGGATCAAGAAACTCTACCATTCTAAATTGCGAAACGATTGGATGTAAAATACAGCTTCTATAGGACTAAAGGGCCAAATCGGACGATAGATATATATGGGAGCTATATCTAAATATGAACCGATTTCAACCAAATTCAATAGCGATCTTAATAGCCGCGAAATACTCTAAACTGCAAAATTTCAGAACGATCGGAGTGAAATTGCGACCTGTAGTCGACGAACAACTTTACATGGACAGACGGACGGACGGACGGACAGACATCGTTAAATCGACTCAGCTAGTGATTCTGAGTCGATCGGTATACTTTAAGGTGGGTCTAGCTGTGTTATTTTCAGGTGTTACAAACATCTGCCGTGAAACAAACTTATAATACCCTGTACCACAGTGTGGTGTAGGGTATACAAATATGGTCCAAATACTAAAGGCACTTTCCAAGAAAAAAGGAATTTTAAAGATAATTTTTTAGAAAAAATTTAGCATAACAAATTTTTTAATATTTTCCTGTGCTTAGGACCATATTACACCAGAAAATGTTATGCGCAGCCCTTCGACAAAAATGCTGTTGCATAGTTTCTTCAGCTCAACTCCACAGTGAGAAAAAGACAAAATAACGTCATACAAATCTCCGAAATTTTCAGCCGATGTCTTTGAGAATCGCGAAAAAATGACTAGAGGTCAATAATAATTTAATGTCAAAAAAAACATTGAGAAAGCACTAATAGTAATACTGTGTGTGCACCAAAATGTACAAAGATTGCTGGGTAAACAAAGAGGTTATTAAATTCATACAAAATCTTATGTATCATGTCTCATGTCAAAGAACAAAATAAAGAAGACACTTCTAGAAGTATTTCTTCTAAAACAGCCGACACCCCCGCTTATTAACTTACCCATGAAAATCCCCCTCTAAAAATAATGGATTGGATTGAATGATGTTTTCGGCAAAAATATTCCTTGTAAAAAATCACTATAAGAACCCTCAATGTACTTTAATGGCAATCTTTTTATCCCCTCACCTTAGAGAGGAGGGTATATATCATTTGCTACGAGCCAAACGTGTAACACATCGAAGGAGTGACCTAAGACCTTAAGTATGTTCGCCGGATATCCGTTTTGGGTCATTTTAAGTCGAATGAGCAATGTCCGTCCGTCCGTCTGCTGGCTGGTGCGCACGATAACTCTGGAAAGGAGTAACGGATTGACTTCAAATTTGGTATGTTTTAATATTTTCTTCTATCTACGGCTAAGTTCGAAGATGGGCCATATTGGTCCACTCCTTCTAGTACCTCCCCCACAAAGGGTTACAACTTAGTGAAATATTGATTATTTAATAACTTCTATACTACTTATTTGAATCCTCCGAAATTCACATACATATACATATTATATGTTTATTATTCACTATTACCTCGAGAAAAATGGGCGAAGTTGCCACGTCCCTTTTGGTACATCCCACACGAATGGAAAATTTTGAACCAAAAGTTAATAGCTTATAACTTTATTACCAGTACACACAAAGACTTGAAATTTTGTACAGTGTAATGGTACCTAAAATACAGTAAAAAATGGGCATTATTGCCACGCCAGTGCATACAAATACTTGATATTTTGGACCATTTTGTACCAAAAGATAACACCATTTAACTTTAATACCAGTACATACAAAGACTTGAAATATCGTTTAGTGCAATGCTTTTATAGTACCTAGAGTCTTGACAAAAGTGGCCGTAAATGGCACGCACCTTTTGGTACCTCCCACACAAATGGACCATTTTACACCAAAAGTTAAGAGCTTATAACTTTAATACCAGTGCATATAAATACTTAAAATTTTGTACAGTGTAATGCTTTTATGTACCAAGAGTCCAGAGAAATATGGGCGTTATTGGCACGCTCCTTTTAGTACCTCCCACACAAATGAACCATTTCACACCAAAAGCTAACAGCTTTTAACTTTAATACCAGTGCATACAAATACTTGAAAATTCGTACAGTGCAATGCTTTTATAGTACCTAGAGTCTAGAGAAAAGTGGCCGTTATCGGCACTCTCCTTTTGGCAACCCCCACACAAATGGACCATTTTATAAAAAAGTTAACAGTTTATAACGTTAATGCTGTACATACTTTAATGTTATTAAATGTAATCTAAATTGATAAAAATTTTAATTAAAACCAGTAAGGAAAGGCTAAAGTCGGGCGGTGCCGACTATATAATACCCTACACCACTCTCGTAATATTGAATAACTCTGATATATAAATTTTGTAATTCATGTATAAATTGTTTACATAAATTTACTTTTGGAACATTTTATACTTAAATTATACCCTGTACCACAGTGTGGTGTAGGGTATAAAAACGATTGGATCTAAAGAGCCAAATCGAATGAGACATATATATGGGAGCTATAGCTAAATCTTTACCGATTTTCTTCAAATTCGGCAATGTTGGTTCATGAATCAAGAAACTCTACATAGTTCTGTAGTTGTATACATTTTATTAGGATTAATTCTTGCCAAAATAGAATATAGCAAATTTTCAGCTAAATTTCTTAGATCCATAGCTTAAATAAGGCTTCTTTCTTAGATCCATAGCTTAAATAAGGCTTTTTGGGAGCGACATCTATAGGTGGACTATAAACGAAATGAGATGATTTAAAAAATGTTTACTGTAATGAATTCTTGCCTTAATTAATTACAAACTTAAAAGATTCACTTAAAATGCTTCGAAAATGTGGTATTTATGGCATAAATACGTATATTTTGGAGCGACCGCTATAGGGTGACTATAAAAAAATAAATATAAACCGATTTTTAACAATTTTTTCTGTGATGAATTCTTGTCAAAATAGAATACAAACTGCAAAGTTTGTGCTAAAAATGTGGTATCTACGGCTCGATACCTGTATTTTGGAGCGACCTCTATAGGGAAGCTATATCAAAACATTGGCCGATATGGCACATTTGCATTCCCAAATAACCTGCAACTATAAGACATGTGTTGACCAAATTTTATCAATGTAGCTCTATTATTACGGAGTGTAGCGCTATTACAAAAGACGGACGGACGGTAGGACGGAAATGGCTAAATCGTCTTAGAATTTTACGACGATTAAGATTATACTTACATATACTTAATGGGGAATCATATCAATACATATTTAGAGGTGTTACAAACGGAGTGACATAATGAATATACCCCCCATCCTATGGTGGAGAGTATCAAAATTATTCAAGGATTTTTTTGACCGAAAAGAATGCCGTAAACATGCCTCACCCCAGTATTCACCAGATTTTACCGCCTGCGACTTTTTCCTGTGTCCAAAATTGAAGAGACCCATGAAAGGATGGCGTTTTGCGACAATTGAGGAGATAACAACAATCTCCGAACAAGCAATACACGTTTTACTGTTATGTCTCTCACAAACAGACTGAACTAAAGTTAACTTTCGACGATTTGTATGACATTTGACATACAATAAGATTTGATTGTCATTTTGTAGGGCTAAAGGGATGAAAATCTGGGACAAATGTTTTGAGAAGAATAATTCCCCAAAGGATCCTTTCGTTTAGTTCCTTGGGCAGAAGCGTGTATTCCGAAGACTTCCAATTCAAATTCATCACGGTGTTAACTAACCTCATTGATTTCGCAGCAAATCAATCACGGCTACCGCTACTGGATTCAGCAAGGTCTATCCATATGGTCCTCTATCTCGCACAGTGTTATTAAACAATCAAAGTTCAAACAATGATCTCTTGCAAAAATTCAGCATTTCGACAATCCATATCTAAGCTACGCTCCTTGAATATTTGCATGTTGTAGTAACTGCCCCCAACTACTGTCGTCCAGCCCCTGTCCTTTTTGAACGTTGCAAATAAACCATAGTCCTGCTTTATACAATGATTTTGAATTACGCAAAAATAAAATTGATGACGAGCACTGCACTCGTTGCAGTTGCACAAAATGTAATCATCGCAATGTCTATAACCAAAAAAAAAACGAAGCAACAACAACAACGAAAATACCAAATAAAATACACACAGAAAGGAAAGGAACGGAAAGGAGCATATAACGCGCTATTATTCTATTTGCTTTTATTTAGGGATATACATACGTGGTACATTCGAACACATTGGCGTTGGCTTTGATTTTCTATAAATGACGAACGACAAAAGGTCTCCGTGGAGTAGAATCACTACTTTCGATCAGTATGGGTCGATCAACCCGATTGCAGGGACATCCTATACAACTGCTGTGACCGCAGCTATTTTTGCAATTCTTCAAATGAATTAAATGAACATATTTGAAACGGACTATAGGGTATAGGCAAGTGCATGGGGAAAAAAAAGAACTTTTAACGATGTGTCCCATCTGGCCAATGCATTGCATTGCACCATTATTTGTAATGGCATAGACAAACAAATTGCAATTTCAGGACAAGTTTACACGCACACATACTCACATACATGTACTAGTATGTGAGTGTGTGCTTGCTCGCCTGCATAAAAGGATAATAGGTGTATACAACATACACCCATACTCAGACCATTCGCTAATATTTTGGAGGCTTTCCATAAATGTCACTGTGTGTGGATGTGATTATCGATTTTTGTTTTATGCGTCTCTATTCAAAGAAGAAACAAAATCAAAAAATACAAAAAATCATTCTGTCATTACTATAAAGAGTTTGGGGCTATGTTAGAGATTAATATAGAAATGTGCATGAATGCAAACATGTATTTGCGTAAATGAGCTTAATTTGTAGTTTTATTAAAGCATGTGACAACAAAACAAAACACAATTTTGGCTATTTTAAATAATTTCTATGAAATCGCAATGACCTCCTAAGGTGAGTTCAATAAAACCTATGTATGAAGGACAATTATTTGCAGGAAGACAATCTAAAAATTTAGACAAAAAAGTAACCCTATTTATTTTAAAGTGAATTTTGATTAGCTGGTAGATTTTTACTTTTCGCCAGATAACATGAGCTCCTTAGAATACCAGACAAAATGTTTTATGAATTGCGCAATAGAGTTAGCTTTAGACGAAAGGGAAAATAGGTAAATAAATTGTCCCAACAGCTAATTTGCTAATTAGGAAAATGTTAATATTTACAGAGAGGCTTGGTTCCGTATGGCTAAATTGATCGAATCAGTTCCTAGGTGGAAATTAATCAGCAGTTTGGTATAAAGGTTTCCACATTCAAATTTATTTCAAAAACCAGTAAGGAAAGGCTAAAGTCGGGCGGGGCCGACTATATAATACCCTACACCACTCTCGTAATATTGAATAACTCTGATATATAAATTTTGTAATTCATGTATAAATTGTTTACATAAATTTATTTTGGGACATTTTATACTTAAATAATATCCTGTACCACAGTGTGTTGTAGGGTATAAAAACGATTGGATCTAAAGAGCCAAATCGAATGAAACATATATATGGAGCTATAGCTAAATCTTAACCGATTTTCTTCAAATTCGGCAATGTTGGTTCATGGATCAAGAAACTCTACCATTCTAAATTTCAAAACGATTGGATGTAAAATACAGCTTTTATAGGACTAAAAGGGCCAAATCGGACGAAACATATATATGGGAGCTATAGCTAAATCTTAACCGATTTTCTTCAAATTCGGCAATGTTGGTTCATGGGTCAATAAACTCTACCATTCTAAATTTCAAAACGATTGGATGTAAAATACAGCTTCTATAAAACTGAAGGGCCAAATCGGACGAAACATATATATGGGAGCTATAGCTAAATCTTAACCATCTTTATATACATGAGCAAACATTCCATTTACACTAGTTTACAAAATTTTTGTCGAAAGGCATAACATTTTCTGGGGTAATATGGTGTAATAAATACGAAAAAAATATTTAAAAAAATAAGGGTAATTTTTTAATTTGTTTTAGTACATATTTTGTTTTTGTAATCAGGCTCAAGATCGTTATTGTTGTTTTCAGTAACAAAGTTGTTTTCATATACTGAAAACAACAATAACGATCTTGAGCCTGAGTACAAAAACAAAATATGTACTATGAAAGCAGATCGAATAAAACAAAAAACAAAAACAAGATTAATTTTTATACCCTACACCACACTGTGGTACAGGGGAAGAAATAGACCCATCGTTTATTATACCGATCGACTTAGAATCACTTTCTGAGTCGATTTAGCTATGTCCGTCTGTCCGTCTGTCTGTCTGTCCGTCTGTCTGTCTGTCTGTCTGTCTGTCTGTCTGTCTGTCTGTCTGTCTGTCTGTCTGTCTGTCCGTCTGTCTGTCTGTCTGTCCGTCTGTGCATGTATTCTTGTAAACAAAGTACAGGTCGCAATTATGGTCCGATCTCGACGAAACTTTACACATATCTTTTTTTTGGCCCAAGGACGATCCCTATTGAATTTGGTTGAAATCGGTTCAGATTTAGATATAGCCCCCATATATATGTTAGCCCCGATTTGACATGTAAGCGCTGTAAAAACTTTATTTTATATCCGATCAGTATGAAATTCGGCAGGAAAAGGTTTCTTATTACATGAATGAACTCTGTTAAATTTGGAAGAAATCGGTTCAGATTTAGATATAGCCCCCATATATACGTTACCCCCGATTTGACATGTAAGCGCTGTAAAATCTGTATTTTATATCCGATCAGTGCAAAATTTGGCAGAAAGAGATTTCTTATTATATGAAGGAATACTGCTAAATTCGGAGAAAATCGGTTCAGATTTAGATATAGCCCCCATATATACGTTACCCCCGATTTGATATGTAGGCGCTGTAGAGACTGTATTTTATATGCGATCAGTACGAAATTCGACAGAAGGAGGTCTTTTTACATGAATGAGTATTCAGGGAAGATCGGTTCAGATTTATATTGATTGTTCCTCCTGATTTGGTATCAAACCGCTATAGAAGTTGTATTTTACTTCCTATCATTAAAATTTTCCAGAAAGATGTTTCTCAATTTAGGAACGAATATTGCTTAATTTAGCGATTATCGTTTCAGAATTAGATAATATGTTTCTACCCATTTACCAATTATTCCAAATTATTACGGCAATGACCCTTATCGCATTGTTAGGGAGGTGTAGGGTATTATATAGTCGGCCCCGCCCGACTTTCTGCCTTTCCTTACTGGTTTTTATTTCGCTTTTAGTATTTGGAAATATATGTATTGAATTAAAAGCTCTATCCTCCTCCCCAACAATGCGAAAATGGGCAATGCGGAGTATTCTTTCATAGATCATGAATCGGAAGGAACTAATTGATCGGGCTATACTTAATCTAAACAGATTTTCATCAACTTGGAACAAAAAATTCATTTCTGCCAAATAATATAAAGATCGGACGCAAAATTTAGTTTTAATAACGCTTAAATACTAAATAGTCTGGAGCATAGTATATATGTGGCTATATCTAAATCTGAACTGATTATCCCCAATTTAAGCAGCACTAGTTCCTAAATTAACAAACTTATTTCTGTCAAATGTTGCAATATCGAAATTAAAGTAAAACTTATAAAACGCTTTGATGCTAAGTCGGGGGAACATATATATGGGGGCTACATCTAAATCTGAGACGATTTTCCCCGAATTCAGCAGTGCTAATTCATGTAATAAGAAACCTCTTTCTGACGAATATCGTACTGATTGTATAAAAAATTCAGTTCTAAAGCGCTTACATGTCAAATCGGGTGTAACATATATACTCGTATGGGGTCTATATCTAAATTTGAACCGATTTTTCCCGAATTTGGCAGTGTTCATTCATGTAATAAGAAAACTCTCTGCCGGCTTTCTTAATGATCGGATATATCTAAATCTGAACCGATTTTCCCCGAATTTTTCAGTGTTCATACATGTAATAAGAAAACTGTCTCTGTCGAATTTTATACTGATCGGATATAAAATACGTGTAACATATACAGGGTGGCGCAGAATGAGCTATATGGTTTGAATTCTTTATAACTTTTTTAATTATTATACTTTCTTTGTTTTTTTTTTCCAACATTTTGTGAAACAACGTACAAAAATAATTGATGTTTTGTGAAATATTTCGTTCTTTAAAAACTTATAATACAGGGTGGCGCAGAATGAGCTATATGGTTTGAATTCTTTATAACTGTTTTTAATTATTACTCTTTCTTTGCTTTTTCAGCATTTTGTGAAGGAGACGTGGGGCATTAGTTATGAATCGAACAACGTACAAAAATAATTGAATGTTTCCGAAATTTTGCGAAAAGTTATGGAAAATACGCTAAAAAGAGCACGTATGTGCGAAGCAGAAAATTGACATCACTTACAGGATATAATTTTTCAAAGCTAATTGCAAAAAATTCCCCAATAATATTTATTACTTAAAGAAATATAATAATCACATAAATAAACCAGTAAGGAAAGGCAGAAAGTCGGGCGAGGCGGACTATATAATACCCTACACCTCCCTTACAATGGCAAGGGTCATTGCGATAATAATTTTGAATAATTGGTAAATTGGTAGGAACATATTATCTAATTCTGAACTGATAATCGCTAAATTAAGCAATATTCGTTCTTAAATTGAGAAACATCTTTCTGGAAAATTTTAATGATCGGAAGTAAAGTACAACTTCTATAGCGCTCTGATACCAAATCAGGAGCACCATATATATGGGGGGGTTATATATAAATCTGAATCGACTTTCCCTGAATACTCATTCATGTAAAAAGACCTCTTTCTGTAGAATTTCGTACTGATCTGATATAAAATACAGTCTCTACAGCGCTTACCTGTCAAATCGGAGGTAACATATACAGGGTTTTCCAACAAGAGGTGTTATTTTGAATCACCCGGTATTTCGGTATCTGTCACTTTTGAAGCTTTTATTCTTTGACATTTGACAAGTAGAAACTACGCCATTACTAAAAATGGAACGATACACGATCATCGAACGATACAAAACGATCGAACAAAAAACGATACGAACGATAGAAAATCATCTTGACTGATGAGGCCCATTTCCATCTCGGTGGCTACGTCAACAAGCAAAATTGTCGCATCTGGGGCTCGGAAAACCTAAGAGTCAGTGTTTAGAAGCCTCTTCATCTTTAACGTGTGACTGTTTGGTGCGGTTTATGGTCCGGCGGGGTCATTGGACCTTCCTTTTTCGAAAATGAGGTTGGATCAACAGTTACAGTGAATGGATTGCGCTATCGAGAGATGATTAATGATTTTTTATGGTCGGAGTTGGATGATATTGATCTGGACAACGTATACTTTCAACAAGACGGCGCCAAGTGCCACATAAGCAACGAAACCATTGCTCTGTTACGGGAAAAGTATCCGGACCGTGTTATCTCTCGAAGAGGAGTCACAATTGGCCACCGAAATCTTGTGATTTAACACCTTGCGACTTCTTCCTTTGGTGCCACGTAAAAGATAAGGTCTACGCCAACAGCCCAGCGTCGATTCAAGACCTCAAAGATAAAATTCGTGAGGCTATCGAGGACATAGGGCAGCCACTTTGAGATTTGGTTATGGAAAATTTCATGAAAAGGATATGGTCCTGTAAGCGTGGTCGTAGTGGCCATTTGGCTGATGTTGTGTTTCATTATTAACGGCATACCTTCCTCTTTTTTATGAAATAAACATCCGATCATTTATCTCACAAAATGGGATTTTTCTTTGAATATCAAAATTACATCTCTGGTTGGAAAACCCTTTATATGAGGGCTATATCTAAATCTGAACCGATTTTCTCCGAATTTGGCAGTATTCCATCATGTAGAAAGAAATTGCATTCTGCCTAATGATAGAAAATTATAACGTCATTAAAAATTCAAACGACGAACTGAAGTTGGACCAAAACTATTTCATAGCTAAGATGTTGTGAGATATTTTAATAAAAGTTAGTATTTTTGAACAAAAGTTAATTTTTGCTTTAGCTGTTTTTTTCTTATTCAAATTAAATTAAAACTGAACTAAAATGTTTGTATTCCACTTCGAAATATCACATAATTAAGAATGAACCAGTAAGGAAAGGCAGAAAGTCGGGCGGGGCCGACTATATAATACCCTACACCTCCCTAACAATGCGATAAGGGTCATTGCGATAATAATTTGGAATAATTGGTAAATGGGTAAGAACATATATATGCGGATATATCTAATTCTGAACCGATAATCGCTAAATTAAGCAATATTCGTTCCTAAATTGAGAAACATATTTCTGGAAAATTTTAACGATCGGAAGTAAAGTACAACTTCTATAGCGCTTTGATACCAAATCAGGAGGAACATATATACGGATGTTATATATAAATCTGAACCGATTTTCCCCGAATACCCATTCATGTACACTGATAGAAAAAGCTTCGTCATTCGTCAAAAGTCAGCTAACGTACGGATAATCCTATTGATGAATTCGTTCGTCGCCCTGACGAATCTCTGTTTAATCCTGGAAACTATAGTTTCGAGGGTTATCGTTCGCTCCGGTTAGGCTTACGGATGGACGGACATAAGTAAAATAACTTAATGTGTTCTAAAACGGATTTCCTCCGCATAAACTTAGTGTCTTAGGCCACTCCTTTGATGCGTTACCCTTTTTCTATATGCTATATATACACTTATTGATATTTGTATTATAAATCAAATAAATCCCCATATTTATCCCCTCACCATAGAGAGGAGGGTATATATCATTTTTTTGTTTATGAGCACGATTCATCGTAGGGGTGATATGTAATCACCCTATGGGTTTTTTTTTATTCCACTAAATAGTTCTTGTTCTAGTATACTTAAACAGAGATTCGTCATGGCGACGAACAAATTCATAGATATAATTATCCGTACGTTAGCTGACTTTTGAGGAATGACGAAGCTTTTTCTACCTCTTTCTGTAGAATTTCGTACTGATCGGACATAAAATACAGTCTCTACAGCGCTTACATGTCAAATCGGGGGGGGTAACATATATATGGGGGCTATATCTAAATCTGAACCGATTTTCTCCGAATTTGGCAGTATTTCTTCATGTAGAAGGAAACCTCTCTTTGCCGAAGTTCGCACAAATCGGATATAAAATAACATTTTTACAGCGCTTACATGTCAAATCGGGGGTAACGTTTATATGGGGGCTATATCTAAATCTGAACCGATTTCTTCCACATTTAACAGTGTTCATTCATATTACAAGAAACCTCTTATCTGCCAACTTTCAGACTGATCGGATATACAATAAAGTTTTTACAGCGCTTACATGTCAAATCTGGGCTAACGTATATATGGGGGCTATATCTAAATATGAACCGATTTCTTCTAAATTTAACAGTGTTCATTCATATAATAAGAAACCTTTTTCTGCCAAATTTCAGACTGATCGGATATCAAATAAAGTTTATACAGCGCTTACATGTCAAATCTGGGGTAACATATATATGGCGGCTATATCTTAATCTGAACCGATTTTAACCAAACTCAATAGGGATCGTCCTTGGGCCAAACAAAATATATGTGTAATGTTTCGTCGAGATCGGACCATAATTGCGACCTGTACTTTGATTACAAGAATACATGCACAGACAGACGGACAGACAGACGGACAGACAGACGGACAGACGGACATAGCTAAATCAACTCAGAAAGTGATTCTAAGTCGATCGGTATAATAAACGATGGGTCTATTTCTTCTCCTTTTGGGTGTTGCAAACAAATGCACAAAGTTATAATACCCTGTACCACAGTGTGGTGTAGGGTATAAATATCCCGATTTACCACGAAAATCCGGGGATATCAATAAATTTCGGGATCCTGAAAAAATCTCGGGATTTGCAATTTAAAAATCCCGAATCCCGGGATTTGTAAAAACCAATCCCGTTTGACATCTCTACTCCCAAACAAAATAACCAACAAAACAATATGAAAAATAATTTTATAGAATTTCTCTACTTTTGCAATATGGGTCATAATTTATATATTTATACGTAGACTATATACATTTTGATTAATAGACATGACCCAGAGAAACGCCGGGACACGTATAACTTTTTTTGATCGGTATAACTTTGTCCGGTAGTCAGAACTCCCGCAGATCACTGACCCCTACCATTTGTCGCACTGAGTTTTATGTCTGAAGAAGATCTGAATGTATCCTGTTTTATACCATTTTGAGGCCTTTTCATTCAATCCTAATTTTAAATTTTGCGCAAATGAGGTTATAATTTTTTAAATAAAGACATTATACGAAATATCAAAAAAAATTACATAATATAAAGGTTTTGGTCCAAAATCTTTTAAATCTGAAAAGGGGGTTAGGTGATGTCATTGCTGTGTCGCTTTTATTTTTGCAAGTAAATCATATACTTATGCCCTCCTTCTCCTAAAGTGAAGCTATACAAAATACTTGTCCTTTCCTACATCAACTGCTTTTATGATTGTCCTTCGAAGCGACAATTTCATTTGTCCGAAGTCATTTGTAATTGTGACATTTTTACGGGAAATTTTCTCATCAATACTCGTACAATGGTCATGTACGATGGCGAGTGTTAAAAAGAAAATTGTACATTTACAATTAAATGTTGATGGTTTGTCCATTTTGTCTGTCTTTATGTTACGCATACTTTGTAACAATGAACAACAGTGTCGTTAAAGACGTAATCACAAAAGAACAAAACTTGGTCCTGCAGCGGCGACTAAACAATACGCTATGGTCATAATAGAAAGTAGCACAGAACTGTATGTAAACACAGAAAAAAATGAAGATAAAAGTTAATTATTTACTAAAATAGTTTTACAATTTGGGCAAAGAAAATTAAATTGAAAAAAAAAATTATTAAATTAGTGAGACATAAAATTCTTTAATCTGATTCGACAATTTTTAAATGCATCCGATGTTTTTTGATTTATGAAAATTCTATAACCAAAAATATTTTTAAATTATCACACAGAGAGAAAAATATTAAACAAAATAGGTGTGAGAGAAAAACATAAATACAATATTTTGTGCACAGAAAAAAAGTTGTGGCTTAAAATTTAAGATTGACGCAAGAATAGTAATGCAATTATTTCTATTTTTAAACACAAAGACTAATGATGTCGTTGGCGCCATTTTTTATAATATTATTATGCAAAATTGTTTGCTGTGTGTGCAAATATTTTATATCTACAACATATATTTGTTTTTTTAATACTCCTTTTATCAATATTATTTTTTCGCAGTTTCAGTGCAGAATGTTGTGAAAAATTGGGAAAAATTATATTAATTATAGTATTTTTTTTTATTGTAGAAAAGAAAAAAGGTAAATCCTGATAATATTGTGCACTACAGAAGCGATTTTTTCCCATACGACACCCGTAACAAACACAATCCAAGTCCTAATTGTCTACTGTAGCAGACAAATATCTCTTCAGCGCAGACAACTGAAGAATAAATCATTAAAACGGTCATAAGAAAGTTAAATTGGTTCATTACTTGTCGTTCATCCAAGAAATAAAAAAACAGCTCGTTTGTAATTTTCTTATTAACAAAATAACGTTAACAATAACATTATATTAGAGCCCGAAAATAAAAAATTGAGAATCATATTTGTGGGCACGTCTTTTTTTACGATGTGACTTTAATGGAATCAACAAATGTTGCAAGGACACGCCATCAACCACCTTGGTCGAACAACGATGTTGATGTTAAATCTTTTTAGAGAGGTAAAGACAAATCCAAAGACATTAGTGGGAGAGAAGAGGCATAAATCGAGGTTTGTATTTTTTTTCTTGGTTTCATATAAAAAATATTATTTTGTAAGGATATTAAATGTGTGACATTGACACATTTATACTTAAGTTAATGTTGCCTTAACGTTAATTGGGTGATTGTACACAATTTGGTCTTTTAAGGATATCTATGCACCGAATGTGGTGGTTGTTGTGCACAAGATTTGTGTGAGTTTTAATTCATATTTTACGAGTATAGCGTCAAAATGATTTATGTTTTGATGTTTATTGTGGTAAAGGTCTTATCACAATTGGCAATAATATCGTATGCCTTCTGTATTAACAATTTACATCAAATAAGCAATTTTGTCCATAATTTGTCTTTGATAAATCTAGTTAAAGCAATTTTACTTTGCTTTAACTAGATTTATGAGACAACGTGGCGCCTTGAAACTTAAAACATATGTATTAGAAGGTTGCCACTTTGCACGAAAGTTTTTTTATAAACTACTACCGCCATCTATGTGTCAAGTCGGCTATTTTTGGGACCGCCCTCGTCAATAGTCCGGTTGAGAAATTCCATGTTACGTTTTTAGCGAAACTTATTATATCTGTTAGAAACATTAGTATTTGATTTTTTCACAATATTAAAAACCTGTTTTATATAGATAAAATTATCTAAAGAAAATTGTATAACAAATTTAAAAGACCTTTTTACACAGGGGGCAAAATTGTCTTGTTTGGTATGTTTAGATATAAAAAAAATATATTTGGAACAAACATTTTTAAATATTTCTTATTTTGGACCAATTAAATTTTATTTGAAAATCATATATATTACAACAACATATATTTGAGAACTAGTTTTCTGAAATAAAATATAAGTTTATATCAAAATAAAACCAGTAGGGAAAGACAGAAAGTTGGGCGGGGCCAACTATATTATACGAATTTGGAATAATTGGTTTTGTTTAAGTTAACAAAGTACTTATCTCCACCTGTTCATCAAGATTTATTACAAAGAAAAGTTGCAGATGTTGATCATAATAAACTAGATCTGAAATGATAACCTTGAAATGCCCTATTTTTTGCATAGATCAAGAATCGGAAGGAACGAACGGATGGAACTATAATTAATTTAAACAGATTTTCATTAAATTGGATCAAAAGCCTACTATGTACCATATTATATAAAGATTGGACGTAAAATACAGTTTCAATAGCGCTTAAGTACAAATTGGAAGGAACATATACAAGTATGTGGCTATATCTAACAAATTATCCTCGAATTAAGCAGTATTCGTTCTAAATTAAGAAACTTCTTTGTTTTAAATTTTGTAATGATCGAAAGTAAAGTACATTTAACTGATATGGCGCTTTGATACCAAATCGGGGAAAAGATGTATCTAAATCTAAACCGATTTTCCCCGAATTTGACAGTTCTTACTCATATAATAAGAAACCTCTCTCTGCAGAATTTCGTACTGATCGGATATAAAATACATTTTCTACAGCGCTTACATATCAATCGGCTGTAACATATATATGGGGGCTATATCTAAATTTGAACCGATATCCCCTCACATTTGGCAGTGTTTATTCATGTAATAAGAAACATCTTTCTGCCGAATTTCATACTAATGGTATATAAAATACTGTTTCTACAACGCTTACATTTAAAATCGGGTATATAACATATATATGGGACCTATCTCCAAATCTCAACCCATTTTCTCCAAATTTGACGGTGTTCCTTCATGTAAAGAGAAACCTCTTTGCGGCTCTATCTAAATCTGAACCGATTTCCCCCAAATATGGCAGCGATCCTTAATGTAATATGAAACTCCTTTCTGCCTAAATTTGTACTGATCGGATATAAAAACACAGATTACATGTCAAATCCGTTTTAACATGTATATGGTGGCTATATCCAAATATGAAACGATTTTGCTCAAATTTTGTATTGCCTTTAAGTGTATCAAGAGACTTCTCTCTGTCAAATTGTATACTGCCGAGCCAGTCGTGGTAGTCATATGAATGATATTGTGTTCCATTATTAAATGACAAAGTTCAACCTTTCCAATAAAACCAGAAATTTCAAAAAATCAATACGAGGGTATATATCATTTGCTACGGGCCAAAAGTGTGTTCGGCGGATAATCGTTTTGGATAATTTTAAGTCGAAT
Source organism: Eudasyphora cyanicolor (assembly GCA_963930755.1). Taxonomy (NCBI): domain Eukaryota; kingdom Metazoa; phylum Arthropoda; class Insecta; order Diptera; family Muscidae; genus Eudasyphora; species Eudasyphora cyanicolor. The sequence goes on along the minus strand of OZ005734.1, from coordinate 38,437,987 downwards.
GAGAAATGTCCGTCCGTCTGTCTGTCTGCTAGGTAGAGCGCACGATAACTCTCGAAAGGAGTAACCGATTGACTTTAAATTTGGTATATGGTAGTATTTTTTTGCTATCTCCGGCTAAGTTCGAAAATGGACCATATTGGTACACTTCTTCTGGTACCTCCCACACAAAGGGTTAACATTTAATGAAATATTGATTCTTTAATAACTTCTATACTACACGGAGAAAAAAGGAAACAAAATATGTTTGAGAGCAAAATGTAAATTAATTTTATTTTTGTGCAAATATTTTATATTTACGCTCCGAAAAAGATGTTGCAATATCTCTTTCATCAATAATATTTTGTTCTGAGTTTATGTGCAGGTTGTCTTAAAAATCGGTGAACTATTTAAAGAAGTTACTAGATTTATTTGTCAACTTATAAAAAAAGATTTAATTTTCTTAAAAATTATGTGTTTCCAGCAAATATACTACAGAAGCAATTTTTTTTCTTAGGGTACTTATAGAATCTTCTGAAATTCCACACATTGCATTATTTGATTAGTCGCTATCACCTCGACAAACATGGTCCACAAATGGACCATTTTGCATCAAAATTGAACTGCTTATAACTGTAATACAAGTGCATAAAAGTACTTGAAATTTTGTACAGTATTAATTGTTTGTAGCGCCTATAGTCCGGAAAAAGGGCATTATTGTACAGCCCCTTTTGGTACCTCCCACACAAATGGACCGTTTTACACCAAAAGCTAACGGCTTCTTACTTTAATATCATATCATACAAATACTTGAAATTGTGTACAGTGTAATGCTGTTATAGCGTCTACAGTCCTGTGAAAAGTGGGCGTTATCACCACGCTCCTTTTTGTACCTCCCACACAAAATGACCAAATCATACCAAAATTTAATAGCTCGTAACGTTAATATATCAGTGTACATAAACGCTTATAGTTCGGCACCAGGCTATGAAGCCGACGCGGCGCAAACCGGCGGCGCGCCATCGCCGATGATTTTTTACAAGCCGGCGCCGCCGCCGATTTTAGTGGCTCATATCGGCTGAAACTCAGTCGCCGAATTTTATTTGGTGAGTCAAGAAGATTTTATTTTTGCAACCATGAAAATTTAGAAAGCGACTACTAAGTGATTCCTTAGGTTCGGAATTTGCAATATTTAGAGTTAAGTACAAAGCGTTGCGTACAAAGTTTATAAAAAGTTGCTAATGTTAATATAAGATATGGCTATATTTTATTAAAAAAACGAAAATTACAGCTGAACCGATTTTTTCAAAGTCTACGTTTAAAAAAGTTTGAGTTCCAAAAAAAATGGTTTCCCTCGATTTTTTTTCAAATTTTCACAGAATATTCGCAGGGGCGTTTAAAATTCATATGTGCAGAAATAGAAGAAAAGCGCCAAAATTAAGAGACCAATCTTAGTATTTCGTCCATAACTTTTAAAAATACTGAGGCCCAAAACCATCGGATCAAAACTCCGGAACGACCCAATTCCTTTTGGCCAAGGATTGTCAACTTAATAACAAATGTATCAACTATTGAAGATTTTTTAAACCGATTTTCAATATTATATCAAACTTCCATAACTTTGTGTTAATTTTAAGTTTTTTCCTCTAACGCTAAATATCAAAAAAAAAAGCCACTTTTGCAGCAGAATTACATTCGTATTCGTGCGCTTTCGATTGTGGAAAATTTACCGGCTCAGCCGATTGTTGAAAATTGATCAGCCGCCGCCGCCTATCGATATTTTTCCATGCGCCGCAGCCGCCGAATATTTTGGTCGGCTTCATTGTCTGTTCGGCACAGTGCAATGTATTTAAAAAATCTACTGTTTACCGAAAATAGGTGTATTTGTTAAAGCCCTTCTGGTACCGCCCACACAAATTGACAGATTAATTAGTGTAATATTATATATTACATTACTCACAAGTGAGGATATACCTTAGTCTGTTTAACCGACTGAAACTTTCTTACTTGTTTTATAGCCGATTCAAATATGCAATTTTAAATGGCCCACCCGTACCTGAGTCCTTCCCAAAAATTCTCAATTGCCGAGCCAGTCGCAGTAGTCATACGAATGATATTGTGTTCCATTACACTGTCCAACAAATGAACACTTTTTGAAACAGAATAGCGACCCTATAATTCTGAAAGGGCTTGTTAAGTAAATCATTTTTGTAGAATAAACCTATGGCCCAGCTGGTCTGAGTTTTTTTACAGTGAGTCAAAGTTTTCATTTTTTCGTTGATAGGAGCATTATACGAAATGAAAAAAAATATGTGAGTTAATGTCTGCGATATTTATTATTGTCAGAGTTATATAGTGGAATTTTATGAGGATAATTTTTGTGAAAGATCTTAACCCTGTAGCTCCCCTCTTAACGGGTCAATTTGCCCCTTTCTAGAAAAAAATTAAAAAGTCCTTTCAAAAAGAACATTTGAGGATAGAAATATTCAACGAAAATTTTTGGCGCAAAATTTCAGTGGGGGTCGCCAAAGACACCAAATTTGTAAATATAGCTATAATATATAAATATAGCAGAAATCTCTCAGGCATTAACTTATATCATTGTTATACCCTACACCACACTGTGGTCCAGGGTATTATGAGTTTGTGCATTTGTTTGTAACACCTACATAGAAGGAGAAGATATAGACCCATCTTTTATTATACCGATCTACTTGGAATCAGTCGATTTAACCATGTCCGTCCGTCCGTCTGTAGATGTATCGTTGTAATCAAAGTGCAGGTCGAAAACTGCCAAATAAGGGGAATATCGGTTCAGATTTAGATATAGTCCCCATATACATGTTACACCCGATTTGACATGCAAGCGCTGTAGAAACCGTATTTTATATCCGAACAGTACGAAATTCGACAGCGAGAGTTTCCTAATTACGCGAATCAACACTACCAAATTCGGAGAAAATCCGTTCAGATTTAGATATAGCCCCATATATATGTTTCACTCGATTTTATATGTATGCGCTGTAGAAACCGTATTATATATCCGATCAGTACGAAATTCATCAGAGAGAGTTTTCATATTACATGAATGTTAACTACTAAATTCGGGGAAATTCAGTTCAGATTTAGATATCGGCGCTAATATATACATATGTTTCACCCGACCAAAAATATCAAAAACGTTGACCCACTGTAAAAAACTCAGGCCAGCTGGAACATAAGTTTATTCTACAAAAATGATCAACTCAACATGCCATTTCAAAATTATAGGGTCGCTATGCTGTTCCATAAATGCTGTTGGACAGTGTTATTAAATGACAAACCTTTCCAATAAAACCGAAAATTTGAAAAAATTATCAATTATCGGACGGACATACATCGTTAAATCGACTCAGCTGGTCGACTGGTTCTGAGTCGATCGGTATATTTTAACAGAACTTTGCAGGCTGCAGATATCGGTCAGATTTGCTTCTTGGATAGCTGTGACCGTGATGTTGATGTCATGGCTCAAAAAGTTTTCTATTGCGCTGATTTTGCCATTGCTTATCAATGATTATGATGACGACAGCGATCCCAATGGAGCTTTAGTATTTCTAGGTGTAAGAAACATCTGCTATGGAAAAAACTTATAATAATCTTTACCATAGTGCGGTGTGGGGTATAATGAAGCATTATCTACATTTCCGTTGATGTAGCGAAACATTTGTTATAACTAAACAGCGGAATTTTATGTAATTTTAAGATATTGTCGAATGCCAATTCCGGCTGTACATTTGAAATATGCAATTTTTATTCAAAATTTGAAAGTAATATGGTAACTGGATAATTCTGTGTATAAAAATTCAAAAATTTGAACATGCAGGCCCGATCCAGAGTGTGTTAAAAAACCAAATTGCATAAAATTCCGCAGTCTGGTTATAACCGATGAAAATTGTCATATTTTTTTGTCTTCTTTTTTTAAATAAATATTTTTTTTTAATAAATATTTTTTTAGTCTAGGCCGTGAATGGATTGGAAATCATTCCAAAGTGAACGTTGTTTGTGAACGGGTGTTTTTTTAGGGGTATAGAACTTCGAATTGAAATAAAACACAAGAAAATCGTTTTAAGTTCCATCAATTTGGCTTTATTGGAAGGATAATTTTATGCCATTAATGTTTAAATATGATTTCGGGCATGTGGCCGCCGCGGCTGGCGCGAATAAAGCCAATTATACAGGTCCAATTTTCAACCACTTTTTCGAGCTTATGGGGCCGTATGTCGGCAATAACGCCACGAATGTTGGCTTCCAATTCCCCTAACGTTTCTGGTTTGTTGGCGTAGACGAGCGACTTCACATATCCCCAAAGAAAATAATCCAATGGTGTCAAATCACACGATCTTGGTGGCCAATTGACAGGTCCATTCCGCGAAATTATGCGCTCATCGAATGTTTCCTTCAATAAATCGATTGTGACGTGCGCTGTGTGGCATGTAGCGCCGTCTTGTTGGAACCACAACTCATCCACATTCATGCCATCCAATTCGGGAACAAAATAGTCGGTTATCATGGCTCTATACCGGTCTCCATTAGCTCTCCACAGCTCCAATTGCTGTGCACGGTGGCGAATCGATTCATTCGGGTCCTCTTAAACACATTGCTCTACAGCGGCAATTGTTTCTTCGGTGCGCACTGTTCGACGTCTCTGCGGATGCGTATTATCACATAGAGTAAACGTAGTGCGAAAACGATCCATGGTTAACCGAATTAATTGCTCTGATGGACGATTATGTCGACCATAAAATGGACGGAGCTTGCGGTAAACTTCGCGAACTGAACCATTATTTTCGAAATAAATTTGCACGATTTGCAAGCGTTGTTCTTTTGTCAACCTGTTCATGGTGAAATGGCAAACCAAACTGAACATAAATGACATTAGAGTTGCCAGATTTGACCACAAAATGCCAGTTTTATCTCTATTCGAAAAACAAAGCTGTAAAAAAACACCCTATGTACTCATATGTCGTTCATTCCATATCAAACCGAATCATTTTTGGAAAAAAATCTGGTTGACATCGCCGATTTTCTTGAAAATTTGTATGAGTTTTTTAATATGGAAATTAATCATCTTGTAGTCAAGACCTTCAAGAAGATCTCTAACTATATTAAAAAAATGCGTCCACGCGTTCCGAAAATACAGAACTCGAAACGATCGCCCTTTGAGAATATTTTCCTATTTTCTCAGATTTCAGATGGAAAATTTTTTTGTAATTTTTTTCGCCAACTATAAAATGTTTTGTTTTGAGCAGAGAATCGATATGCCAATGGTGACCCAAAAAAGGTGTCGGTTTGACATGGAATGAACGATGTATGAGTGTTTACTCTTTATACCCTACACCACACTGTGGTACTGGGTATTATAAGTTTGTTTCACGGCAGATGTTTGTAACACCTGGAAATAACACAGCTAGACCCACCTTAAAGTATACCGATCGACCCAGAATCACTAGCTGAGTCGATTTAACCATGTCTGTCCGTCCGTCCGTCCGTAAAGTTGTTCGTCGACTACAGGTCGCAATTTCAATCCGATCATTCTGAAATTTTGCAGTTTAGAGTGTTTCGCAGCTGTTAAGATCGCTAATGAATTTGGTTGAAATCGGTTCAGATTTAGATATAGCTCCCATATATATCTTTCGTCCGATTTGGCCCTTTAGTCCTATAGAAGCTGTATTTAACATCCAATCGTTTTGAAATTTAGAATGGTAGAGTTTCTTGATCCATGAACCAACACTACCGAATTTGAAAAAAATCGGTTAATATTTAGCTATAGCTCCCATATATATGTTTCGTCCGATTTCGCCCTTTAGTTCTATAGAAGCTGTATTTTACATCCAATCGTTTTGAAATTTAGAATGATAGAGTTTCTTGATCCATGAACCAACACTACCGAATAAGGAGAAAATCGGTTAAGATTTAGCTATAGCTCCCATATATATGTTTCGTTCGATTTTGCTCTTTAGTCCTGTAGAAGCTGTATTTTACATCCAATCATTTTGAAATTTAGAATGGTAGAGTTTCTTAATCCATGAACCAACACTACCGAATTTGAAAAATATCGGTTAAGATTAAGATAGCTATAGCTCCCATATATATGTTTCGTCCGATTTGGCCCTTTAGTTCTATAGAAGCTGTATTTTACATCCAATCGTTTTGAAATTTAGAATGGTAGAGTTTCTTGATCCATGAACCAACACTACCGAATTAGGAGAAAATCGGTTAAGATTTAGCTATAGCTCCCATATATATGTTTCGTCCGATTTTGCTCTTTAGTCCTGTAGAAGCTGTATTTTGCATCCAATCGTTTTGAAATTTAGAATGGTAAAGTTTCTTGATCCATGAACCAACATTTCCGAATTTGAAGAAAATCGGTTAAGATTTAGCTATAGCTCCCATATATATGTTTCATCCGATTTGGCTCTTTAGATCCAATCGTTTTTATACCCTACACCACACTGTGGTACAGGGTATTATTTAAGTATAAAATGTCCCAAAAGTAAATTTAAGTAAACAATTTATACATGAATTACAAAATTTATATATCAGAGTTATTCAATATTACGAGAGTGGTGTAGGGTATTATATAGTCGGCCCCACCCGACTTTAGCCTTTCCTTACTGGTTTTAAATTATTTCCAACACCATTCTGTGAGACGGGGTATTATGACTTTGTGAATTTTTCTGTTATGGTCAGGAAGATAAGAGATATACACATAGGGAAGTGCCCGTAAAGTACCCTCTAATTATACTTATTGTCGCTTTAAAGAGCACATTTTCAGCGCATTTGGCTGTATTTTATGCGTTTATACTTTTTATTACATTATACCGTGCAAGAAATAATAAGTTGACCCCGTTTTGACCTCAGATTCTGATAGTGCTTATCGACAGTTAAAAATGGCATTTGTGTTTTTTCTGGTTTAGCTTAAAACTTGATTTTGAGCATTGTTTCATAGAACATTTTATATTTCCTACGAATATATCTTTTGTTATATATATAGCTTCGACCACTGGGCCGTATAAATAACATTACTGCACTAATATTACAAAAAGGGTGTTTTTGACTGGAATTTGGCTGTTTCTGGTGTTTGTGATAAGTTTTGGGATTTGGTGTGTTCTGACAAACTTTATGGCCAACGTTTTTGTAGAACATTTCATCTCCGCCCTCCCAATTTTAAAGGGTGTTTTTTTACGATTTTAGAGCCTAAAATTACCGTACTGTGGGGGAACTATCTCTGAAACTATTGATAAAATTAAAAAAATTATATAGGCATATGTTAAAGGTAATGTATGTCAAAATTGTTCTATACTTATTTCAACCAAATCGGACAAGTAGTTTCCGAGTTATGATAAATGATGAACAGAACTATTTTAACAAATTGACAATTTGTCGACAATTTTGCGATTTTGAAGCACAAGAAGATGTTGTTGTTTCACACCAGTTCATTTATCAGAGAGCCGCAAAACAAAATTCCGATAGCCGTGGGAAAAATTAAATTTTCTCTGAAAATGTGCTCAAAATCAAGTTTCAGCAAAAATATTTAAGATTGGATAAAATCTGAATTGGAGATAAATCAGAAGAACTCAAATGGCAATTTGTTACTTTTAATCCGGACAAGAAACTGTCCTGTGTTATACATATTGCATGAATTAACTCTAAAGAAAATTGGGTACTTCGGACCATGTTTTAATGTAGCCCCTTTTAAAGGTCCAATGACTACTCTAGAAAACGGATTTTAGCCTAATATGCTGAAATGTATGCATTTCAAATGGGTACAAAAATTGGCACCAAATGAAAGTAGAGGATCATGCCAATTGCATATATATCTTTGTTTTATTACTTCATTATTAAAGGGCATCAAAAAAGTAATTTAAAAATTGTATCCTTCCAAATCTCAAAAAATTTAAAAAAACATCAAAAAATGAACCGATATTACCTATTTTCATTCACAAGTTACCTGCAGCTATACGAGGGTTGCTATATATATTTCTGTCCTAGGCAACACTAAGTGTTGCCTGGTGCCATCTGCCATTTCCATTGGAAAGTTTGACATTTTTTAGCATAAGTGTTGTTTACAGTTACTTGAAAAAATCAATTTGGCAAAAAAATGCAATTAACTCGTGAACATTTTCGTGCGATAATTTTTCACAACTTTCGACGAGGATTTTTACGACAAGAGTGCATCGATGAACTAAAATCTTTGTATGGCGATGAAGCACCATCCTATAGCACTGTGAAAAGCTGGTTTAATAAATTCAATCGTGGCCGACGCTCGCTCGAGGACGAAGGTCGTCCAAAAACGGCCGTTGTGCCAGAGAACATTGATGGCGTGCGTGAACTGATAATGAAAGATCGTCATGTGACATACCGTGAGATAGAGGCATCCTTGGGCATTTCTTCCACCAGCATACATTCGATATTGCATGAACACCTGGCCGTAAAAAAGGTTTGTTCTCGTTGGATCCCGCACAATTTGACAATCGCTCAAAAAAAGGCTCATGTCGATAGGTGCAAAGAAATTTTATAAGGTCGTCACAGGTAACGAATCTGGGATCTATGCGTATGAGCCCGAAACAAAACAGCAATCGACCATGTGGGTCTTCGAAGACGAGCCAAATCCAACGAAAGTTATTCGTGAAAGAAACACTTTGGAGCAAATGGTCGCCTGTTTCTTCGGCAAAACTGGTCATGGGGCGACTGTTCTGCTTGAGCAACGTAGGACGGCAAATTCTGAGTGGTACACCACAATTTGTTTGCCTGAAGTCTTCGGAGAAATTCGAACAAGAGAACACGAATCATTGTGCACCATGACAATGCGAGCTCTCACACATCGGCTACAACAAGCGCCTTTTTGACCGGCCAAAACGTCGAATGGATCGGCCATCAGCCGTACAGCCCTGATTTGACACCCAATGACTTCTTCTTATTCACTCACATCAAGAAAAAACTACTTGATCAACATTTTCGACGCCTGAAGCAGCGGTCAAAAACCATGTTTTGGAGGTGAATTTTCAACACACTGTAATCAAAATAATTCGCGCTCAAATGACAAAACGGTCTGAGTGAAGTTATGCTAAAAAATGTCATACTTTCCAATGGAGGTTCCAGTTTTCATCTGGCAACACCAGTATTGCCAGGACCGAAATATAGTTAGCAACCCTCGTAAGAAGTATCTATACCAAATTTCAGTTATCTAGCTCAATTATTGTAGACTGTAGCGTGATCACAACAGACGGTTAGACGGACGGACAGATGGACATGGCTAAGTCGTCTTAGAATTGTACGACTATTAAAAATATATGTGGAGTCTCAGATCAATATTTAGAGGTGTTACAAACAGAACAGTATACCCTCCACCCATCATTTGGTGGAGTGTATAAAAATAGATGTTAAGGATCTGAGTGAGGATCCAAAATACAGAGTTTTTAGTCGTTTTTTTAATGTACAATATTTTCATCTTTTCCGGTAGATCGATATGCTGCCATCTAGTTAAAATATGTGTTATTTTAGATATCGAGTTTAAATTCTAAGAGAGAGATTCTGTCGATCTTCATTTACTAGCGGTTGGTAGTCAAGTCTCTCAAGGATCATTGTGCATACTCCAGCTAATCCTATTCGATTATTTGAAACAATCCCTAATCTTATTAGTTTAGAATAATCAAGAAAAACCAATACCCCTACTGCCATCTTGTGTCGAATAGTGGACAAAACTATATCTGGAATCTAACTAGACTAGGGTCGATAATGAAGTTCATTTCCTAAAAAAACAACTACGGATAAAATTCAAGGCGTTCCATGTTCAATTTAAGAGAAACCTCACCTCCTCAACTCTCTCTTAAATTGTGCATATTTTTAGTAGTTTTATTTCAAAACATAAATCGGGGGTTGAATTGTCATCCAAACCTACAGAACACAAAATCAACCACCAAAAACTAAACAATTGACCAGGGTTACCAAACTCGTTTATTTTTTGAGAACTAGTGGAGTGGTGGCAGTAGTCGAAACCGAAGCCGCCCGCCACAAAATAACTACACACACACACACAATACGCATCAAACAGAATGAAGCGACTCTCAGCCAGAGCACGTCTAAACAGAATGGAAGCCACCAGCAAAATGGTTGTGGATTATGGTTGAACATCATCAGTAACACCTACAAAACCTGAGCTACTACTAAATATAATGGCTGCGTCCTGCGACCGGATGGCAAATAGTGGGGCGGGTGAGGTGTGTGTGCCATAGAAGCTATGCGCATGTCGTCGGTGCGGTTACATGCAATTCTTGTTTGTAGCTGCAGCCATAGAGCCATCCATCCGCCAGCCACATACGGACCAGATGCAAAAACTAACTATGCAATGGAGTTTGCTATTCTTGTTGTTGTTGCTACTCTGGTTAGCTATGTGATTTTATGTGTATCCACATATATACAAATGTATGTATGTATGTACGTATGTGTGTACTATATATAGAGGCAAGTATGTATATAGTATATTAGATGCATTCAGAAATGCAAAAATGCAATTTCTATATATTATGCACCGAAGACACACTCACAGAGACTAATATACATATATGTGTGTGTGTGTGGCGTTAAATGCCTATGGGAAATTTCAAACGACATGATCTTTTGTTGAACTTTTAAAAAATTAAGGTATTCTTCCAACTGTTCCAGGGCCCAAACAGCGAGCACACGAAAGAGAATGAACACATAACAGTTAAATGGACAGATGGAGCTTCAACAGTATTATCGCTATCTATAATCATAGTTCGGAAGTCAATTTTTCAAGACCGTTTCCAGAACCAAATGTTCTGGACTCTCTGTAAACCTTTTGCCACAGCCACGCAGGTATTTTTGAGGGAACTATCGCAATGATCAGCAAATGATCTTTGACAAGAAGTATCACACACTAATACCAGACTAGGAGGGATTAATAGGAAGGCGCTTTCTGGGTATATGAGATGTGTGGAGGGTTTGATTCGGTATCTACTCGAAGGACATATGGCTGTCTACAGGTAATGTGCTACCTGACCACTACCAGGCTGAAATGATGTTTATTACGAATGATGTTTATATAATTCTCGGTTAGGATATTATTCTCCGATAGAAGTTTGTTTTTATATCTCTGGATTCTGTATTTCGGAATTCAAGAACAGGCCTCAATTGCGGTAGACGGATAAACAGCTCAAAATCTCATCAATCAATGATATGGATGTGTGTGTCATTTTTGGGCTACATGGAAATTCCGAACAGGAAATTATGTATATCACCCATATAGTCCAAATTTCATAAGAAAATGGCACACACATCTAAATCTAAAGCTAATCCAGAAATGTAGAATATCACCGTTAATTTTGTTCTTTTTTCTAATTAATATTATATTATTTTGAAATCAGAAACGTTCACTAAAGGTAGATAATTTTTTTAACAATATGTAGTTCAAAAATATTTTTTCTTTATTAAAATAGTAATACACAATCAAAATTTGCGAAAAATGTCTCATATAATGCATATGAGGCACCTCTCAAAATGCATAGTGTGTATAACAGTTTTGCCATATGCAGATATATAAATATTGCCAGGCCCTACACTGCCCCTCCTCCTCCTGATGCTATATTTTAGGATGATGTGTCTTTACATACTCGTATTGAGAGTCTAACGTTTTTTTCGTTATTATTCCAAATACAGGATTCCTATGTACACACATTCTCGCATATATCTATTGACATGTTTTTTTAGATCCTTTTTTTTTTGCTCAATTGATGCTTATTGTTGTTGGCGTTGGGGTTTTTTTTTTGTTTTATCTGCCCTTAGAAATTGCATTCTGGATTTGATAGACTTTATTCAATACAGAATGTCAAATGAATCATTAATCATAAATTCAAAGATTATTTATGGATTTAACATCAAGTCCCCTCCCCCACCATTCTATAATGAGGAGATAGACACATAGATGTTGATGACGGCGATGGCAATGATAATAATAATTTTGGAATTGAAGCGATTTTGAGTAAAGCTTTCGAGGGTATTGATTAGTGTAAAGTTTGAGTTTACTATAATTATTGTATAACAAAGGATATGTGTAAAGTGCTATTATGTTGCATATTTGGTGTAATTTTCGGGGAATTTAAATTTACTTTTTAATCGGTTGGAAGCTAAATTGTCACTGGGGAAAATACGAGTATGAATGTAAGGTATTTAATTTATAGTTATTTTTATAATAACCCAGCAAAATTTCCCATTACCAAATAACCTGACGGGTAAGCTAAATTCAAATCTAGTAACTGCTTATAATTTGGCCTCCCTTCGAATTATTTTTACACATGCATGTCATTGGAGGAAAGTGCTTCCACTCAAGCATACCAGAAGCTGAAAAATAACCACTTACCCCCACGCTTACAAAGTAACGTGGACGTAAGTAATACTTTTATGAGTGTGTTTGTGGGTCGTAGATATTTCTGAGTTGCTACTGCTTGTTCACCACCATCAGTGGTGGCATGCGGTGAGAAAGTAGAAGAGCGTAACATTGGGATGAGCGCAACATTGGGTAGAGCGTATAACTGTGAGGGAGTAGTTATTGATTGTTGTCGTCATATGACGAAAAATTTCATTTGCCGGGAGGTGGGGATTGATCTCGCGACCTACTGGTTTCGCAGTTTAGCATCACAACTACTGGCCTACCTCACGATTCGTAGACAAATCGCTTAATAATCACGACAGCAATATAACCCATCAAAATCAAATCTAAGTAAATGTCTTTACCACTTGCGTTACCAGGTAATGATATCTCAATATCGCCTGCATTACTTTCAGTAAATAAATAACGACTAACTAAAATAAAACAAAAATTAGTTATTATTAGTAATCTAACTTAGAGAATCTAATTTGAACTTATAAACTTTTCTTTAAATGATTTAACTGAATACCAACAAACAGGTGGCGAAAAAGTAACCTTTCGATGTTTTTTGTGCCAAAGTCACTGACCGATTATTGGTCAAATAAATAGTCAGCAATATTCCGCGTTCTGGAGCAGTGTAGCGTAACATTGTTTATTAACGTGTATTTCGAATGTGTTTACTACACAAATGTCAACATTAGGCATTAGGGGCCAATCGCAAAATTTATAGCATTTTCTGATAGGAGGATTACTTTTGCGCCACCTGTTACAACGTATATACGTAAATCATTTCAGTAAAAATCATTTAACGAAAGGTTTATAAATAAAAATAAGATTTTCTAAATTAGATTACTAGCAATAACTTACTTTTGTCATTATTTTGTTAGTCGTTGTTTATTTACCGAAAGTAATGCTGGCTATAATGAGATATCATTACCTGGTAATGCAGGTAACTAGCAACTATTTTCGCATTAAATAATAATAATTTCAAACGCAATAGTGTTATTGCCTTGTAAAGGGTGTTTAAATATAAAGGGCCGATGTTGATTTTGAATAAACCACAAATTATTTAGAAAATTATTGTCATTTATCATACCCTACACCACACTGTGGTACAGGGTATTATAACTTTGTGCATTTGTTTGTAACACCCAAAAGGAGAAGAAATAGACCCATCGTTTATTATACCGATCGACTCAGAATCACTTTCTGAGTCGATTTAGCTATGTCCGTCTGTCTGTCCGTCTGTGCATGTATTCTTGTAATCAAAGTACAGGTCGCAATTATGGTCCGATCTCGACGAAACTTTACACATATCTTTTTTTTGGCCCAAGGACGATCCCTATTGAATTTGGTTAAAATCGGTTCAGATTTAGATAGATTTAGAAATACTGCTAAATTCGGAGAAAATCGGTTCTGATTTAGATATATCCCCCATATATATGTTACCCCCGATTTGACATGTAAGCGCTGTAAAAACTGTATTTTATATCCGATTAGTGCAAAATTTGGCAGAAAGAGATTTCTTATTACATGAAGGAATACTGCCAAATTCCGAGAAAATCGGTTCGGATTTAGATATAGCCCCCATATATATGTTACCCCCCGATTTGACATGTAAGCGCTGTAAAAACTGTATTTTATATCCGATCAGTATGAAATTCGTCAGAAAGAGGTTTCCTATTATATTAATGAATCATCGGTTCAGACTTATATATAGCCCCCATATGTTATTTTATATCCGATCAGTGCGAAAGTCGGCAAAAAGAGGTTTCTTTCTACATGAAGGAATACTGCCAAATTCGGAGAAACTCGGTTTAGATTTAGATATAGCTCACATATATATGTTACCCCCGATTTGACATGTAAGCGCTGTAGAGACTGTATTTTATATCCGATCAGTACGAAATTCGAAAGAAGGTGGTCTTTTTACATGAATGAGTATTCAGGGAAGATCGGTTCAGATTTATATTAAAGCTCCATATATATGTTCCTCCTGATTTGGTACCAAACCGCTATAGAAGTTGTATTTTACTTCCGATCATTAAAATTTTCCAGAAATATGTTTCTCAATTTAGGAACGAATGTTGCTTAATTTAGCGATTATCGTTTTAGAATTAGATAATATGTTTCTACCCATTTACCAATTATTCCAAATTATTATGCAATGACCCTTATCGCATTGTTAGGAAGGTGTAGGGTATTATATAGTCGGCCCCGCCCGACTTTCTGCCCTTCCTTACTGGTTTTTATTATTACAATATTGGTATGGTTCAATTATGTGTGGAACAAAATATCGGCCAAATGGCCGCCGCGACCTCGGCGGCACACCTCCATCCGATGGTCCAAAATTTCGATGACGCTGAGGCATAATTGAGGTTCTATGCCGTTAATGTGCCGTTAATTATCTCATCCTTTAGCTCTTGAATTGTTGCTGGCTTATCGACGTACACCCTTTCTTTCAAATAAAACCAAAGAAAGAAGTCCAACGGTGTCAAATAACATGATCTTGGCGGCCAATTGACATCGCCACGACGTGAGATAACACTGTCGTTGAATTTGTTGCACAAAAGAGCCATTGTTTCGTTAGCTGTGTGGCAAGTGGCACCGTCCTGTTGAAACTACATATTGTCCACATCCATATCTTCCAATTCGGGCCATAAAAAGTTCGTTATCATCTCACGATAGCGAACACCATTCACAGTAACTGCCTGACCGGCCTCATTTCGAAGAAGTATGGCCCGATGACGTCGCCAGCCCATAAGCCGCACCAACCGAACTGGGCGAGCATGCACAGGTGTTTTCACATCTCCTACAGACCTGGTTTGCTGAAATTTGCGCACAATTCTCCCGATAGTGGACACCTTTGGTTGATTATGCTGATCAAAAAAACATCACGAAGTGCACGAAATGCATTTTGATTTGAACGCCCATTTTCGTAAAAGGCGTAAAAAACTTGAAAGCGTTGCTCGATTGTGTATCTTTCCATGGTTCAAATTGAGTTAGTCTGAAATTGAGAAATGTCAAATGAAATGCAAAAAAAAACTTGACGTTTAGGTTTGGTTCATATTCAATAGCGGTCCTTACAATTTAACCACCCTTTACTTCAACCATTTTAACTCCATTTAACTTTTCTTAATTTTTATGTGATTTAAATATATAATTACGAACAATATCAAAGTTAATTAATTGAAAACACATTTAAGAACATAACATATATATATATATATTAATTCATATTTCCAAAATATGGACAGTGTTTTAGATTTTTTTTTAATTTTTATACGTTTTAGACTGAATATACCTTTTGTGCGGAGGAGAATAGTTACCATTTAAAATGAATGAAATATATAAGAATGAACAAACAAATGAAAAGTATTGAAATGAAAATTGAAGACCTACAAAATACAAAAAGTGCAAGATTGACCATATGAAATTTTCTGATTTTGCTCTGCTTTTTTTGATTGCTCTCGATTTAACAATACATATGTAATGGGTGACTTTTTGGCAACAGTGTTTTTGGCATCTCCGCCGTTTTCGTGTAACAAGTTACTTTCAAAGATGTTCAGTTTGGTCTATAATTTAACCATGAATGGGGCTTACAAACGAACAACGCTTGCAGATTATTGAATTTTATTATAAAAAATCATGCTCGATTAAGAAAGTGCTTCGTGTACTTCTGCGACGAAGCTCATTTCTGCTTGACTGGAAGAGCTGGTTTTTTTTTTTTTTTTTTTTTTTTTTTATTTATTTATTTATTTATTTATTTATTAATGACATCCTAACACAAAAAGAACTGAATCTTATATAATAGTGTTAGGTATTTGAATCGATTCATAAATTACAATAATTGAAATCAAGTTTAAAAAAATTAAGATTAAGATTTAAAATTTAACAATAATTAAGGTTTTGTTATTTATTTATACATAATTTATAATATATATATATAGACATAATTTTTACTTATAGAATTTCTTTAGCTCCTTTTTAAATTTTAGTGCGTTGCCTATTATCTGTAAATGACTTGGTAGACTGTTCCAAAGACGAATTGTGGATACAAAAAATTGTCTTTCTGACGTAAGACTTTTGAATCGCTGCTGTATAATTTTCTTTCCACGGCTTGATCGGGCGAAACTTATTTTATTAAAGAGATAGCCAGGCTCCTTTGTATAAATTATCTTGTGCATAAACAAAAGATTTTTGTATTTCATAAAATTCTCAAAATCCATATCAAAAATTTGGTAGGAATAATCTGAAATTCTGTCATTTCGTTTTTTGTTAAAAACATATCGTGCTATATTGTTAAAAGCTACTTTAAGTTTCAAAAAGTCAGTATTGCTGCAGTTGTAAAAAATTTCGGACCCATACAGCAGAACTGGGGTTAAATGTGTTTTTGCTAGTAGCATACGAATATCTAAAGGAGTTGAAGCTTGTACTGCCCATAGGCTCCGTAGCATGCCGTGAACTTTTCCCACAGTTATATTGATGTGGTTTGTCCAAGACAATTGGTCGTTAAATGTTACTCCAAGATTGGATGAAGCGGATACGTAGTCGATGACGCAATTGTTGAGGTATATTAGATGATTTGGAAGGGTGACGTTCTTTCTTTTCGAGATATATAAACATTTGGATTTGGTTGGGTTTATGCGAAGTCCATTATTATTTTCCCATACGCTTACTTTTTCTAAATCCTCATTGATTCCAGTGACGCAGTTTTGAATACTTTCTACGCGTGTACTTGCGTATATCTGTACATCATCCGCGTACATGTGTACCTTACAGTGTCGAAGTACATCTGGTAAATCATTTATATACATACTAAATAGCAATGGTCCTAATATAGATCCTTGTGGAACACCCTTGTGTAGACTTAGTGTGTTTGAGAATTTATTATTAATACAAACAGCTTGTGAGCGATTTGTTATGTAAGATCTAATGAGACGGCATGCAGAATTAGAAAAGTGGAAAATCTTTTCTAGCTTAGTAAGTAAGATAGTATGATCGACAGTATCGAAAGCCTTGCTGTGATCGAGAAGCACTAAAAAAGAATCTAAGTTAGTGTCGATTTGTATCCTTAGTTCTTCGATAACATTAACTAGAGCGGTTACGCAACTTCTTTTTGCACGAAACCCAGATTGCCATTGTGATAAATAGTTATTTTGTGATAAAAATAGGTCCATTTGCGTATGCATAATTTTTTCAAGAGCTTTAGATATGAACGGCAAAATCGATATTGGGCGAAAATCTTTGTTGGATTTTGGAATGGGTATTACTTTTACCATCTTCCAGGATGTAGGAAAAACCGACTTTGTAAGAATGCTATTGAAGATATGAGTAATTTGTGGCAATATCGTCGGTAATATCAGCTTCAAAAATATTGGGTTAATCCTGTCCATTCCAACTGCATTAGACTTGATCGACAATATACTGTTTAAAGCTTCCATTTGGTTCACGCAACGAAAAGAGAAGGTATTGTCTGTTGTTGTATTGATGTAGTTTGCATAAACATTTATTAGGTTTTCCTATACCTATATTTCTGATTTCCCGCCATCTTTTTTTGTTGCCAACTGCGGTTGCAAATCTTTCCTGGTAGTAAGAAGATTTAGCAATTTGCATTAGTTTAACGACTTCTCGTCTAGCTGCCTTGTACATCTCGTGGATTTCAGGTGTTTTGAATCGTTTCCATCTTTTGTACAAATTATTACGCCGAAGAATATGATGTTTTATAGTTTCATTAAACCATGGTTGTTGTTTGTGTTTAATTATTTTAGTCTTTAAGGGTACAACTAAGTTGAAAATGTGGTCGATATTTTCTTCGATGAAAAGAATCTGTTCATCAACTAATTCGTACTCATACACAGTGTCCCAGTGAGTACTGTTTACAAGTTCTTGGAGCATAATGTTGTTAATATTCTTAAAATCTCGATATACCAGAGTATCGTCTATAGGGCTCACAGATGTGTCGTATGTCATGAACAATAAGTCATGTCTGGAGAACATAGGGGCAGAAAGTTGATCATAGAGAATAACTTTAGCAGGTTGATTAACGAAAAATAGATCAAGAAGACTATTTGTAGTTTTTGAGTAATGTGTCGGCATTGTAGTATTTGTAGGGTGTAGATCAAAAATTCCCATTGAATCTCTAAACGTATTTTCCAGTAATAAGTTACTATTGAAATCGCCAGCAACGATAATGTCTTTATACGGCATGGTAATATTAGATAATATTGATAAAAATTCTTCGTAGCTAGTATTTCGGTGTGGTCTGTAAACACATCCAATTAGTATACTATGTTTCAATTCTGCATTTATTTCGATAAATATATATTCTGTCTTGCTTTCCTCTCCGGATCTACATTTGATGTTGCATTTAATTCCTTTCTTTACATAAATACACGTGCCGCCGCCATGTGAACTTCGGTCGGCACGAAAGAGGGTATATCCAGGCAAATTATAGATGCTATCACGTACCGAAGTGTTATACCAGGTTTCCGAGACACAGATAATGTCAATTCCTGATGATATAAAAATTTGTCGAAATTCATCCAGCTTCTTGTGTAAACTTTGAGCATTAAAATGAACAATTTTGAGACCCATTTTTGTTTCGCCATAATTCTAATCATGTTAAAAATATTGTCTTCGGAACTATAATTACTATCACAAATCATTTACAATTAATATCACAGGTAATATATCACAGGTGGAAAGACAACGCAAAATAATGGCATGTTTTTTAAGACTGTATTTAGTTTTAGAAAAAAAGAAGCTGTACATACGTGTTTTTAATGATAATGTGAGTAACAATAAATAAAAGTAAAATAAAATTTGCTTAATATTAATGTTTGCTACAGTTGTATTTTCTTTCAGTGCATTTTCAAAATAATTCAGTGGCAACTCCATATTAACCGGTGACATTATCTGACATTTGTTCGTTTGACAGAAAAAAATTATTTAATTCTTCTATGGTCTCTATTCGCAAAGACCGATCGCTTTCATTACGTTTCACGTATACGGACCCGCGCAATGTGTATGCAACTGAGAGAAGTTTTTGTTTTTTTCGTTTTAATGCTGCTTGGAATATTTTATAGTTTTTTTTAGTTAAATCTTCATTAACGTAGAATGGTCTATTTGAATCAAGACCAAGAGCATATAATGTGAGCTGGGATTTATTTACACGTTTAAACTGTGATATGGACCGAAGAACAAAGTTCCTATCTTGTGCTGTGAGGAACTGCAACAATATAACATTGTCAATTTCTTTAGTGTTTTTATTTTTAATACGCTGAATTGATTTAATGTATGGTTGCTTTATTTTTACAGCATCACATAAGTTAGAGAAAATTTGTTGTAAATTTTCATTTTCGTAGAAGGGTACACCACAAATACGCAAATTTGTGGATACATGTATATTGTCATAATGATCTGTTTTTGTTTTTAATTCAGCTACATATATCGCTTTCAAGTTTTGTTATTTTGGAGAGACAGTGTTCAATTTTATTTACTCTCTCAGAGAGTTCACTAACATCATTTGGCTGACATGTTATTTCAAGAAGACAGTGCCGCATGCCACACTACATGCGAATGAATGGCAAATTGAGAGGCGAGTTTGGTGAACACATTTGCGGCCGGTCAATTGGCCAATTGAATAGATCTTGGAATTCAAGACATTTAGATTATTATTTGTGGGAAAGCCAATATTGAAGAATTTTTTCGTGAGATACCGGCCGATATGTTGGATAGGGTACTCCAAAATTGGACCCAGGGAATGAACTATTTGAGGCGCAGCCACAGTCAACATTTACATGAAATCATCTTTAAACATTGAATTATATAGACCGTTCTATCAACTCAAATAAAGATTTCATACTTCTCTTTAAATATTATGCGTTTTTTTTTAAATCAGATCCGAAAGCTTTTAAAAAATCACTCGTTATAGTCGGCACCGCCCGACTTTAAGTATTTCCTTACTGTTTTTTTTATTTGAATCACATTTTTGTTGTTGGTTTTTGACAGCATATCACAGTGATTGCATTGATGTTTGGCTAACTGAAAATAAGCGCGGGTGTCCTATTTGTAAGCGTACACGCTGAAAAAAAATCGCTTCTGTAGTATATTGTCCCAAACATATTCGGCTTGGAATATACATATGTTTACAGTACACTCCAAATATATAATATTTGACACACATAAATATTATATGTTTGGGAGAATATTGTTCTAAACAAAAATATGTTCCGATTCTAATATTTTTTTATTTGGAACTAGTATTTCCAAAATAAAGATTAATTTGTATTTAATTATTTTGGAAATGTATCAATGCCTTGATTTAAAGACAAGTTTTCTGTTTTTCAGGTGCTCAAAGATAATTTTTTTTTATAAATTTTAAATGTTTTTAAAATTTAATTAAAACTTAAATCGTAGAATCTTTCGTGAATATAAATTGCATTGATGCATTGACAAAAAGTGATGAATTGGAATATTTATAAATTAAAAGACATTTTTAGCTATAAAGTTTAAAACGAAAACTAGGAAAAACTAACTAAAATTCGAAAAAATCATCAAAGTTTTAAAAAAATTTTTAAATAAAATAGGTTTGGAAAACTTCTTAAACAATAACTTTGTTTGTGGGTACACACATATATTATTTGTGAAAGTCAGTTAGCAAATATATTATGTTCTAATATATTAATATATGCGTTCCAAACAAGATTTCTTGATTTGCAAATAAAATTTATTTGTTAACAAATATATAGTATTTGTAAAAATCGCTTCCAAATATATTTTCTTTCAATTCAAACATATCAAAAATGACGATTTTCCCCCGTGTAAGGTTATTAAGATAGGCGAAGCCCGATGGAATCGACAGTCTTCATTGGATAGAATAGTCGATACTGTTGATGATACCGCCCCATTGTTGCAGCATTTGTCACAAAGCTCCGTAAATAGCACTATATCGTCCAATGGTTCGTCGTCCGCCACCACCAGACATGACACTTTTCAACGAAGTGGCAGTGGTGGGGGCCGCTACATTGAAGCTGGTGCCAACAGCGGTGTTTGAGACGTTACTTCTGCTGATGAAAATAGTAAGTGTACTCTGTTTGAAGAAATTTCTAAACTTTTTATTTAAATAAATATTTCCCATATTTTAGTGCTATCATCTCTTGTTCGTCGCACGAGTATAAATCGCTTTGATCGTCCTCCTAATGAATGGGCCGAGAGATGGCCACCGATCCCGATTTTCACAAGAATATTTTGTTCAGCGATGAAGCTCACTTTTGGATGAATGAGGACGTTAATAAAAAAATTGTCGCATTTGGTGTAATGATAATCCACAAGCCATACTTCAGACGCCGTTACATCCACAAAAAGTCACTGTTTGGTGTGCTCTATGGGCAGAGGGAATCATTGGTCCATATTTCTTCAGAAATTAAGCCGCCCATAATGTTACAATCAATGGGGAACGATGTAGAGCCATGATTAATGACTTTTTCGTGCCTGAATTGGACGATGTTGATGTGGACGACCTTTGGTTCCAACAAGACGGCGCTACATGCCAAATGTGAGCGCATTATCTCGCGTCGTGGATCTGTGGCGTGGCCTCCAAGATCGTGCGATTTAACACCACTGGACTGTTTTTTGTGGGGTTATGTGAAGTCGCTTGTCTAAGCAGACAAGCGCCCCAAAAGCCGCAGAAAGTGGTCCAAAAATTGGGCCTCTCGACTGGAATTTATCCGAGCCAGCCGTGGCGGCCACTTGCCCGAAATCATTTTTAAAACATAATGGCAAACCCTTATCGTTATAATTATGCTAAATTCTTGATCATAACATTAAATTATATATATTTTTTTTCTTCTTGAAAACCACACGTCTAAAAAAACACGCTTTACATAATCCAAATACTAAACACATGTTCCAAGAAAATCTGAATTAAAAAATTACCATAATCTTTTTTATTTGCCATTTCATCATGGATAGAGTTATACGAGTGCAACGCTTGTAAATTGTTGAAAGTTTCTTTAAAAATAATGTTTCTATTCGTCATACTACAAAGTTCAGAGATGAATCTCATTTTTGGTTGAATGGGTAAGTAACTAAGCAAACTTGTCGCATATGGAATGAAGATAATCCAGAAACTGCTTTAGAACGCACCTAATTCAACATATTTAGCTTGCTTGGAATATTTTTTGATTCCAAACTTGAAAAAATGTGTCGGCGGAAAAAGATTTGGCAGCTATGAATAGGTGGAGGCTACGGTTTATGGCTGTTTTCATGAGAAGGACAATTTTTACTATAAGCAGGGTATGGAAGCTATTGAAAATCGCTGGAAAATGCGTATCGAGCTAAAAGGAGATTAGTGAAATAAAAAAAAAATCACAAATTTGTTGTGTTTTTTTTTTGTTAAGTCGGCTAATATTGGTAGTTATGTCATCCATGTTTTCCTTCACAATACCCGTTATCAATAGCTGACTAGGCAATTGTTACAGTCACATTAAAGTTTATCTCGAGACAATATAGTAAAACTACGGATGTGTATACAGACATAGAAATGGAGTAAAAAAGAAAACAGCAGTAAAGTCGTTTTATCCTTCCGCACCGTTTGTCAGGATAATAATAAAAACCTCATAATAGTGACCAAAGAAAGACGACGACGACGACGACGACGATTCCAAAGCCCACAAACGAAAAGTAAATATTTCCTAGACAAGCCATAGACTGCTGGAAGGTCTCTCCACAATGAAAAGGAAACCTTTCCTCTAGCCGAGAAAGGATAAATACCAAAAACAAACAAAACGAAGAAGAAACAACAAATTGAAGATGAAGTAAAACTACTGCTCAGTGTTGCGGTGTTGTGAAAACTGGAATTCAATTAAAAAACAAAAGTTTCAACACAGTTTATTGTGCTGAAATTGAAAACCTCATGAAAAAGGAAAACCAAAAATGAATGCCAAGAGAATAATGTTTTGAGGAGGAAAACAAGGACTTAGACCAGAATTCGGAAAGGCTAATGCAAAAAAAAAGGTTGTGAATAACAACACAAGCCCGAAGATGCTGAGGAAAAGGAAGAGGACACATACTATAAAAATGTTGGACACTTCATATCGTGGATGGGAGAAAAAATATTCAAATTGTGGTTGTCACCCTACATCAGAGGCTGATGATGTTAGTAAAAATATGAAAATTCTATTGATTTTTTTGCATAAACATTTTACGTAAAAAAGCTTAAGAGAGGACCTACAGCAATTTTCAAGGAAAATTAATCAAGCTCTTCTGAATATGCAATAAAATAGGTATTGCTGAATCTCTGCCTGGCGTAGGTGGAATAGAGTAAGCGAGAGACAGAAAAATTAGCTTAGAGAAGAAAATCTGCATGAATTAGTTGCGATATTTGTAATCAGTATGTGGATTAGGTTTTTTCAATATCAGATATCTTTTACTAATCTGGTAAACATGGTGTAGTTGTTTACTAGATATATCCAAAAGAACAATCAGAACATATCGATACCTCCATTCCAAACTATGCTATGTGCAAAATGGTTGTTTTTCAGTAGAGACGGTCAAAGTTTGATGAATATTTTAAATTTATGCGGAATTCCTTTATAATGCAAATCGAGTGACCTGTACTGTTAAAAACATGCTAGGTCGACTTAGCATGTTTTAGAACCCGATATCGGGTCTTTTATCGATAGAAATGCAGACAGACGTTATTTATTATAAGTTGAGATAGTCGATTTATTATCAAAAAGGTTGGGAGAGCTCCTTCAACAATTTCTTAGCAAAAAGGCGCTTCATCTCATCTGTGAAAATGCTGAAACTCTGCATCGCACGGAGTGAGAATATATAATAATAATATATAATAATTTTCTTTATTCACAAAATAAAAATTTACATTATTAATTTCTTATATTAACATATTACTTTTAAAGTATTTTCATATTGCAAAGAAAGATGTTATGTATTGACAATGTTTTTGGATTAAAAACGTCTGTCATAAAAATTATTGTGAGAACAAATGTTATGGTCTTATGCTTAGTTGTATTCGTTTATGAGAAAAGTTCTGTATTGAGTGAGAATATGTATTAAGAAGTTACAAAAAAGATGCAATGCTCATATATCTCTCAATCTCAAATATATCCTACTCGCGTAGCTGATTGGAAAACAGCGATCTTTTCTCAAATATATCCTACTCGCGTAGCTGCTGGGAAAACAGTGATCGTCTCTCAAGACAATTGCGCGGAGAACTCCATGTTCAAAATCCAGTGGTAAGGATCTAACTGCAGCTTGGTGCCTATCTGCTCATCATTGTCTTACGATTTATATTTCACCTTTTATAGAGCATTAAACTGTCTACTATTCCCACTTGCATTCAGCATGCACACTAAACATCCATGTAGTTCTATTATCTGTTGCCGCAAAAAAGGTCTTAGTAAAAACTACTACAACTTCTCATTCCTTTCGCTAGCAAAGACAAATATCTCCAGACAGCATAAAATCCCAACTTACAGTTTACCGTAATAAAAACAAACAACAACTACACCAAAAACACCATAATAAATACTCCATCACCCATTGTCCTTGTCCTTAGAATCTCATCGAGAAACAAAGGACTACGGCTGGCCGAAGGATAATATGAAAAAGCCACTTAACTATCAACTGCAAACAACTCGTTTCCAGTTTCTCTAGTCTACTCTGTTCGAAAGTCGTTTATTTTCCTTTTCTTGTTTTCTTCTCTTTACCTCTCGGCATAGAAAAGGAGTAAGAAGACAAATGACCAGGGGAAATCCCAGACTAGAGTTTCTTCAAGAAATTTGCAGAAGGGGGGTGAACGGAATGAATGCATAGTTGTCTTTTGGTGTCTATCCGGTTTTTTAGGGGATTTCTGTGATTCCTGTCTTTCGGCTTTTGTCTCGGGAATATTTGTTTGCATTGATGTGGATAAAAAAAAAACATTCGTGTGTAAGGTTTAAAGCCTTTTTCCAATACATTTGTTAGTTTCAGACTTTAGGATATACGTTTTTTTTTGAAACGGAAGAGGCAATTTTTAATTAGGGTCCCATTTGAGTATAATTGGTGTTAACCGCTGTTGACGTTTGCCACGTGCCTAAGGTGAGGTGAGTCGGGCGACAGCCAAACATGATCCTATATTCCGGTATGGGTTAGGGTTAAGGTTAATTGAATTAGCAATGATTTCAGTTTTCCTTAAAACGGCCACTGCAAGGAAAAGAGGGGAAACCAAGTTTTTATAATATGGACAACAGAAATTTTAAATCATGTTAAAAATTTTACTTTTTATGTACTTCAGGGTTGAATATGAAATAGTATAAAATATACATCCAAAAAGACACCATTAAAATGTGTCAAATCACATAAAAATCATTAAGATCTATAGGTGGTTTATCACGTAACAAATGTTACCTGGAGAAATTTCTGTAAAAATCAAGAAATTTAAAATTGTTTATAGTGTGTAATTCATTGAATAAGTAACTAAACTTATTTTTATAGCCGACACCACACTGTAGTGCAGGATATTATGAATTTGTGGCTGAGCGAACATATCGAAACCTGCAGGTTTCACAGCATGTGCGGCCGTTTTTCGCCAATAACTCATCGAATGTTGATTATAATTGTCTCTGGTTTATCGGCGAAGGCGAGTGATTTTACCTAATAGAAATAAATAAATAAATAGATATTATGAAAAGAAAATAATCCAATGAGGTTAAATCACTCGATCGTGGTGGCCAATTAACAGGACCGTTATGTGAAATTATTCCTTCACCTAAAGTTCCTTAGTGTAAATAATTGTAGCCTGCGCTGTGTGGCATGTGGCTCCGCCCTTTTGGTACCACATGTCAACAAGGTTATTGAAAGCTAATTGAAATACGAAAAATCTTCTAATCATTTCTTTATACTGTTCAACGTTGACGGTTACATTCTGCCCATGATTGTTTCCAAAGAGATATGGAACCAGTAAGGAAAGACAGAAAGTCGGGCGGGGCCGACTATATAATACCCTACACCTACCTACCAATGCGAAAATGGGCATTGCGATAAGAATTTGGCAGTGTTCATACATGTAATAAGCAAACTCTCTCTGCCGATTTTCGTACTGATCGGATATAAAACACGGTTTCTACAGCGCTTACATGTCAAATCGGGTGTAACATATATATTGGGACTATGTTAAAATCTGAACCGATTTTTCCCGAATTTGGCAGTGTTCATACATGTAATAAGAAAACTCTATCTGTTAAATTTCGTACTGATCGGATATAAAACATGATTTCTACAGCGCTTAAATGTTAAATCGGGTGAAACATATATATGGGGGCTATATCTAAATCTGAACTGATTTTCCCCGAATTTGGCAGTGTTCATACATAAGAAAACTCTCTCTGTTAAATTTCGTACGGATCGGATATAAAACACGATTTCTACAGCGCTTAAATGTTAAATCGGGTGAAACATATATATGGTGGCTATATCTAAATCTGAACCGATTTTCCCCGAATTTGGCAGTGTTTATTCATGTAATAAGAGAACTCTCTCTGTTAAATTTCGTACTGATCGGATATAAAACACGATTTCTACAGCGCTTAAATGTTAAATCGGGTGAAACATATATATGGTGGCTATATCTAAATCTGAACCGATTTGCCCCGAATTTGGCAGTGTTTATTCATGTAATAAGAGAACTCTCTCTGCCAAATTTCGTACTGATCTGATTTAAAATACAGTTCCTACAGCGCTTACATGCCAAATCGGGTGAAACATATATATGGGGGGCTTTGGCTTAGGCAAGAGTCGATCAGAGAGTCCAATGAAAGATGGCCAGAAATCGACACCTGTAGGGTACCTAGACAAATCTGGCCAAAATATTACCTACAGATCAGTTCTGGCGGGACACTGTCTCATCGGCGAACACGTTAGAAGAAAATTCGAGCTAATTTTGATATACTATTTGTGTGCTAACATGTCCAATTGGCCTCGTTCGGAAATATTTTCTTCTTGCACAGTGTTCTGATCTAGATATAGCTCTCATATATATGTTTATTCTGATTTGGCATCTAGGTATAATTGATGCTACAGAATCCATCTTTTGTCAACCGATCGATGAAATTTGAACGATAATTGTTTTTTGATACAGAACGAACTCTGGTAATTATAAGGCAATCATATTAGATAAAGAGCAACTATATATGCTTTTTCTACTCAAATACGTTGGAGCAAACCTTAGCCTTTTCTTACTGGCAGAATATTATTTCAGGTGATTTTTTCCCTGAATATACATACGTCCTGCAAATTTTCACCGTTTTTGTATGAACGTTTACGACCTAAGCGTAGAAGTTCGATGATGATAATATGTTTTCAAAGGTCCTCTTTATTTTGCCCTCGCCCATAATAGACATATTTACAGATTTTCTGTCCCAAATTAACCTCTGAAGCAAGAGAAGAGTAAAAATGTGGACTATGCTTTAAGAACCATTGAAATTCGATGGATTGCTGAGCTTGTAATATCCAGCTAGGGGGTTCTCTAATTTCTATAATTTTTAGATTTTGTCACATAGTTGAAATTTAATCTTTTACATAAATATTTAAGTATTTAATTTACTATTATGTTACAAATAATATCATATAGAATAGAATACCACATATTGCGACTGAGATCTGCAAACATGACATGCAAATGTCATTTTAATTTCCAGCCAAGTAATTTCTTTATATCCTTTGAAACGAATCGAGGCTCCTGCTCAACGAGTATAGCAAACTATAAACCTTTGTAGTCGCCGTTTGTTGCAAACAACCCTTAAGCATCCAATCCAACCAAGAAACCAATTCAACCCTTTCCAAATCACAGCTGATGTAAAATTATGTTGGCCATGGGCAAATACGAGTACATACAAACCATACTTTCATAAGCAGAAACTATTTTTTCGCCCTCTTCCCCACCAACCCTGCTGAGGTCAACGTTTATTTGCATGCGACGTATGCAGCCTTATCCTTGGTATATAAAAACTAAATCATTATACAAAATTTCTCAGTTTTTGCACGAACGAATGTACGAGCACATGTGAAGGATTCATTTCGTAGTGTTTGGAATTGCTTGACGTATTACTTTTTACGAGGGAGAAAATGCAAGTTTTGGCAATGAGGCTTTATGATACATCATTTAAATATTCGGGAATAGAAGTACAGTCCCAAAAATGCAGATAAAATCAGTTGCTGCGGGCCAAAAGTGTAGCACATGGAAGGACTGACCTATGAGACCCCAGGAATATTTGGCGGAATTCCGTTTTGGGCCATTTTATACCATATGACCAATGTCAGCCTGTCCGTCTGGCTGGTGCGCACGATAACTTTCGACAGAAGTAACCGATTGACTTCAAAGTTGGTATGTGACAATATTTTGTCAATCTCAGGCTAAGGTCAAAGATGGACTATGTTGGTCCACACCTTCAAGTACCTCCCCCGCGAAAGTCACAATTTAGTCAAATATTGATTTTCTCATAACCCCTATACTACTATAGAAATTTTCCCCAAAATTTTATATATACAGATAATTTCCCCAAAATTTTATATTTACAGATAATTTCCTCGAAATTTTATATTTATAGTAAATTTCCTCAAAATTGTATATTTATAGACAATTTCCGCGACATTTTATATTTATAGAACATTTCCGCGAAATTTTATATTTATAGAAAATTTCCGCGAAATTTTATATTTATAGAAAATTTCCTCGAAATTTTATATTTATTGAAAATTTCCTCGAAATTTTATATATATAGAAAATTTTCTCGAAATTTTATATTTATAGAAAATTTCCCCGAAATTATATATTTATAGAAAATTTCCCCGAAATTATATATTTATATTAAATTTTATCGATTTTTTTTTTATATATATCGAAATTTTATATTTATAGAAAATTTCCTCGAAATTTTATATTTATGGAAAATTTCCTCGACATTTTATATTTATAGAAAATTTCCTCGAAGTTTTAAATTTATAGAAAATTTCCTCGAAGTTTTATATTTATAGAAAATTTCCTCGAAGTTTTATATTTATAGAAACTTTCATCGAAATTTTATATTTATAGAAAATTTCCTCGAAATTTTATAGAAAATTTCTTCGAAATTTTATATTTATAGAAAATTTCCTCGAAATTTTATATATTTATACAAAATTTGCCTCGAAATTTTATATTTATAGAAAATATGCCTCGAAATTTTATATTTATAGAAAATATGCCTCGAAATTTTATATTTATAGAAAATATGCCTCGAAATTTTATATTTATAGAAAATATGCCCCCAAATTTTATATTTATAGAATATTTCCTCGAAATTTTATATTTATAGAAAATTTCCTCGAAATTTTATATTTATAGAAAATTTCCTCGAAATTTTATATTTTGTAGAAAATTTTCTCGAAATTTTATATTTATAGAAAATTTCCTCGAAATTTTATATTTATAGAAAATTTCCTCGAAATATTTTATTTATAGAAAATTTCCTCGAAATTTTATATTTATAGAAAATTCCCTCAAAATTTTATATTTATAGAAAATTTCCTCCAAATTTTATATTTATAGAAAATTTCTTCGAAATTTTATGATTATAGATAATTTCTTCAAAATTTTATAATTATAGAAAATTTCTTCGAAATTTTAAAATTATAGATAATTTCTTCGAAATTTTATAATTATAGAAAATTTCTTCGAAATTTTATAATTATAGAAAATTTCTACGAAATTTTATATTTACAGAAAATTTCTACGAAATTTTATATTTATAGAAAATTTCTACGAAATTTCATATTTATAAAAATTTTTTTTCGAAATTTTATAATTATAGATAATTTCTTCGAAATTTTATAATTATAGAAAATGTCTTCGAAATTTTATAATTATAGATAATTTCTTCGAAATTTTATAACTATAGAAAATTTCTTCAAAATTTTATATAATTATAAAATTTCTATAATTATAAAATTTTAATTATAGAAAATTTCTTCGAAATTTTATATTGATAGAAAATTCCTTCGAAATTTTATATTTATAGAAAATGTTTTGGAAATATTTAAATTTATAGAACATTTTTTTCAAAATTTTATATTTATAGAAAATTTTTTCGAAATTTTTGTATTTATTCTTCGAAAATTTATATTTATACAAGTAGAAAATTTCTTCGAAATTTTATACTTATTTATAGAAAATTTCTTTGAATTTAATATTTATTATATATTTTTTGAAATTTCATATTTGTAGAAAATTTCTTCGAATTTAATATTTATTATATATTTTATTTGCCGTCGTTTGGTTTAAATATATTTCATTCATATCTAACGTAAGAGGGTTACGTTGAATCACTTTTGTGTAACTTTATTATATTTGGGGGTGAGGTTTTTGAAAAATATTGTCAAACCGATACCATTTTTGATATTTTCTATCAAAAACACATGGCCATGTATTTTTAATATTTTGAAAAAAGTTGCAAAAATCATATGCCTAATAGACAGTCATATGTATTCAGAGTAGCCCAACTCTGCCATTAAGTTTGGAACCATCAGTGCAGAATCTAATCTACTCACCTAAGACTACCAAAAGTATAAATTGTACTATATTTTTTTGATAGTGGCATTTTCATTTAAAAAAATATTTGATTTAATTAATTTCGTGATTGAATTATATCAATATAAAGTTATGCTAAATATGTATAATATATTCTACTAAATATACATCAAACTTTTTGATTCAACTTAATACATTTTTTGTGCCATCTCTAAACTTAATAGTAAAGTTAAAACAAACATATGCTCCTCGTAATCCCCACCCTCTACAAAATATAAAAATGAGCCATTATAGTAAGTTGTGGGGGAAAGGTGGGTATATTCTGCCCCTAAACAATTGTAATAGAAATGTTTTTGCAAATGGCAATTTAACATCCGCACACACGCAGTCACATAACCCGAATGAGAAAGAAATTAAATGAATTCCTTTCGGGTGGGTTAGGCAAATATGAAATCTTGTGTAAATACATGCATACACACACACACGCATTCGTACACGGGACACATTGTCCGTATCATTTTATTCTAAACATGGCGTCGTCATCTTTTGAACCCTTCATCTGTAATCTTGTTTTCATTCGGGATAGGGATAGTTTTGTGAACAGCTATTCTCTTACAGGACATGTTTGTTATTTAGGGGAGAGGGTGAGTTGAAATTACTGTTACAATACTAATGTTAGTTGTGGTGGTGGTTATTCTCTGAACGGGTAGTTTTGTTCGCAGTACAATTTTACTTTACTTTAGTTTCTGTTCAGTTTGTTTGTGTTTCTGGTGGTGAAGGGGAAGGAGGAGTGTTGGACAAAGGATGTATACATTTTACTTCTGTCCTGGGACAAAGATGGTGTTTTTTGGTACACAATTCGAGAGAAAGGGAGGCAGAGTGAGCATGGGAAGGATGTTTTGAAGGAACAAGAGAGAGAGAGAATGAGTATGATGAGGCTAAAATTGATTTATAAAGGGTAAGGTTTGAGATCGTAATTAATTTATAAAATTTTCTTTAATTATCCTTGGAGAATTTTGCAAACAATGATGAATTTTCAAATATGAAAACCCCAGTAGGAAAGTTATGCAAGAAGTGCGTTCTTTCCACAAGGTATACATCACTTTATTTGTTTTTTAAAATTGGCGTATAGTCCATAAGTCGTTAAAAAGAAAGAAATAAAAAATGGGACATTAGTTTTGAGCTCTACTATTGGATGTATTCATGGCTTAAAATAGCTTTTTTGAGAGCTACGTCTACACGGGTACTACAAAAAAATCAAATTTTATTTGTGTACATTTCATTGAGATGAATTCTAGCCAAAATAGAATATAAACTGCAAAGCTTAGCCACATTTGTGGGAGCGACATCTATAGGTGGACTATAACAAAATATAAATTGATTTAAAAAATGTTTACTACAATGAATTCTTGTATTAAATAAATAGTTACAAACTGCACAGATTCAGTTAAAATGCTCAGAAAATATGGTATTTATTGCATAAATACGTATAGTTTAGAGCGACCTCTATAGGGGAGCTATATCAAAACATTGACCGATATGGCGCATATACAATCCCAAACAACATGCAACTATTAGAAATATTTCTACCAAATTTGATCAACCTAGCTCTACTATATTTACGAACTGTAGCGTGATTAGAACAGACGAACGGACATGGCTAAATCGTCTTAGAATTTCACGACGATTAAGAATATATACTTTATGGGGTCTCAGATCAATACTTAGAGGTGTTACAAACGGTGTGACAAAATGAACATACTGCCCTTCTAAGAAAAAAAGTCGTATCTCTATTTCAGTAGTTTTGAGATACGTAGCTTTTACGTTTTATAACTTTCGCGCCTTTAGGTATGGGTGTATGGCGGGGTGGCAGCCGATTTTACCAGCTCACGTAGACCAATTTAGGTCCCTAACCTAAGCATAAAATTAAGAGGCGCAAAAGTTATAAAACGTTAAAACTAAATATCTCAAAGCTATTGAAATGGAGATACGGCTTTCTTTCTTAGGAGGGCAGTATATTCCCCATCCTATGGTGAAGGGTATAAAAAATCGGTTCTGATTTAGGTATAGCTCCCATATATATGGTTCGTCCGATTTGGCCATTTAACCAGAGCGAAGCTGTAGTTTACATCCAATAGTTTTGAAATTTTAAACCGATGTCAATATATGGTTCGTCCGATTTGGCCATTTAACCAGAGCGAAGGTGTAGTTTACATCCAATAGTTTTGAAATTTTAATCCGATGTCAATGGCCTTTAGTCATAGGTCGATGAATTTTCGACAGTGGTCAATGAATTTTAATCAGAGTCAATAAGCTTTAATCCATGGTCCATGACCTTTAATTCAAGATATATTACTTTAATCTTGGGTCAATGACCTTTAATTCGAGGTTAATGATCATTAATCCGAGGTCAATTACCTTTAATCCGGGGTTATCACCTTAATTCGAGGTCAATGACATTAATTATGGGATACATGACCTTTAATCCGAGGTCACTGAACTTAATCCAAGGCCAATGATCTTTAATCTGTGGCTATTGACCTTAAATCTGGGGGAATTGACCTTTTAATCGGGTACAATGACCTATAATCCGAAGTCAATGACCATTAATCCGAGCTCAACGGCCCTTAAAACGAGGTTAATTACATATACTCCGAAGCCAATGGCTTTAGACCAAGGTCAATACATTTTAATCCAGGATCAATGGTCTTTAATTCCAGGTCAATAACATAATTAATTCAATGATCTTTAATCCAATGTCAACGATACTTAAACCGAGGTCAATGACCTTTAATCCGATCTCAACGGACCTTAAGCCGAGGTCACGTAACGTTAATCAGTGGTCCATAACCTTTAATTGGAGTCAATGACCTTTAGTTGGGGTAAACCATGGGGGTCAACGATCTTTAATCTGCATTCAAAGACCTTTAATCCGAGTTCAATGACCTTTAATCCCAGTTGAACGGCTTTTAACCGAGGTCAATGACGTTTGATTCGAGCTCAACGGCCCTTAAACAGAGGTCAATGAAATACAATCCATGGTCAATATCCTTTAGACCAAGATCGAGGTCTATGACATATCAAATTCAATGATCTTTATTTCGGGGTCAATGACCTTTTATCGGCTTAAAGATAATTGTTCCCGATTAAAGGTCATTAACCAACATTAAAAGTCATTGGTTCCAGATTAAAGGTAATTGACACCGGTTAAAGTTATTGGCTTTGAAAGTCATTGGTTTAAAGGTCATTTACCTCGGATTTAATGTAAGCGACCTCTGATAAAATGTCATTGGCCCTTGAATAAAGGTCCTGGATCACAGATTATAAAACATTGACCTCGATGTAAAGGTCGTTGGCCCCGATTATAAGTCATTGACCCCGATTAAATATCCTGGATCACAGATTAAAAGTCATTGGTCTCGAAGTGAAGGTCATTGACCCAGATTAAAAGTCATTGACCTAGGATTATAGGTCATTGACCTCTTATTTAAGGTTATTAGGGTTATTGAGTCCGGATTAAAGGCCATTGAACCCGATTTAAAGCGAAGAACCTCGTATTAAATGTCATTGACCCGCATTAATGGTCATTGACGAAATTTGATGTCAGATAACCTTCTTCTAAAAAAAAATTTATTATTATTACTGCGCACGTGGTACTCATAACTTCTGAACTAATCATTTAAATGTTTTTACATTCAGAATTTTAGACATAATTTAAAATAAAAACTACCATTGTTCTCAAAAGGGAAAATTTTCACTCAGAGTGATACGTTAAAATTTCTTGTAAATGGAGTTGACATTTTTATATTTTTTATTTGTGCACTTTGAATACAAGAAAATTATCTTTATGAATAAGCGAATCATTCTTTGAAATGTGACGCGGTACATCACGAAATATTGCGGAAATTCTTTATTTGTCGAAGTAAATATGAACATTCGTCAGAAGCGCGAAGTGGTAGAGTAGTTCTGATATCATATTCATTCATCGAGCCAAAATCATTCGAAATTGAGTCTAATATTGTCAGCATTTTTTTCCTTTGATCTCTGGAAAATTCTGGTCCAAAGCGAAAAAATTATATAAAATAGAATATTACATATTCGAGCCCTATGATATCGCTTTATGTGTCAAATTAAAGGGGAGCAAAATATATATGAATTTTTCAAAAATTAAAAAAAAACTTGTTCGAAAAATAAGGATTTTTATACCGTTTTTATCTTGTAATGGTTTGTTAAAATAAATTAGAAATAGCCAAAATTCTCCTCTTTAATTTGACACTTATATCGATATCGTAGGGCGCGAATAATTATTTAAAATATTTTTTTGAAAAATGTTACCCTTTGAAACTTTGAAGTCCTTTTAAAGGGCAACAGGACCGGGAAATGAAAAACTGAAAATGGCAATTAACTCAATTTTGCCTATAATTTCAGACGTATATCAGCCGGTTCAAATATAAGGACTGTTTTTAAATATTGTCGGACGGTGTAATTAGGGGACACAATTTCTGAGTGTAATAATTTAGCAAATTATTGAAATGTATGTGATAAATAAGATAAAATATATGTGAAAATGCTAATTGTCAATATCTGGATAATCGAAATTTTTTTTCGAATACACATTTTAAGAAACTGTGCATGTAGAATATCTTTTTAATTTTTGAAGTACATGAGAGACCTGTCCGACTTTTGTCCATTCGTTTTGGAATGGAATGAAAATTTAACACTTCCATAGAGAAACAATGTTCTGTCGATCTTCTATCAAATTTTCGGTTATTTCATTGCACTCCTTCCCAAAGAAGACTCCCATTTTTAATTAGTCCACAACTTTGTACCCTTGCCTCTTGCCGCAATATCCTAATTTCCAACAGAGTCATTATTGTTTATTTTCCACGTTGTCGATTTTGGTTTTCCTTTTGTTGCTGTCGATGTTGTTCTCATCAAAAACTTTTCCTATTTAACTTTTGTTAATAACGTTTTTGTTTTGTTTCTCCTTGAAGTTGTCGTCGTCGTTGTCGTTGGTTTTTCGTTTTGCACTTTTTTCTCTCAACTTTGTAATTTCATGTACTTTCATCAACGTTGTATTTCTCCCTTTTGTTTATTGTCATTATAATTAGTTGGTTTTTATGCACCCTTCATCCAGCATATGGAAGCGCGTATGTTTAGTGGGTCGTTTCATTTGGATCGGAATGCAAAAATGAATGGGAACTGAAAAATTTGACATTAAGATGATACTTCGACATTAAATAAGTTTATTATCACCGAAGAGTTATACTTATACATTTTTCTTTAATCCCAAAATTTACAAAAAAATATGAAAATCTGTTACTCAGTTCCTGAACAGCATTAAACCAAAAACGAAATTCCTAAAAATAAATATAAATGCTAGAAATTATAAAAATTATTTGCCAAATTTTTAACTGTAAGATTCTATAGATTTTAAACCAGTAGGGAAAGGCAGAAAGTCGGGCGGGGCCGACTATATAATACCCTACACCTCCCTAACAATGCGATAAGGGTCATTGCCATAATAATTTGGAATAATTGGTAAATGGGTAGAAACGTATTATCTAACTCAGAAACGATAATCGCTAAATTAAGCAATATTCGTTCCTAAAGTGAGAAACAATTTTCTGGAAAATTTGTAATGATCGGAAGTAAAATACAACTTCTATAGCGGTTTGATACCAAATCAGGAGGAACATATATATGGAGCTTTAATATAAATCTGAACCGATCTTCCCTGAATACTTATTCATGTAAACAGACTTCCTTCTGTCGAATTTCGTACTGATCGGATATAAAATACAGTCTCTACAGCGCTTACATGTCAAATCGGGGGTAACATATATATGGGAGCTATATCTAAATCTGAACCGATTTCTTCCAAATTTAATAGTGTTCATCCATATAATAAGAAACCTCTTTCTGCCGAATTTCATACTGATCGGATATAAAATACAGTTTTTACAGCGCTTACATGTCAAATCGGGGCTAACATATATATGGGGGCTATATCTAAATCTGAACCGATTTTAACCAAATTCAATAGGGATCGTGCTTGGGCCAGAAAAAAGATATGTGTAAAATTTCGTCGAGATCGGACCATAATTGCGACCTGCACTTTGATTACAAGAATACATGCACAGACGGACAGACGGACAGACAGACAGACGGACATAGCTAAATCAACTCAGAAAGTGATTCTAAGTCGATCGGTATAATAAACGATGGGTCTATTTCTTCTCCTTTTGGGTGTTACAAACAAATGCACAAAGTTATAATACCCTGTACCACAGTGTGGTGTAGGGTATAAAAATAAGGAGATGCTACACATATGCGGAGACTGTACGAGTACGTAAAAAATCGGCGTAAATTATGGGTCTAACTTTTCTATTAAAATTAAAAATTATGATCTAAAGAAAAAGGTATTCTCTAAGTCGACTTGGACGTTTACATTTATTGTGAAAAGGTTTTCTGCGAAAGAGAGCTCAGTTTGTGTATTTATTTGTTTGTTTCGATGTTGACGTTATGTTTGTTTAGAGTGGTAACTTTGTCTTTGTGCAAAAGATTGTAATTAAACTTTGAATGTACCGCATCACTCACAATTTTTTAATGAATTATTCATAATGAGCGTAATTAAATGGCGTGTTTTTCTTCAAGTAAATACCTAAAAACAAAGTATGGTGTTTAATATTTGGCAGGCTCCTAAAAAAGACTGAAAACATAAATTAATTTAAAACCAGTAAGGAAAGGTTATATATGTTACCCTATACCATCGTATTAGAGCAGAATAAACACACACAATTATTGTTTTCTTAAGGATAGATCCAAAATGCAAATATATGAATTCTATATATAATCTAATTAAAAATTTGTCCTGTATCTGCAAAGAAACAAATTTTCATAAAATTCTGCGGCGTTTGCGGAAACTAGAAACTGCTCTATGTCATATATTATGGTGATCAGATGAAGAGTTGTGTAGTTCGCGAACGAACTAGATCAATTAAACGGGTTTTATTGAACTAGTTCCCACAACTCGTTCATTTCAGTTCAGTAGTTGGCCATGCATTTTTTCATCAACCATGTCATTTCGTTCTCTCTTCTCTGTTATGTTGAGCTGCCACTTTTTATGTCTTCATGAATGTAGGATTCGACCTAACCAAACGCGGTTGTATATGGGGAATTCCACAACAAATCGACGGTTTCAAAAAAATTTCGGTTTTGATTTTTCCATTTTTTTAATATGTTTTAGTACCTCCGCAGAAACGCTTTGTGGATTTTTTTGAGATTTTTCGGATAACTCGTTCAGAAGTCATCTATATTTGAAAAATCGTTAAGATATCACTTTGTGTATCGGGTTTTTGGTCATAACTTCTTAAGTTATGGTCCGATTTGAAAAACCTTTTTTGGAAATGTTGTTATTTGTCGGTGTATTGTGGGCACCTATAGTGATTTTTTACAATGAATCTTTTTGTCGAATACATCACCTAAAAATCCATGGATTTCAACTACTTTTGATACGAAGTTATTTATGAAGGGAGATTATCAGGGGTAAGGGGATCAGCGGGGGTGGCGGCTGTTTTGGAAGAAATACTTCCTGAAGGGTCTCACTTATTTTGTTCTTTGGAGTGGAACATCTAGTCCGAAGCCTTCAAGTCAAAAGCACGGTGGCTAGCAGCGAAAATTTTTTAAAAACTTTAAAAAATTAAAAAAGAAATTATAAATAGTTTTTGGCCCACTTCCATCTAAAGCTAATATGTTAGAGAATTAATAGATGTTTAAAATATAAAAAAATCGCGAAAATCGAAGAGTACAAACAATTTAAAAATTATATTTAAATTGTAAAACTTAAAAATCGAACACAAAATTTTTTTAATTTTTTTTCTAATTTTTTTCTGAAAAGTACCGAATAATATCAATATTTAAAAAAAAAGATTTTTCAAATCGGACCAGATACACAGAATGATATGTTTTCGATTAATCTCAACAATCTCAACAAATTCCACAAAGCGTTTCTGCGGGGGCACTAAAACATGAAAGAAAATGGGAAAATTTGTCGTGGAATTCCCCATATATTCAACTCATTCTATTCATGTTCCAATCAGATTCCTTTAATAGTGGCTGATTTGACCTGGCGATCTACTGAACGAAATAAGCTGGCGAACAAAAGTGAGCTGGTGAACTAAAGTCAGCAGGCGAATTTAAGTGAGCTGGTGAACTGAAGCGAACTGGTAAACTGAAGTGAACTGTTGAGCTAAAGTAAACTGGTGAACTAAAGTTAACTGGTAAAATATAGTGAATTGGTGAACTTAAGTCAACTGGTAAACTTATTAGAAAAAAATCTATGTAATTCCTTTGAAACGCTTCTCCCTTAAGCATATTCTCTCAACAAATTCCACAAAGCGTTTCTGCGGGGGTACTAAAACATATAAAAAAATGGGAAAAATCAAACCGGAAATTTTTTTGAAACCGTCGATTTGTCGTGGAATTTCCATATATTCAACTCATTCTATTCATGTTCCAATCAGATTCCTTTAATAGTGGCTGATTTGACCTGGCGATCTACTTAACGAAATAAGTTGGTGAACTAAAGTGAGCTGGCGAATTTAAGTGAGCTGGTGAATTAAAATGAACTGTTGAGCTAAAGTAAACTGGTGAACTAAAGTTAACTGGTAAACTATAGTGAATTGGTGAACTAAAGTCAACTGGTGAATTTATTAGAAATAAATCTATGTAACTCCTTTGAAACGCTTCTCCCTTACCGTGTTGGCTTCAAAAAAAAAATCCTTCTCCAATTGCAACTTTTCGTGCGCTAAGTCTATTTTTTTTTAAATCCAAAAAAAAACACTTCCCAGTCGACCATCCATGAGCAATATTTTAGCAAAAGCTATCTTTTTGTCATTGACCGATTCCCGCTCCGATACTGTTAAGGAGCTAGAGCAAAAATAAGCTTTCCGTTCACATTTGAAAATGATGCTAAGCCCATTTTTCTTTAAATCCAAAAAACACTGCAGTCGACCTACGTCCTTGAAACCCATGAGCAATATTTTAGCTCTCGTTAAGACCTACCTTTCTGCCATTGACCGATTGTGCTTACGTGCCACACAGCAAATGAAACAATTGAATTGTTGCGAGAAAAGTTTGGAGATTCGATTATCTCAAGAAATTGTGATATTGAATGGCCTCCAAGAAGTTGTGATTTAACACCCTTAGACTATTTCTTGTGACGTTATTTGAAGTCATTGGTCTTTCGAAATAAACCAGACTATCTTCAAGCTTTACAAGTCAATATTGAACGTGTCATTCCAGACATACGACTTGATTTAGTGGAAAAAGGGCCCCAAAATTGGGTTCATAGAATTCGTTCCCGCAGAAGAAGTCGTGGAGGCCATTTAAATGACGTTTTATTTAAAACTTAATTGTATCGATTGTACTTCACATTAAATAAAAATTTTTTGAATTTCCTTAACAATAAGTGTGTTTTTTTCAAAAAGAAATCATGTCACCCTTATTGGAAAACCCTATATAACCCATTATTTCTCCACGCTGAAAAGTTCAGGATTTGTTTAGAATCGATCGAGGATTATGTCTATTTTTTCTGAATTTTTAGGTTGGTGTTTTCATAGTGAAAAACACAAAAACGAAAAAAAAACATATTAATATTAAAATTTGGTCAGTAAAGGTCAGTAGCCGCCGTCGTTAAGCACTTCCAACTTCCTTTAAAATAAGCCTTCATTCTTTTAATTCTACCCACGAGTTTGCTCACTACAACATTTTCAATGTTCCTACTTCCGCACCTTTTTCTTGATTTTCGAAATTTTCAATGGTCATATTTTTTGAAAAAAAAAATCGTTTTTTTTAAATACGTGTAACACATTTCTAACAGTGGAATATGTCTAAGAAAAATCGGAGTCGTTACTGTATTTTTTCGAAGATCGTCCGGTTTGATATGGAATGAACGATTTTTATCCCCTCGCCTTAGAGAGGAGGGTATATATCATTTGCTACGAACCAAAAGTGTAACTCATCGAAGGAGTGAATTAAGGCCCTAAGTATGTTCGGCGGATATCCGTTTTGGGTAATTTTAAGTCGAATGAGCAATGTCCGTCTGTCTGTCTGTCTGCTGGAAGGTGCGCACGATAGCTCTCGAAAGGATTAACCGATTGACTTCAAACTTGGTATGCCGTTTTTTTTCTTTATCTCCGGCTAAGATCGAGGATGGGCTATATTTGGTCCACTCCTTCTAGTACCTCCCCACAAAGCGTTAACCTTTAGTGAAATATTGATGCTTAAATACCTTCTATACTACTTATGACAATCTTCTGAAATTCCAGACATAGTATTAGTTTATTAGTAGCCATTATGTCAAGAAAAATTGGCGAAGTTGCCACGCCCCTTTTGGTACCTCCCACACAAATGGAGCATTTTGCACCAAAGGTTAACTGCTTATATCTTTAATATCAGTTCATATTTACAAATGCGTTAAATTTTGTATAGTATAATGCTTTTATTGTACCTAGAGTCCGGAGAAAAGTGGGCATTATTAGCACGCCCCTTTTGGCTCCTCCCGCACAAATAGACTACTTTGTACCAAAAGTTAAGAGCTTCTATCTTTAATGCCAGTGTATGAGAATACTTGAAATTTTGTACCGTGTAATGTTTTTATAGTAACTAGAGTTTAGAGAAAAATGGGCGTTATTGGCAGGCTGCATTTGATACCTCCCACTCAAAAGGACCATTTTGCACCAAAAGTTAACTGCTTATAACTTTATCACCAGTATATACTTTGAAGTTAGTAAATGCAACTTAAATTGATAATAATTTTATTAAAACAAACTATAAATAAATTTACGAATATTTGTTGGGACCGAAGGTGAGGGGATTCTTAAGTCAGTTTACACGACTGGACTATTCTGAAACAGCGGGTCGATGGCCTTTGGAATTACCCACCAGAAAATTGTATGCAGTGCCCTTCGGCAATTTTTCTGTAAACTAGTGTTAGTGCTAAGACTGGGATTTTTGCGGATCACAAATGGAGAATGCTGATAGTTTATAGTAGATTCACTTTCTCAGCTTATTTAGAAATGTCCATTAATACGCCCATGTATTCTTGTGATCAACGTGAAACTCTCAGTTTTAAACGGATGTTAACGAAAGTTGGTCGTTTTTATATATAGTCTCAATTTTAAGGTCCCTTTTGATTTGATTTCTTGAGTATCTAAAGGCCACGTTTTTCTTGACCTGCCTGAAATTTATAATTGTATCTAATGTTTACTGGAAACAATTTACAGTCAAAATGGGGCATATCGGACTATTTTTTGACCGATAGATCCAGACACATTCGCAACCAGAAGATACATAAGGCAACCCTTCTGATTGAAATTTGTAATTTTATTTTGCTTACTCCGATTTCTTCTCATCCTAGAGACCAATTAAATTTTTTATTGTAAAAATTTATGAGGCTATAATTTATTCTAGTATAAAATGTAGGAAATAAAATGTTAAAATCTTGTTAAGTATATTTTTAAACAACTTTTGAAATTTCGGCTTCAATCTAAATGTTACTTATATCCAAAACTTGTAAGAGAACCTTTAAACAAACCCTTCAGTTTTAAAAAAAAAAATTTATACCCCAGCAAAATCAGAATAAATAATGACCATCATAAAGACCACTTTTGATGAATGTGTGACAGCAGAATATCATTAAGGTTGGTATAAACTAGAACCGCTACAACACCCCAGTGTTCTTAGTCCTCGTAAATGGGAGCGTTAAACTGCTTGGCAAACGTTGCCTGTGTCCACTTTACACCCGTAACGTAAGGACGTAACCACTGAGGGCATCTTCTTTAATGCCCTCAGTGGTGTAGTCGTATACTTACTTTTAACAGTAACGACGCCATTCTCTCACATATACGCTTACATACATACATACACACATAAATATGGAAATAACGAAAGTTTAGCTGTTGTCGTTTCATCTGCGAAACACACACG
Source organism: Eudasyphora cyanicolor (assembly GCA_963930755.1). Classification (NCBI taxonomy): domain Eukaryota; kingdom Metazoa; phylum Arthropoda; class Insecta; order Diptera; family Muscidae; genus Eudasyphora; species Eudasyphora cyanicolor. The sequence continues at coordinate 38,395,025 of OZ005734.1, read as the reverse complement.
AACCGAACAACGAACACCAAATGTAAGGATTATAATTTCAGGAAATAAGGAGCCGAGTATAAAAACGAAAACCTCAAATGAATACATATACATACACATATACAGATGCACATGCCGAAAGGAAATTACTCCGAAGATACAGTGGGTGCGGTCTTGTGAAATTGGCTAACAGGACATACTGCCCATTTTGTGCAAGGCAGTGGCATTTCAGAATTGAAAAGTTCATAGGTGATTGCCGTATATTCTTCTGTCATACCTTTAAAATCCAAAAGCCTTTAATTTTCGGTACAATATTTTCATATATAATTAAATTTAAAACTATATTGTCTTAGAAAGAATGCCATTATCATTCATAGACTTATAGATAAATGACTTTATTTTAAAGATTTTCTGTTTTTGTCTCTGATATTCATAAAGCTATCCAAAGTAACATATGACATTTTCCCCATATCGGTTTATCTGTCCACCAAGTTTCAAAGAAATAGGTAAATGCCGCACAGTAAGAGTAATTAAAAAAGGGAATTAATTACACTGTGCAACAGTGAAAAAAATACACGGACTTGACAGTATAGGTTCGATTCTACTATCAAAGGGTAGTATAACCCTATACTCGGTTTGGCGAAATTGGTGACCAATTTTTTTATGGGCGTCCAAAGTTTCTGAAAATCAGTGGGCCCCTCGAAAAAGGTGTCATCAGCATTTGTCCAACAACTAATTCAGACTTGGTGATACCGCTTAACTATGTTTGGCATTAATGTAGCTAAGAATATGCTGAATAAAGTTTCTTAAAATTTTTTGGGCAAAAATAAATTTTTCCGGTAATTTTTTGGAAAAAGTGAAGGAAAAAATATTTTTTTTTACTTTTTTCAGCATAACTTCCGGGGGCTCTTAATTTTTCACTAACAATGCTTGGCAAAATTGTAGCCAACGTAAATCTGAACAACTTTTGTGAACATATCAATACAATCAGAACGTGTCTAGGCACCCTAAATAGCTTAAAAAACCACATAGTACGCCATAAATATAAGTATTTCACTGTTATGTAACAAAAATATATTTTTTTGGTATAGGGTATGTTCAGCAACTTTATAGCAAATATTAAGGCCAATATTTTTGTGGAACATTTTAACCCTCTAGCTCCCTCACATAACTGTAAGTTTTGGCCCAATTTTAACAAATCGTAAAAAACATCCCTTTAAATGGGGAGAGCGGGGATGAAATGTTCTACAAAAATGTTCGCCATAAAATTTTACTATATGTGTCAGAACACACCAAAGCTCAAAACATAACACAAACACCAAAAAACGGTCAAATTTTTCGTCCGATTCATAGAATCTTAATTTTGTGTTCATTTTACTTAACGAGGTTTACAAAAGACTTTTTAAACCTAACATATATCTTGTATAGTTACCGAGATATCTGCATTTGAAAATTGAATTTTTCGTTTACACCGACCCTTTATAACTTCTGTCTCAGCATGTATGTATATGTAATGGAAATATTTTAGCATCCAATTAAAAAATTTATCTAATTATTTTTTTGTAATTAGTACGTCTTGACACCATAAATCGAGGCTAATTCTAACTTTTTTATATTTGAAATCCCACAATTCCCAAAATAAATTCGAAAAATACCCAAAATGATTTTTTTTAGATTTTCTTAAAATCTATTATACTAAAAAGCCGGGCCCAGAACTCCTTTTGCAGTTTATTGTGTATCATATTACTACATATAAAAATGGTAGAGGATTTCACATTCTAGCTTCGCGATTATCAAAATGTGGCCAAGTTTTGAAATTTTCGAATAAATTGTGTACTTTGGAGAAGCGTGGCACAACTATTAATAAAAATGTTTGACTCGTTTTTTACTCGAAAACTTTCTCAAGAAAGTTGGCTTTAAGACGAATATAAATATGTTGAAGTTTCTTTTAATAATTTCTGCTGTATCTCCAAAATACGGCAAACAAATACCTTTTCGCAATAAAATACAAAAATTTCCTATATTTTGAAAATATAAATTGAAATGACCGAAATTCTTTACATCAAAAGTTCATGTGAGAGAAATCGGATTTTATTCTTCACTGATATAATTATATAAATGCTGGACAGGTTCAGGAAAAAAAAATTAAAAAAAAATAAATATTTAAATGCAGATTGAAATGTAATAACGCCATAAAATGTTTAAAATGAAAAAAGTTAAATTTAATATTTTCTAGTTTGTAGGTCTTGAGATCAAAATCGAAAGTAAGTTGCAAATCAATGTGTTTGAAAAAGACAATCTCACAATTCCCAAAATAAATCCCATAAAATCCCCATGGATATTCCTCTATATCTGCTATACTAAAAGACGGGCTACAAATTCCTTTTGCAGTTAAACTTGGAACACCATACCACGCATAAAACTGTAAAGGTTTTCAAATTATTTATTTATTTATTTAAATGAATTATAATACAAAGTAAATTTATATTCTATGTTGAAGACCATGCGGCTAGATTTTTGCAGCGACAGACCTTAGCCTCTGGTGGGAATCAAACTCACGATCCCCAAACTCATAGGCGAGCACACTACCTACTGGGACGCTCAGGTTTTAAAATTATAGCGCCGCAATCGAAGAAAATGTAATTTGTGTAAAAAATGGTGTAAATAAGAGAAACTTGACAACCATACCAGTGAATATTTTTGATCTTTTATTTCTTCGAGAACATTTTCTATGAAGTTTCCTTTAAGCTGAAAATAAATATGTTATAGTTGTTATACCCTACACCACACTGTGGTACAGGGATTACTTTACTGTGGATTATTTTTGAAATTTCTGTAAAAAATGGTGTAAATAAGAGAACTTTGGCAACCATACCAGTGAATATTTTGAACTTTTATTTATTTATTGAGAACATTTTCTATGAGCTGAATATAAATATATTATAGTTGTTATACCCTACACCACACTGTGCTACAGGGTATTATAAATGTGTTTAAGCAGAAGTTTGAAAAACCTAGCAATACTACAGCGTGTGTCCATCTTATGTTGTTCGTTGAGTACTAAAGCTGTCAAACTATCGATAGCACTATTGATAGTTTTATTTTTGCGTCCTTTAAGCTGAATATAAATATATTATAGTTGTTATACCCTACACCACACTGTGCTACAGGGTATTATAAATGTGTTTAAGCAGATGTTTGAAAAACCTAGCAATACTGCAGCTAAACCCACTGTCCGTGTGTCCATCTTATGTTGTTCGTTGAGTACTAAAGCTGTCAAACTATCGATAGCACTATTGATAGTTTTATTTTTGCGTCCATATCGATAGTTTTTTTTCACTATCGAGAGTATCGGTAAATTTTAGATTTTCGAGATATTCGGCCACGTAGTTTGCTACGAAATGAAAACAGTCGTCCCGCTAATGACCTCTCCCTAAAAATTGCCATTAAAAGTCATACACATTTTTTTCGCTGGTAATACTTTTGTAAATTTTGGAGTTCTTGCGAATATCTCTCCATGATGAAATTGTAAACACTACTGAATACTAAAAATGCTATAAATTTTGCGATTGGCCCTTAATGTCAGTTCTGTTTTGACATTTGTGTAGTAAACACATGCGAAATACACGTTAATAAACAATGTTACGCTACACTGCTCCAGAACGCGGAATATTGCTGACTATTTATTTGACCAATAATCGGTCGGTGACTTTGGCACAGATTTCCTGGCCGTCCAACGCCTACTGGTGAAACACTGCGACGTTTAGCCGCTCGCCTCGAAGAGACAGGCACAACACGAGATGCTGCCAGGCGTGGCAGACCCCGGAGTAGCCGTTCTGCAGAGAATATTGCTGCTGTAGCCGAGGATGTCATGGAAGCGCCGTCGACATCGACCAGACGACGTGCCACGCAAATGGGTATCAGTCGACGGTCTCTACAGCGAATTTTGGTACAAGATTTGAAGATGTTTCCGTACAAAGTCCAGACGGTGCATCAGCTGTTAGCTGCTGACCGCCAATCGCGTCTAACATAACATCGAAAGGTTACTTTTGCGCCACCTGTTATATGTTTCGTCCGAGTTGGCTACAGAGGCAGAGACGTACCAAATGTAAATTGTCTAAACAAATTTTAGTTGAAGTATACATTGGATATTTCATTGTTATCCAATCTTACTAGAGTGGTGTAGGGTATCATATAATCGGCCCTAAGTGTTGTCGCAATCGATTGTCTGATTAAGAAAGGGCAGAACTATTTACTTTTTATGAATTCATCCAACTGCACTGAAAAACATGTTGTCTTAAAATTAAAGATTTGTGCCCTAGACGCCCTATTTATAAAAATAGGTACATTTTGTATTTAAAATATAGATAATTTCATTAATATACAGTTATGTCACAGAGTGCAAAATCATACAAAAATTTACTAATTTAATTTTGAAATCGATAACGTTTTTAGCTTCTACAGAAAACATAAATGAAAAAATAAATTTCGGCTTAAAACGTTCACAAAATCTGAAGTGTATTTATGCTTTTAGTAATTAAACTCCAGAAAAGTAAACAAAATCTACTAAAGATTAAGTATGAATAATATTTGAATTAATTTCAAGCAAAAAAACTATTTCAAACACTTTTCGTACGAAAATGTTAATACTTTTGGTCTTCGAAGTGCTATATCCCCTAAAGCAATCATAAAACAGAAAAAAATAAAAAAAATAACTGAAAATGCAACACTGAAACTTAAAAAAGAAACAACAAAAAAAGATTCGATCAATCAAATGTAAGTTTTTATTTTAATGTTAAATATAATAAAAATAATTGTTATATAAGTATATTTAAGGGGGCGGGGCATACACAGAAACATTAATCTAGACAAGATTTGGCCAATTTTATCTTTTTTTTGGCTTTAATATGTTTTATTTATTTTTACTACCGACAAACAGCATCTGGAGTCCAACTGATGTTGTTGACGGCGGTGGCTGAAACAGCTGTTTCTGATTTATTTGTTGCCATATTTTTGATAGTGTTTTTCGGTTTTCATTTTCATGAAAACGTACAAGAGCTGTAGAAGCAAAAGTAAAACGATACGAGTACGATTTTGAAAAACGAAAACAAATCAATTTCGTACAAAACCTGTGACATGCCTGATTAAGTACATTTTCTTAATTTTAACTACAAAACGTACATATTTCAAAGATTAATGGGCGTCTTTGGCGCAAATCTTGAATTTTAAGACAAATTTGTTTCTGAATAGCCCAGTATATATGCAAATTTCGTTATTTGGTTAGAAAAACTGAAACTACACATACTTCCAGCTAATTCGGTTTGGTATTATAGAGATTATAAGATTTATAATATGTATTTCGAAGGTAATTTTGACCAATGGGTAAGAGTGAGAAGAACACAATTAACGTTTTACATACACGTTATGTTATTCATTCACTCAAAGTTTACTCTGAACGAACAATGGTTACTCATTTGATATGTTGCACTATTGGTACCTAGAAATTAACATGTACCACTTCTTACGATGCTTCACTATATTAATTTATATGCAAAAGATAAGTGTATGGCTCCAACCCACTGTGCCTACGATGTATTCATTATTTTCTTGTTTTAATCTACAACGCTGATGTCGTTCGACCCCCCTTTTCCTCACTACAACCCTTTCTTTAACATCCTACGGACTTATGGACACAAATATATATATGCAAATATATGTGAATGGTTGTATGTATTTATATAAGACAAAATGTTAATGACAAAAGCACGTTTAGCTCTAAAGATGGTAACGTCAAGGATACCAGGGTGAAGGCAAGCCAGGGGAAATGTTATACAAAACCCAGCACCATCAACCCTAAACCCAACAACGTTGCCCAGAATTTGTGTCCAAAGCTTTTCTGTATAATATCACTGCGAAGCGAAGGCGGCGGTAGTTAAATCCTTTATTGCTCAAGGATTTGGTTGATGTCACCTCTGTTCCATTGCTGCCGCTACAGCTCTTATTCCACATCCACCCTGGGGGAGATGGGGGACGGGGGCTTGGTAAATGTAAGTATGTGTCCGCACATTTTCTTACGACATTAGTGACCTCAACAAGCCGTGGAAGCAAATGTAGAGAAAATCCTCAACCCAAAGGCGCACAGGTGCGGTGGAGGGGGAGCATGAAGTGTTATTACATATTATGGCAGTATCTGGACAGGATCTGTCCTAAGTGTGTTTCGTTGAAATCCTAAAAAAATGTGTATACGGCAGTCATCTTTTGTAAGGGAATGATTATTCAAAAAGTTGCGGGGTACGAGTCAATGTGTGTGTGTGTTGTGGGTGTTTATTTCAATTCTTTTGCCGATGTGGCAGTAGAACAAGAAGCATTTACAAGTTTTGTCCATAATGACCTGATAGACCTCCTCCTCTTTCTGCGTCCATTCCCAAAAAAAACAAATTTATTTTGCCTCCTGTGAAAGGGGTACTGTACCAGTGCCTTATCCACCCACTGCCTCATCGGAATGTAAGCTTCAGTGAAAGTTTCGTTGGCATGTTGAGGCGATTAGAATTTATTGAGAAGTGGGCAAGATCTTTTGGTCATCGGGGCTGTTGTGGACATTTCCATGCCTGTCACTACTTTTCATTTATTTTGCTTAATTATCAAGTCAGGCATTAAGATTAGTGTGGGGATTGAGACTGCCTGTATATTGGGTGATGAAAGCAGCAACATTTGACTTTATGACATCATTGAGGAAGAAAATGTTTTCGGTTAATTCTGGTTTTTGCGTACACATCTACCTTTACAGACTACTACATAAAAAACAAAATTGAAAAATGTACGATATTATCACATTGACCATTTGCAACTAGAAAATTAAAATATAACGAATTTCTAAAAAAAAAACTAACCAAGCAATGTTAATAACCTGAGTGTATATGTATATAGCATTCAAAAATCGCTAGAAATAGTTCGAGAGTTAAGGATAAAGGCGAATTTTCTTGGTAGTTAACTGCAGTATTTGGACCATTTTTTAGGTATATGCTATATAAATCCGGGATATCATTTGAACTAAAAGAAAATTATGAGGGCTAGAAATGCTGAGAACATCACTTTCAAGTACTTACTTATATAGATAGGGAATTCTACTAACTGTCTATAAAACAATGCCTACATATTTGCAAAAATAGGGAAATTCAAAAAATAATTATACCCTACACCACACTGTGGTACAGGGTATTATAAGTTTGTTTCACGGCAGATGTTTGTAACACCTGAAAATAACACAGCTAGACCCACCTTAAAATATACCGATCGACTCAGAATCACTAGCTGAGTCGATTTAACGATGTCCGTCCGTCCGTCTGTCCATGTAAAGTTGTTCGTCGACTACAGGTCGCAATTTCACTCCGATCGTTCTGAAATTTTGCAGTTTAGAGTATTTCGCGGCTGTTAAGATCGCTATTGAATTTGGTTGAAATCGGTTCAGATTTAGATATAGCTCCCATATATATCTTTCGTCCGATTTGGCCCTTTAGTCCTATAGAAGCTGTATTTTACATCAAATCGTTTTGAAATTTAGAATGGTAGAGTTTCTTGATCCGTGAACCAACATTGCCGAATTTGAAGAAAATCGGTTAAGATTTAGCTATAGCTCCCATATATATGTTTCGTCCGATTTGGCCCTTTAGTCCTATAGAAGCTGTATTTTACATCCGATCGTTTTGAAATTTAGAATGGTAGAGTTTCTTGATCTGTGAACCAACATTGCCGAATTTGAAGAAAATCGGTTACGATTTAGCTATAGCTCCCATATATATGTTTCGTCCGATTTTGCTCTTTAGTCCTGTAGAAGCTGTATTTTACATCCAACCGTTTTGAAATTAAGAATGGTAGAGTTTCTTGATCCATGAACCAACATCGCCGAATTTGAAGAAAATCGGTTAAGATTTAGCTATAGCTCCCATATTATTACTATTTAAGTATAAAATGTCCCAAAAGTAAATTTATGTAAACAAATTATACATGAATTACAAAATTTATATATCAGAGTTATTCAATATTACGAGAGTGGTGTAGGGTATTATATAGTCGGCACCGCCCGACTTTAGCCTTTCCTTGCTGGTTTTTCATCCCAGCAAAAAATAAAAGAAGTACTTCCAAAAGAATAACATTATAAGTACTTCCAAATCATAAGTATGAACATTTTTTCGGCATTTAATGAAGTTCTTCTAAATAACTAACCAAAATGCAATTTCGGAATATACATTATTAACCCAAGAATGCATAATTTTAAAACGATTGGATGTAAAATAAGTATTCTGAAGTGATAAACGTCCAGATCGGAAGGAACATATAACATACATAAGCAACATATTTATATGAGGGATATGAATTATATGTAAAATACTGCTTCTATAGTGCTAAAGCGAAGAAATATATATTTCTATGGGGGCTATATCAGAATTAGTGAATGGTTCTGGAAACTCTTTTTCATCAACCAAATTTCGTTTCAGTCCACTAGGTTGATTAATCCGACCTAAAAGTCGACTTTTTCATAGTCAATTAAAATAAGTCATTTCAAAGTATGATGATTTTCTTCGAAATATGTTAAATTGTGGAATTGTAGTACATTGAATTGCGATAAAAACTGAATTTATTAATAACACTTTGTTCTTTCCACAAATGTTGATATATCGTCATCAGAAATCCCGAAGAGCGTAATCCTCAAAAAATGCAAATTTGTTTTTCGTCCAAAAATCACGAATTTATTGAAGAAAAAAGACGTAACATCAAGTGCTCGTTTTTGATAAAGCACAAAAGGCCTAACCCACATTATATTAAACAGAACGTACTGTATTCATCTATTTAGCCTTTGAAGAAGTTCTCTTGTTGCTGTATTGATTTTTGTCAATCGTGTTTGACAGCTATTTTAGATGCAAAATTCTATATGGGGTCTGTATTTAAATTTGGCCTTTATCTGAATGGTATCCATTTTTTTTTATCAAATTTCGCAGTGTTCGTGATTCTATAAACTAATCTTTGCCAAATTTAATAATGATCTGAAGTAAAACACGGAAACACATTTTTCCAACCTTGCTTGTGACCGTTTATTCTCGGATTATAATATAGTGTACTATGGGGTCGTTCGGTCACACTTTTCAGGAGCCAGCTACATCATACAGATTACAAACATCTTCAAATGTCCTAAAGATACATACATATATATGATCGTTGATCTCTTTGGCCAATAGTATATTCTTTATACGTTCCCTTCCCTATGTCAACATTTGTATTCCTTTAAAATAAGAGATCTCTGGACCCAAAGATGTTAATAAGAACGACATGCATTCATCAAATAAATACAACACCAAAAAAGGAAATCTTACAGTGCTTTAAAAGGAGTTGTGCAAAAGTGGTGACAAAGAAGTACTTCCCCGGCGCGACAACCCCTTGTTAAATTCATTGGTGAAAATCCAAATTAGAACAACTTCCGGATCATAAGTTGGGGATTTTTATTGCTTCTTTAGATGCTCTTTTTTTGCTGGGATATTTTTAATTTTGGCAATTTGTTTGGGAGTTACCAAAAGGGGCGTGGCAATAACGACAATTTTTGAATATACTGCGGGTAATACAAAAACATTACACTGTACAAAATGTTAAGTATTTGTATGGACTGGAATCGCAGTTATAAGCAGCTAAATTTTTGAGAAAAAGGGCTATTTGTGTGTGAAATACTAAGGGGCTTGGCAACTTCGCCTATTTTTCTCAAGATGATAGCGACCAAGAAACTAATACGATAAATAAGAGTGATATGATTTATTCAAAAAAAAAAACACACGTATTGTTAAGGAAATTCAAAACTTTTTTATTTAATGTGAAGTACAATCGATACAATTAAGTTCTAAATAAAACGTCATTCAAATGGCCTCCACGACTTCTTCTGCAGAAACGAATTCGATGAACCCAATTTTCGAGCCCTTTTACCACTAAATCAAGTCGTATGTCATGAATGGCACATTCAATATTGACTTGTAAAGTTTGAAGAGAGTCTGCTTTATTTCGAAAGACCAATGACTTCAAATGTCCGCACAAGAAATAGTCTAGTGGTGTTAAATCACCACTTCTTTTCTCGCAACAATTCAATTGTTTCATTTGATGTGTGGTACGTAACCACAATCGTTCAATGACAAAAAGATAGCTCTTAACGAGAGCTATATTATTGCTCATGGGTGTCAAGGTCGTAGGTCGACTGGAAAGTGTTTTTTTTTGATTTTTAAAAAAATGGTCTTAGCATCATTTTTAAATGTGAACAGAAAGATTAATTTTGCTCTAGCTCCTTAGCGGTACATCGGATCGAGAATCAATTCATGGCAAAATGATAGCCCTTAACGAGAGCTAAAATATTTCTCATGGGTGTCAAGGTCGTAGGTCGACTGAAAAGTGTTTTTTTTTTTGGATTTTAAAAAATAGGACTTTGCGCACTTAAAGTTGCAATTGGAGAACGATTATTTTAATAATAAAACTGAATAATTTGTAAACGTTGTTCTGGCGTATATCCCTCCATGATGAAATTGTAAACACTACTGAATACAATGAAAAACAAATGACAGATCATGACATATTACAAATGGCCGAAAGTCACTTCAAAATCATATCATCCCTATTGGAAAATCCGTTTTATGTGGAATTGTGAAAGATTCTGAGTACTAGTATAGATGTTATGAGATCATAAATATTTCACTGAATTTTGGCCCTTCGTGGGCGACGCGCTCGAAGGAGTGGAAAAAAATAGAAAAAAACCAGTAAGGAAAGGCTAAAGTCGGGCGGTGCCGACTATATAATACCCTACACCACTCTCGTAATATTGAATAACTCTGATATATAAATTTTGTAATTCATAGCTTCTATAGAACTAAAGGGCCAAATTGGACGAAACATATATATGGGAGCTATAGCTAAATCTTAACCGATTTTCTTCAAATTCGGTAGTGTTGGTTCATGGATCAAGAAACTCTACCATTCTAAATTTCAAAATGATTGGATGTAAAATACAGCTTCTACAGGACTAAAGAGCAAAATCGGACGAAACATAAATATGGGAGCTATAGCTAAATCTTAACCGATTTTCTTCAAATTCGGCAATGTTGGTTCATGGATCAAGAAACTCTACCATTCTAAATTTCAAAATGATCGGATGTAAAATACAGCTTCTATAGGACTAAAGGGCCGAATCGGACGAAACATATATATGGGAGCTATAGCTAAATCTTAACCGATTTTCTTCAAATTCGGCAATGTTGGTTCATGGATCAAGAAACTCTACCATTCTAAATTTCAAAACGATTGGATGTAAAATACAGCTTCTATAGGACTAAAAGGCCAAATCGGACGAAAGATATATATGGGATCTATATCTAAATCAGAACCGATTTCAACCAAATTCAATAGCGATGTTAACAGCCACGAAATACTCTAAATTGCAAAACTGCATTTCAGAACGATCGGAGTGAAATTGCGACCTGTAGTCGACGAACAACTTTACATGGACGGACGGACGGACGGACGGACGGACATGTTTAAATCGACTCAGCTAGTGATTCTGAGTCGATCGGTATACTTTAAGGTGGGTCTAGCTGTGTTATTTTCAGGTGTTACAAACATCTGCCGTGAAACAAACTTATAATACCCTGTACCACAGTGTGGTGTAGGGTATAAATATTGACACATTCCAAATTTGAAGTCAATCGCTTAATCCTGTCGAAAGTTAGCGTACGCACCAAGCAGACAGACAGACGGACAGGCTGAATGACATTGCTCAAATGGCATTTAATGGCCCATAACGAATTTCCATGTTTGGGACTTTTTTCGTTTTTAGTACTCAATATTATACCAGAAAATGTAATGCACACCCTGTAGGAAATGCCATTATTAAAATTGTAGTGATTTACCTGTGACATTGTCAGTAGTACTACAGACAAAATGTGCCCCTGCCCATGTAATCTCCTATAGACATTTAACATTAGCTGTCATTGAAAAACCACCAGTAGACATTTGAACCAAAGATTCAGCAGTAAATGTTAAATGTCAAAGTAAACCATATGTAGACATTTGAACCAAAGATTCACTAGTAAATGTTAAATGTCAAAGATAACCATATGTAGACATTTGGAACGAAGATTCACTAGTAAATGTTAAATGTCAAAGTAATTCATATAGAGACATTTGAACCAAAGATTCAGTAGTAAACTTTAGTGACCCTGTTCTACATCTTTATAAAGGTGGCCGCAGTACACAAAAACACATATATTTATATGCTCACTTTCTTCGAGGCTGGCTAAACCTTTTATTCATTTAATTAACAAAAAATAATAAATACTGGAATGTACATACATAAAATTAAATGCATTAAATTTTGACAATAGTTTCTCCAAACACTTCCTAGAATGAGTTGTTTCTATGTACCACACGTCAATTTCGGATCGCCAAAATCTTCCAAATTCTCAACAAAATCTTCACTTTCTCCCACAATATGCATTTCGCTGTTTTCTTGCTCACATTGCAAACTTCTATTTTTATATGATATTGTTTGTTTTTTACAAGTCTTTTATAATTTCTTTTACTCATTTCTTTATTTTTATAAAATAATTGTTATCATCTTTTTAACACACAATAATTATTTTCACAAAACGAACGCGTGCTTCCTTAACAGAAGAAAATAAAGGAATAAAAAAAGAACAACCGTACAACAGTTGTCTGTAAAGTATTTCTACTCGCGCATAAAAGTAAAGTTGTAGACTTTTTACCTTCTTCAATTGTCACTATAGAACAAGTGGTGACATAGAGACATATGGTGCCTGGCTGACTGCAGGGCAGCTCTTCTATGTTGTTGCATAGTATAATGTCAAAATCGATTTTTTTGTATTCGAATGATTCTGCCTATTTGTGATTTGAATATTATTTATTGTTTATAATGGAAAATCATTGAAACTTTTTTAATAAACATTTTTTTAAAAAGAACGAGACAGAACGCATTTTTGTTTGGAGACCTCTATTTTTCCAGAGATTTAAGTTGGTGTCATTGATGTGCAGGGTGCAAAATATAATTGCATATGCAACGACTGCACTTACAAACTTTAAGTTAACCAGAATGATTATACATATCGCGACCTAAGAGGGTAAAGGCGCTACGTCCAATATTTTAAATTTTACAGGAGAGGCAAAAAACTTCTTATGCATACATGTTTCTATATATGGTAAATGGAATTAGCGATTTTACGATTCAGCTGTTAATGATGACAAAGCATGATTTTTTTTGGCTTTAGTTTCCAAATTGATGTACTCTCATCTTGTCTTGCTTTTCGCTTCGAAAAATACATTTACCCCCAATTTCACAACCTTCGGATAGAGCTAACTCACAGTTAAAAAATAAAAATCGCATACAATCTGACAGCTATAACTGTAGGTTAGCTCTAAATGTAGGATAACCGGAGATTGTGAAATTGGCCGTTATGCAATAAGTGGACTTAGAGCCTTTTCAACGTATGTCGCGATATATATTTTACAGTACAAGTTACGATTTTCCAGACGAATCTTCACTTATAAAAGTTCATCCAAGTGATTGCTTAATACATAACTTTAAAAATACACATTTTGAGATATTTTCCAAAATTTTTAATAATTTTCCATTGATGTAATATAATTTTATAATTTTCCATTAAGCCAATGATCTTTTATTGGGTTCTAAATTCAATACAATCTGAATATTCCATATATGAATTTTATATGCAAAAATTATGCAAGGGAATTTGCACAACATATGCAAAATACAATGTGATATGTTGAATGAAAAATGCATATGGAAATAAAAAATCGCACATGCAACTAAAAAATTGAATATGCAAAAAATATGCATTGGCAAATTGGAGAAAATTAACTTATTTTTGAAACATAATTTTATATAGCGACAAGAACTACCCTCGAACCAAATTTCAAAGTTAAAGCTTCAGCCGTTTTTCTGTTACGCCCTTTCAGCTTTAAGGTAACCATGTACACACACATTTGAGGAGAAACACATTAAAATTTTAAAATAAAAAAAAAAATGCCGAAAATCGTTTTTAGAAAAACAATAGCCGATAGAACATGGAACAGTAAATGATCGAATTTGCGATAAATTTTAAACATAAATGTGTTCGGATATTTTTTGCATATGCACGATAAATGCAAATGTACAGTTTGCAAAATATGCAGAAATAAATAGATGTATATTTAATTATTTTTTGATGAAATAAATTTACGTGTTATCGTTTTTGCCATACAACCATCCAATAAATATATGCAATTGCATATATTCCGCTGTATACTTATAACTTAATGCTTCTAACAATCTCATATAATTTTTAACTAATAGAAGGTTTTGCTTAAAATACAAATAGCACTCACCTTTTGAATTGAAGCTAATACGCTTTCGAGGTGATATTCCGACTGGTCCATAGAATTAGAAACCTATTAAATCGAAATGGGCCTCGTCAGACATGAAAAGACAGTTCAACATGTTTCCGTCCTCTTCCACCATTTGAAGTATCTTCTGGCAAAATTCCAAGCGAATCGGGAAGTCTGCTGAGTTCACTTTGTTGGCCATTTGAATTTTATATGGGAATAACTCCAAATCTTTGATTGTTTCCTCCGTCCGAACTGAAGGGTTTGATGGTAAGGTCTTCTGTTGGCTGTCCCATGCTCGGAAAAATTGTTTCTCTTTATGTTCCATCTGCTCGGAGGATTGCCGCCAAACGTGCCCCTATACTCTCTTTGAACCGAAACTACGGACTTCAGTGCGTAATAGCGGCGGACAATCCAAATTCTTGTTTCAGTGTCCCAGTTATCCATTTTTGTTAAATCTAAAAATCAATCTGCAAAATAAAAAAAAATTAACCAGATTCATTAAATTAAATACACACAGAATACAGTTTGGTTGCCTCAACCGAATTATTTGCCAACCGAATTTTGGTAGTTCTGTCTACTATCATGTGATTCCATCAGGACAACCAATATTTTGGTTGTGGTATACTTCTGATTCCATGTTGACAACAATCATATTTGGTTGCGCCAACTACGAAAATGGTGGCTTAGATTATCTGCTGTTGTTGCCACAACCAACTGTTTTAAAAAATTGGTTGTTCTGACAATTTGTCAGTCATATAATACCGACAATTAATTAAAAACAGTTTTCATTAATTTTTATTTTATTTATTGAACAAAAAACAAAACAATTCATTACAAAATTAAAAATCCCCACAAATTCATCACTATTATGAGATGTGGAAATATTTGACACACATTTTAGTACACGAAAAAAAAACACAAAACTTTTATGCAAATATCGCTTAACCCTGATATTCATGATTGTTGCTTTTATTTTTTTTATGTAAAACATTTTGCCAAACATATTCTTCATTTCACACATTATTATCCACACGAGACTATTTTTGATTACCTTAACCGTTCTTGAACAAAATGTTGAAGATGTATTTATGTCGAATAATCTTATTTTTTGTTTGTCATGTATCAGCAAAAGAACAGCAACCAATCTTTCGGTTGTATTTCCCAAAATACATTTAACTATTCTACATTTAGGAAATGATTGGGATAACCAATAAACCATTATTTTTTCTGTTGTAGTAACCAATTATTCGTTGCAATAATAACCTTTGGTCTACTGACACAATTTCTGTTGTCAAGAATAAAACATTGGTTGTCACAACCAAAAATCGATCATATGGTACTATAATGAAAATTTTAAATTAGTTGCCACAACTAACCGAGTGTCAATGAAAAAAAAACAATCTTAATTCGATTGATACAACCATCGATTTAGTTGCAAGCATTTTCATTTGATCGTATCCATGTTGTTATTGTTGTTGCAACTAATTATATATAAATACAACCGACAGGCGGTGTAGGCAATAAACTTTTTGTTGCTAGTACTATATTTTAATTGTTGCAATCGAATTTCAACCAATTAATTTCCTGGGTGTACAAAAAGTTATTAATTTTTTTTGGTAGCAGCTTTCATCAGCCACCCTGTACAAAGATAATAACATTTAATTAATTCAATTTTGGATACTGCAATAATTAGTAACTGATTCATAGGCAATATTTAAGGTATAATCCTAATATAACCATAGATATTGTTTTCTAGGTGTGGACGAAAATAACAAATATTGTGCGTTCAATGGATTCTCGTTTAAAACTCCAACCAATCCTTTCTTTATGTCCAAGAACATTTAATTAAAGAAAAACGTGATAATTTTATGTCTGGGCCTAAACAAACGTCATTAATAAGAAATATTAAACCATTCAAACCCATCACTTCAATAATTCCAACGAAATTTACATAGAAATCTAATACTGAGGAGAGAAAAACACAACTAGACCTAAGACCCCCACCCCAATGAAGTGTCAAGCCAAACCCAAGATATATATTATTGAATCACTGGATGGAGGAATGGAGGGAAAACTACAACACAATAAAAAGGGTTATGCTATGAAAATTTTTTCACTTTGGAGTGTTGGTGTGGGCGTAAATATACGTTAGCCATGGAATGGTAAGTCATTGGAGAGATTTGAAAGATTTTGTCTAATATTCGTAAATGTATGAGTATTTGTTGGACTAAAATAAACAATGACTTCACTTTAGAGGGCACATTGTTTAACACACGATAGCATTAATTATTCAGATTAAAAACTGAAAACAAAGGAAAGGGTATTGTATGTATGTCTGCAAGTTATAAGGATTGTTTAGATTTACCAAATGGGCTATAAAGCAATGGCCAACAGTGTGACCGGTCACCAAGGAATTACAATATTGGTAAAACCAAATTTTTGGTGCGAGTTCTTGATGAATTTACGACAAACAAATAAAATGAACGAAAAAATACAAAGAAGGAATTTAAATGGTAGTGCCATTAAATGTTTTCTGGTAGAAGGTGGGGGTTGGGAGGACTTGTAATTTAATACAACAACAATTTCATAAGAAGAAAATCATAGACGAACATAATATTGTGCAGACGAACTATTTGGATGGCCTGTGTTAGATGGTTCATTCGTCAAAATGTAGCCTAAGGCAAGTACACTAAATACTATAAAGGACTATAACATGACAAACATCTGGAATGGCGTTACCATTTTCAAATTTAAAAAAGAAAATTTTAATGAAAAACTGTAAGTGAACTATAAAGGTAATCTGTATGGAGTTTATATTAAAACAAGTAAGAAAGTACAGTCGGGCAAACCGATTTATGAATCCCCTCACATTGAGTCCCAAAAAATATTTGTAAATTTATTTATTTTTTTGTTTTAATTAAATTATTATCAATTTAAATTGCTTTTGATAACTTTAAAGTATGTACTGGTACTAAAGTTATTAGCTGTTAACTTTTGGTGTAAAATGGTCCATCTGTGTGGGTGGTACCAAAAGGGGCTTGCCAATAACGGCCACTTTTCTCTAGACTATAGGTACTATAAAAGCATTACACGGTACGAAATTTCAAGTATTTGTATTCACTGGTATTAAAGTTACAAGCTGTTTACCTATGGTGCAAAATTGTCCATTTCTGTGGAAGATCCCAAAAGGGGCTTACCAATAACGCCTATTTTTCACTGTACTGTTTAGTCATATAAAAGCATTACACTGAGCAAAATTTCAAGTATGTGTGTGACTGATATTAATGTTATACGCAGTTACATTTTGGTGCAAAATGGTCCACTTGTGTGGGAGATACCAAAATGGGCGTGCCAACAACGCCCACTTTTCACTGGACTCTAGTACCATTAAAGGATTTGTAAAATATTTATAGTATTTTTGTGCACTGGTACGAGAATTAATGTTATAAGCAGTTAACTGTTGGTGCAAAATGGTCCATTTGTATGGTAGGTACCAAAAGGGGCGTCCCAGTAACGGTCACTTTTTTTTTGGCTCTAGGTACTATACAACATTTCGAGTATTTTAAGTTATGCACTGGTATTAAAGTTATAGGCTGTTAATTTTGCTGTAAAATGGTCCATTTGTGTTGGAGGTACCAAAAGAGCGTGCCAATAACGGCCCTTTTATCTATACTCTAGGTACTATAAAAGCATTGCACTGTACGAATGATATATACCCTCCTCTCTAAGGAGAGGGGATAAAAAGGATGATTAGTTGCTATAGTGGTGATTTTGAAATGGAATTCTTCGGAATACATGCTTCAGTCCCCTTTCAATATATTTATGGAAAATCCAAAGGTTTCATAAGTTTTGTTAGTTAGCTTTGTAATTTCTTTAGACTCTAACAGAAAAATAATTATTTAAAAAATATAATTCAAAAACTAATTTCAATAAATATATTCTGCTATCAGTAGAAACATACACAAATTATATTATACATATGTATATTAAAGTGTTTTTTGTTTTCGCTATAACTCAAATCTCTATCAAATCCACTTTTGATATGTTCATAGCTGTGTAGAGGGGATGATTCTGACGTGGTTTTTGGCGTCAATCTAGTCCGACTTTCCATAGCATGAAACACGCTGTGTATGGTTCGCGGAAATTAAACGTATGTACATTATTACATCTTCCGGAAAAATGCATAGCTGATGTATCTTTTTGATTTAAGAGCAAAAATGTTTCTCATATTTCTAAAAACTATAGAAATTGCGCTCATTAAATCAGAGTATAACTTCTTTAGCGATATTTCATTGCTTTTCAGCCAAAAAAAACGAGTTCCATGCACTGAAAAAAAGCGTACTGAGAATCAATGAAATTATTTTAACTTTGATTTTGCGCCAAGACAATGATCGTTAAAAAAAATACATCTTATACTTCAATTAAAGAGATCGTCCTTAAATCAATTTCATGATGTAATCAAGTCAAGTACATGTTGTATTTATCATCAACCAAGGTTTCGGACGTGACATTCGTACGCATTTTGTTTTACTAATGTTCATTTCGTTGGCGTTCTGAACGCAATATTTTCATATAACCTTCAGCAACAACAATTACACCTATTAACAGAATTGAACTTTTTTCTTGGGTTTCTTTTTTAATGCACAGAATTGGATGCTAGACATCAAAAAACACCAAACTAACTATTATTATCTTTTAAAGTTTGTTTTTGTAAATTTTACACCGATAAGAAGGTTTTGATGTTAAAACCTTGCTAAATTAGCTACAACTTTTTTAATTAATTACACTGTCCAACAAATTAAGACTTTTTGATTGGAACAGAATAGCGACCCTACAATTCTGAAAGGGCATGTTGAGTAGATCATTTTTGTAGAATAAACTTATGGTCCAGCTGGTCTGAGTTTTTTTTTACAGTGGGACAAAGTTTTCATTTTTTGGTTGAAGGTAGCATTATACTATATGAAAACCAGTAAGGAAAGGCAGAAAGTCGGGCGGGGCCGACTATATAATACCCTACACCTCCCTAATAATGCGATAAGGGCCATTGCGATAATAATTTGGAATAATTGGTAAATGGGTAGGAACATATTATCTAATTCTGAACCGATAATCGCTAAATTAAGTAATATTCGTTCCTAAATTGAGAAACATATTTCTGGAAAATTTTAATAATCGGAAGTAAAGTACAACTTCTATAGCGCTTTGATACGAAATCAGGAGGAACATATGTACGGATGTTATTATACCCTACACCACACTGTGGTACAGGGTATTATAACTTTGTGCATTTGTTTGTAACACCCAAAAGGAGAAGAAATAGACCCATCGTTTATTATACCGATCGACTTAGAATTACTTTCTGAGTTGATTTAGCTATGTCCGTCTGTCTGTCTGTGCATGTATTCTTGTAATCAAAGTACAGGTCGCAATTATGGTCCGATCTCGACGAAACTTTGCACATGTGTTTTATTTGGTCCGATCCCTATTGAATTTGGTTAAAATCGGTTCAGATTTAGATATAGCCCCCATATATACGTTACCCCCGATTTGAAGTGTAAGCACTGTAAAAATGTTATTTTATATCCGATCAGTATGAAATTCGGCAGAAAGAGGTTTCCTATTATTTGAATGAACACTGTTAAATTTGGAAGAAATCGGTTCAGATTTAGATATAGCCCCCATATATACGTTACCCCCGATTTGAAGTGTAAGCGCTGTAAAAATGTTATTTTATATCCGATCAGTATGAAATTCGGCAGAAAGAGGTTTCCTATTATTTGAATGAACAACGTTAAATTTGGAAGAAATCGGTTCAGATTTAGATATAGCCCCCATATAAACGTTACCCCCGATTTCACATGTAAGCGCTGTAAAAATGTTATTTTATATCCGCTCAGTGCGAATTTCGGCAAAAAGAGGTTTCCTTCTACATGAAGAAATACTGCCAAATTCGGAGAAAATCGGTTCAGATTTAGATATAGCCCATATATATGTTACCCCCGATTCGACATGTAAGCGCTCTAGAGATTGTATTTTATATCCGATCAGTACGAAATTCGACAGAAAGATGTCTTTTTACATGAATGAGTATTCAGGGAAAATGTATATATGGGGGCTATATCTAAATCTGACCCGATTTCTTCCAAATTTAACAGTGTTCATTCAAATAATAGGAAACCTCTTTCTGCCGAATTTCATACTGATCGGATATAAATAACATTTTTACAGCGCTTACACTTCAAATCGGGGGTAACGTATATATGGGGGCTATATCTAAATCTGAACCGATTTCTTCCAAATTTAACAGTGTTCATTCAAATAATAAGAAACCTCTTTCTGCCGAATTTCATACTGATCGGATATAAAATAACATTTTTACAGCGCTAACACTTCAAATCGGGGGTAACGTATATATGGGGGCTATATCTAAATCTGAACCGATTTCTTCCAAATTTAACAGTGTTCATTCAAATAATAAGAAACCTCTTTCTGCCGAATTTCACACTGATCGGATATAAAACCAGTAAGGAAAGGCAGAAAGTCGGGCGGGGCCGACTATATAATACCCTACACCTCCCTAACAATGCGATAAGGGTCATTGCCATAATAATTTGGTCATATCGGGAGTAACGTATATATGGGGGCTATATCTAAATCTGAACCGATTTCTTCCAAATTTAACAGTGTTTATTCAAATAATAGGAAACCTCTTCCTGCCGAATTTCATACTGATCGTATATAAAATACAGTTTTTACAGCGCATACATGTCAAATCGGGGGAACGTATATATGGGGGCTATATCTAAATCTGAACCGATTTCTTCCAAATTTAACAGTGTTCATTCATATAATAAGAAACCTCTTTCTGCAGAATTTCATACTGATCGGATATAAAATAACATTTTTACAGCGCTTACAAGTCAAATCGGGGGTAACGTATATATGGGGGCTATATCTAAATCTGAACCGATTTTCTCCAAATTTAGCAGTATTCCTTTATGTAATAAGAAACCTCTTTCTGCCAAATTTTGCACTGATCGGATATAAAATACAGTTTTTACAGCGCTTACATGTCAAATCGGGGGTAACATATATATGGGGGCTATATCTGAAACTGAACCGATTGTCTCCGAATTTAGCAGTATTCCTTCATGTAATAAGAAACCTCTCTTTGCCGAATTTCGCACTGATCGGATATAAAATAACATTTTTACAGCGCTTATATGTCAAATCGGGGGTAATGTATATATGGGGGCTATATCTAAATCTGAACCGATTTCTTCCAAATTTAACAGAGTTCATTCATGTAATAAGAAACCTTTTCCTGCCGAATTTCATACTGATCGGGTATAAAATAAAGTTTTTACAGCGCTTACATGTCAAATCGGGGCTAACATATATATGGGGGATATATCTAAATCTGAACCGATTTTAACCAAATTCAATAGGGATCGTCCTTGGGCCAAAAATAAGATATGTGTAAAGTTTCGTCGAGATCGGACCATAATTGCGACCTGTACTTTGATTACAAGAATACATGCACAGACAGACGGACAGACAGACAGACAGACAGACGGACAGACGGACATAGCTAAATCGACTCAGAAAGTGATTCTAAGTCGATCGGTATAATAAACGATGGGTCTATTTCTTCTCCTTTTGGGTGTTACAAACAAATGCACAAAGTTATAATACCCTGTACCACAGTGTGGTGTAGGGTATAATAACATTTTTACAGTGCTTACACTTCAAATCGGGGGTAACGTATATATGGGGGCTATATCTAAATCTGAACCGATTTATTCCAAATTTAACAGTGATCATTCATAATATAAGAAACCTCTTTCTGCCGAATTTCAGACTGATCGGATATAAAATAAAGTTTTTAAAGCGCTTACATGTCAAATCTGGGGTAACATATATATGGGGGCTATACCAAATCTGAACCGATTTTAACCAAATTCAATAGGGATCGTCCTTGGGCCAAATAAAACATATATGTAAAGTTTCGTCGAGATCGGACCATAATTGCGACCTGTACTTTGATTACAAGAATACATGCACAGACAGACAGACGGACATAGCTAAATCAACTCAGAAAGTAATTCTAAGTCGATCGGTATAATAAACGATGGGTCTATTTCTTCTCCTTTTGGGTGTTACAAACAAATGCACAAAGTTATAATACCCTGTACCACAGTGTGGTGTAGGGTATAAACATTATGTAAGTTAATGTCTGAGAGATTTCTCGTTGTCAGAGTTACATAAAGGAATTTTATGAAGATCATGGAAGATCTTAAACCTATAGCTCCCCTCTTAACGGGTCAATTTGGCCCTGTTTTCGAAAAAAATAAAAAAAGTCCTTTCAAAAGGGACATTTAAGGATTAAAATATTCTACGAACATTTTTGCCGGAAAATTTCAGTGGGGGTCGCCAAGGACACCAAAGTTGTAATTGTAGCCCTTTACGTTTAATTAGCAAAATTACATGCCAACTAATACAAAAAAATACTACACTGAGCCAAAAATTAACCTAATATAAGGTTAACTTAACCATAAATAAACATGATTTGGAGTCTACGTTATATAAGGTTAATTTGAACATTTTCTTGTTGACTGGTATTTAACAATAATAATATTTAATTTAACTATTCCATGGTTGAATTTTTTAACCATGAAAATTGTTAATATTATAATAATAATTGTTACTTTAACAATGCATTTTTGAATTTTTTAACCATGAAAATTGTTAATATTAACATTTCATAGTTAATTTATTGAAACAATGCATGTTTAATTTAACAATGAAATTGTTAATATTATTAACTATGAAGATTGTTATTGAAACCTTTTTTATTATTAATTTCACTATTTAGTGGTTACTTCATTTAACCAGAAACATAGTTGTTTCAATAATTTTTAATATTTATATCAAATAAAACAAGAAAAATTTAACTTTCGCATTTTTATTTTTTATTTTATTTACAAAATATATGTTAATATATATATGTATAAGAAACACCTGAAAAGAAAAAAAACAAAAAGGTTAGAAAATATAAGTATAAATGTAAAAAAGGGTGCAATTCTAAGAAGATCTTTTGACTTTTTACCTAAATTCTGTAGTTCAAAGAGCATAAGCATTTACCGATGGGCTGATCTGATGGAAAAATCTGCTCTGTGACTATAAGTTAAGTGCCTACGTTTCTGTGCTTGACCAACATGTGATCAGTCCCCGCTCAAAAGGTGCCGTCCACGTAAACTCCCTGAATCTTTCGATTATTAAGGGCCCAGGACGGTTAGGCACTTAGTTTGGGGTACTGAGCTTAGTCCGATCTTACGGCAAACTTATAGGAGAGAGGAGATTAATAACAAAGGCAATCTGATAGAAAGCCGATGTCCCACCAAAATCATAATCGGAATAGATATAAAAATCAAGGATTGGGTAAGTCAATGGATGATACTTCAAGGAAGTGCACTGAATTGTATATTAAAAACAAGTTAGAAAGTTTCAGTCGGGTAAACCGACCAAGGTATAGTTGTTATTAAAGAATCAATATTTCACTAAATGTTAACCCTTTGTGTGGGAGGTACCAAAAGGAATGGACCAATATGGCCCATCTTTGAACTTAACCGGAGATAGATAAAAATATTACCGTATACCAAATTTGAAGTGAATCGGTTACTCTTTTCGAGAGTTATCGTGAGCACTAGCCAGCAGACAGACGGACGGACATATCGCATTCGACTTAAAATAACCCAAAACTAATATGCGCTGAACATACTTAGGGTCTTAGATCACTCCTTCAATGTGTTACACTTTTGGCCCGTTGCAAATGATATATACCCTCGTATTACTAAAGTGAGGGTATAAAAAAACAAATGTATGCATGCATACCACTTTTCCTGTAATTACTTCGCACACTACAACTAGTATTAATACAGCTTATCAACAGTTTCTAGTATTGGCACAACTTACCAACAGATTCAAGGCCGGACTCCTAGCACAATCAGCCGCAAGCCACAGAAAAAGAAACAACTGAAAAGAAAAAAACAAAAAAAACCGTTTATATGTATGTATGTAGGTATTACGAAAGCACTTCTAACAACATATGTATGTACATATGTACATTTAACAGTATCAACATCGCACAACAAAAAAAACTAACGTATGTATGTACGGCGTAACAGCCACAAGTGTTCAAACGAAAAGACAAGATGAACACATACCCACACGTACACATCACTTCTCTCCGTATGTTTGCTTGCTGCTGCATATACTTACGTACATACATTGTTGTTTTTTATACCCTACACCACACTGTGGTACAGGGTATTATAACTTTGTGCATTTGTTTGTAACACCCAAAAGGAGAAGAAATAGACCCATCGTTTATTATACCGATCGACTTAGAATCACTTTCTGAGTTGATTTAGCTATGTCCGTCTGTCCGTCTGTCTGTCTGTCTGTCTGTCTGTCTGTCCGTCTGTCTGTCTGTCTGTCTGTGCATGTATTCTTGTAATCAAAGTACAGGTCGCAATTATGGCCCGATCTCGACGAAACTTTACACACATCTTTTTTTTGGCCCAAGGACGATCCCTATTAAATTTGGTTAAAATCGGTTCAGATTTAGATATAGCCCCCATATATATGTTAGCCCCGATTTGACATGTAAGCGCTGTAAAAACTTTATTTTATATCCGATCAGTATGAAATTCCGCAGAAAGAGGTTTCTTATTATATGGATGAACACTATTAAATTTGGAAGAAATCGGTTCAGATTTAGATATAGCACCCATATATACGTTACCCCCGAATTGACATGTAAGCGCCGTAAAAACTTTATTTTATATCCGATCAGTATGAAATTCGGCAGAAAGAGGTTTCTTATTACATGAAGGAATACTGCTAAATTTGGAGAAAATCGGTTCAGATTTAGATATAGCTCCCATATATGTGTTTCCCCCGATTTGACATGTAAGCGTTGTAGAGACTGTATTTTATATCCGATCAGTACGAAATTCGACAGAAGGAGGTCTTTTTACATGAATAAGTATTCAGGGAAGATCGGATCAGATTTACATTAAAGCTCCATATATATGTTCCTCCTGATTTGGTATCAAACCGCTATAGAAGTTGTATTTTACTTCCGATCATTAAAATTTTCCAGAAAGATGTTTCTCACTTTAGGAACGAATATTGCTTAATTTAGCGATTATCGTTTCAGAATTAGAATACGTTTCTACCCATTTACCAATTATTCCAAATTATGACAATGACCCTTATCGCATTGTTAGGGAGGTGTAGGGTATTATATAGTCGGCCCCGCCCGACTTTCTGCCTTTCCTTACTGGTTCGTGCTCAGTTAATGCGACAGCGTGTACATATTTTTTTCCACTCTTAACCACTGAATTTCACAATTGTAATGGCATAATCACAAAAAAACCTTTACTATAATTAAACAGGCACAAAACACTATTAAAATTTTTAACACACATATTTTATTATTTCACTTTTTAAATACACATATGTACATACATACTTATGAATGTAGTTCTTTACAAAATGTTTTACTATTTACCTCTATACCAACAGCTTCCGACAACAGCACTAGTCCCATCGACTATTCAACACCAACTGAACTCCCGCACTCGATCAAGCACCGAAGCTGGTATTTGGTGGTGTTTTCAATGAGCGAGATAAATTCTCTTATGACGACAGTCGCATTCGTTTCAACTTCGTTTAACTTAATACTCAACTTCGTCTAACACAAAGCAGTTGAAAAACGTCGACCACAACAGAGCCGAATTGTTGTTTATCTCGCACATTTTTCTGCCTCTCTTTCAAAAAAACCAACCATATATAATGTTAACTTAACCATTTTTCATGTACATTTGAACTTATATAAGGTTATTTTTGTCTTCGTAATCAAACATTTACCATGAAAAATTTAACCAGACACATGGTTAAAAAAATCATTGTATTTTCGGCTCTGTGTATAATGTAAACTTAAAACTGTGATATCTGTGAAATTATTGGAGCAGAAGAGCGACTCTATAATTCTGAAAGGGCATGTTGAGTAGATTATTTTTGTAGAAAAAATTTATGGTCCAGCTGGTCTAAGTTTTTTTTTTTACAGTGGGTCAAAATTATAATTTTTTTTGTTGAAGGGAGTACGAGTATTATTCTAATTAAATAAAGCTGTAAGTTAATGTCTGAGAGATTTCTAATTGTCAGAGTTACATAGAGGAATTTTATGAGGATCATTTTTGTGGAAGGTCTTAACCCTCTTAATGGGTAAATTTGGCCCCTTTTTTTCAATAAAGTCAAGAAAGTACTTTCAAAAAGGACATTTAAGGATTAAAATAATCTACGAAAATTTTTGCTGGAAAATTTCAGTGAGCTCTTTACGCTTTATTAGCAAAATTACAGGCTAACTTATACAAATAAATAATATAATGTAAATTCAAGGTCGTCGTAAATTACAATATGTTTAACGAAGTCTGTTTGCTAAAACATTTATTAAGAAATGACGAGAAATATTTGGTAACATCTTCATAATTTTTTTAATAGTATTTATTTTTTGCTTCAAAGTTTTCGAGGAAAAATAGCAGTACGGTATCTATGGATAAATATATAAGCTATTACCTACATTCTAAAAATAAGAGAAATTAAAAAAAAACATATTTCATATTTTTTATGTTGGCCATATTATTTAAGAGGTACCAGGTATGGCAGTAACGCCAATTTGTCAATAGACCGTGGGTACTATAAACGCTTTACACTGCACAAAATTGCAAGTGTTTGTATTTTAATTTATCGCGACTTTAAATTTACATTATACGAGTATTATTTATTTATAAGTTGGCCTTTAATTTTGCTAATTAAACGTAAAGAACTATATTTACAACTTTGGAGTCTTTGGCGACCCCACCTGAAATTTTCCAGCAAAAATTTTTGTAAAATATTTTAATCCTTAAATGTCTTTTTTGAAAGGTCTTTCTTGACATTTTCCGAAAAAAAGGCCAAATTGACCCATTAAAGGCTTAAGATCTTCCACAAAACTGATCCTAATAAAATTCCAATATGTAACTCTGACAATAAGAAATCTCTCAGACATTAACTTACATAATTTTTATACCCTACACCACAC
The DNA here is from genome assembly GCA_963930755.1 of Eudasyphora cyanicolor. Lineage (NCBI taxonomy): Eukaryota > Metazoa > Arthropoda > Insecta > Diptera > Muscidae > Eudasyphora > Eudasyphora cyanicolor. Next base: position 38,367,475 of record OZ005734.1, on the reverse strand, counting down.
TGTGGTACAGGGTATTATAACTTTGTGCATTTGTTTGTAACACCCAAAAGGAGAAGAAATAGACCCATCGTTTATTATACTGATCGACTTAGAATCACTTTCTGAGTTGATTTAGCTATGTCCGTTTGTCCGTCTGTCTGTCTGTCTGTCCGTTTGTCCGTCTGTCTGTCTGTCCGTCTGTGCATGTATTCCTGTAATCACAGTACAGGTCGCAATTATGGTCCGATCTCGACGAAACTTTACACATATCTTTTTTTGTCCCAAGGACGATCCCTATTGAATTTGGTTAAAATCGGTTCAGATTTAGATATAGCCCCCATATATATGTTAGCCCCGATTTGACATGTAAGCGCTGTAAAAACTTTATTTTATATCCGATCAGTATGAAATTCGGCAGAAAGAGGTTTCTTATTATATAAATGAACAATGTTAAATTTGGAAGAAATCGGTTCAGATTTAAATATAGCCCCCATATATACGTTACCCCCGATTTGACATGTAAGCGCTGTAAAAATGTTATTTTATATCCGATCAGTGCGAAATTCGGCAAAGAGAGGTTTCTTATTACATGAAGGAATACTGCCAAATTCGGAGAAAATCGGTTCAGATTTAGATATAGTCCCCATATATATGTTACCCCCGATTTGACATGTAAGCGCTGTAAAAAGTGCGAAATTCGGCTGAAAGAGGTTTCTTATTACATGAAGGAATACTGCCAAATTCGGAGAACATCGGTTCAGATTTAGATATAGCCCCCATATATATGTTACCCCCGATTTGACATGTAAGCGCTGTAAAAACTGTATTTTATATCCGATCAGTGCGAAATTCGTCAGAAAGAGGTTTCCTATTATATGAATGAACACTTTTAAATTTGGAAGTAATCGGTTCAGATTTAGATATAGCCCCTATATATACGTTACCCCCGATTTGACATGTGAGCGTTGTAAACATGTTATTTTATATCCGATCAGTGCGAAAGTCGGCAAAAAGAGGTTTCTTTCTACATGAAGGAATACTGCCAAATTCGGAGAAACTCGCTTTAGATTTAGATATAAGACCCATATATATGTTACCCCCGATTAGACCAGTAAGCGCTGTAGAGACTGTATTTTATATCCGATCAGTACGAAATTCGACAGAAGGAAGTCTTTTTACATGAATGAGTATTCAGGGAAGATCGGTTCAGATTTATATTAAAGCTCCATATATATGTTCCTCCTGATTTGGTATCAAACCGCTATAGAAGTTGTATTTTACTTCCGATCATTAAAATTTTCCAGAAAATTTTTTCTCAATTTAGGAATGAATATTGCTTAATTTAGCGATTATCGTTTCAGAATTAGATAAAATATGTTTCTACCCATTTACAAATTATTCCAAATTATTATGGCAATGACCCTTATCGCATTGTTAGGGAGGTGTAGGGTATTATATAGTCGGCCCCGCCCGACTTTCTGCCTTTCCTTACTGGTTTTCATATAGTATAATGCTACCTTCACCCAAAAAATTAAAACTTTGACCCACTGTAAAAAAAACTCGGACCAGCGGGACCATAGGATTATTCTTCAAAAATAATCTACTCAACATGCCCTTTCAGAATCATAGAGTCGCTCTTCTGATCCAATAATTCCACAGATATCCCGGCTTTAAATTTACATTATAGCATTTTTTTGTAAAAGTTGGCATATAATTTTGCTAATAAAACGTAAAGAGCAATAATTACAGCTTTGGTGTCCTTGGCGAACCCCACTGAAATTTTCCGGCAACAATTTTCGTGGAATATATTCATCCTTAAACGTTCTTTTTGAAAGGACTTTTTTTAGTTTTTTCGAAAAAAAGGGGGAAATTGACCCATTAAGAGGGGAGCTAGAGGGTTAAGATCTTCCACAAAAATGATCCTCATAAAATTCCACTATGTAACTCTGACAATAAGAAATCACTGAGACATTTACTTACAGCATTTTTTCATTTAGTATAATGCTCCCTTCGACAAAAAAAATTAAATCTTTGACCCACTGTAAAAAAAACTCAGACCAGCTGGACCATAAGTTTATTGTACAAAAATGATTACTCAACACGCCCTTTCAGAATTATACGGTAGCTATTCTGTTCCAAAAATGCCGTTGCACAGTGTTATTTAATTTGAAAATTATAAAATATGATTGCAGTGTTTTGTAGGATATCGGCAAAACCGCTGAACGGATGGGAAATGATGTTGTAAGAACTTAAAGGCTTGAGGTCCTTTTTAATTAAAATGCGTTTTTTCATGTTTTTCTAATTAATTTATTTTCGTTTCCGATATTTCGACTAACGTCGTTAGTCTTCTTCAGGGAACTACAAAAACACAAAATTTTTAAAAACTACATAAATTACAAAATGATCTTATATTTACTTTGGGAGCATCTATCTGTGTCAGTTTTGTAATTGAGTCTTTTCTCTGAGGGAACCTCAGTAATGTAAAGCATCTCTAGAGTATATCGTCTAAATGGATATCTCTATTCCACTAATACATCCACATTGTCAAAGTTTGGTTTGTGTCCGGTGAGAGTACAGTATGCCGCGAGATCTGTTTTTTGCTTTAGAGGTTTGTCGATGGCTTTCTGGTGTGATTTGTGTAAAACTTTTCTGATATAATTCGGATAAATGGTTCTCGATTTTTACCAAACTATGTGGTTCAACCTTACAATTTTTGCAACATCATGGTTTATCCCGAAAATCCAAAGAAGTAACCACACATTATGGCATAACTTGAGAACTATCTCTTTGAATTGGTTGAGGAAAGTCTTAAAACAATTTAAAATTAAGAAGCCTTCAACTTTTTACAATACAATATTCTATCCGTTCATCTATTCCGATATCGTCGAATCTTACAAAATCATACTTTTTGAGAAAATTATAATATTTTTAAAATAAAACAAACGCACAATAGTTATATTAGTATTTTTCCATCGTAAAGTCTGATCGGTCATGAAGAAAATTAGACCACTTCGCAGAAAATCGTTGCTTAATTTAAAAAGTTGTTGCGAGGAAACCAATCACTTTTCGTGAAATTCAAAAAATTTGCTCTAATTTCAACAAAATCAAACTTTAACAAAAAAAAATTTCCCTTTATTAGTAACAAAAAAAAAACAAAATTTGATATTTCGAAGTCAGACCCAAAAATCGTCTCGACCAGTGTTATTTAGAGTTCTTTGAAATGACATTTAAATATTTACCTAAATACTTTTGATGAATTGAATATTCGCGGCGAAAGTTCTGTTGCGGACGTTACAAAAAATGGATGTAAGTTTTCAGGTTAACGTGAATTTGCGTGTTTTTTGGCTAAGTTTGCATAGTAATCGCAACACATTAAAATAAGAAGAATATATAAGGATATTAAAATAGCTCTTATTAGCATAAAACGATTCGTGGTTCATCCTAAAACCAGGAATTCGTCAGTTACGGACGTTACACAACAATTTCAAGACGTTAAAACGACAATATTCTGCGGAAATTTTATATAATGTTATAATTAATATTTTAAGCAACCCGCGTATTTTCAATGGTAAGATCATTAAAATGTACCGCAAAATAATGAATTCATTACACACCTGGCATTTTTTTTACATTCCTGGTATACAGTTTTTCGGATTTGCCCATATGTACTTATCATTCATAAAAAAAATCAATTTTATAGAAAATGTCATGAAATTGCTCTTTTTTCGAAAATTATATCGAAGTAAATTTTACTGAAAATAAATAAAAATCAAAAAAATTATAAAATTTAAAAAATAAAGTAAAGTTTGTTGTATAGCTTTAGCTCTTCATTGCAGTTTTGTTGTTGTGAAAACGCAAAAAAATTCAAATAAATCGAAACCCCTTTTTCTTAAATTTTTGTTGAATTACATTTAGTATAATGACATGCTTATAGAAATGGCTTTGCTGCGTGAAGCTTTTACGACTTATTGAAAAAATTAACATCTTCAAAAGAAAATTAACAGTGCGATATTTGCTATTTAAAAGGCTTAAAAAAAAATTATTATGAGCACGTCTACGACTACCTCTCCACATACTCTCGACACATCGTTTTGCCTCCAAAGCCCCAAACAGCATTCCACAATGATGATCATTTAAATAAACTAAACTGTCTTCGCAGTGATTTATTGTTCAAATGGCCAAAAAGCAGAAGTGGAAAGGTAAGGTAAGAATATGGGACCAACCAATGTCTACACGGGTGCAACTACCACCAACGAAACTAAAACACGTACAAAAGCAAAGGGTCGTTTGAGGAGGTATCATCAACTTGAAATCAAGTTAAAATAGCAGACTCGATCCTCCTTCTCTCCAATACCAAAATAACTGTCGTTTATTGTTATTTATTTTTGGGGTAAATTTTTATTTTTAGCTTTGTTTAATTTAGTAATGGATTAGTGTATAGACAAACATATGTACGAGTGTCTTTTCCTCCCACTTAGTCATGTCCTTTGGGCCCAACACTCGTGGAGGATTTGGGTGTGTGGAGGGAGGTCTACGTAAAGTCCTTTGACTAATGCTAAGTCATGTGCGCATTTGAAACATGTTTGCACAAAACATGATGACCGTAAAAGATGAAGATTTACGGTGACATTTCTTTCTGTTCTGTAGGATTTCAGGATGTGCTCCATTATGCCAAAGTTTCTCAAGGGTATGTGAGTGTGTGGGTGTAAGCGGGTGTGTGTTTGAAAGGTTGAAGAAGTAACTAAAAGGATTGTCACGCTGACTACTTGCTTAAACAATCGTAAAGTTAATGAGGGCTATTGTAAATATTCACATGTGTAGGCAATGGCAATGTTTAATTAGAAACTTTTAATAAATTAGAAATAATGACAGAGTTCAGAAAAATGTCTGCCTGGGAAGGTTGGAAGTAAAATGGCGAACTATTACATACATTGAGATGAGTTCGTCTATATAAAGAAATGGGAAGGAAGATGATTGTCAACGAATATTGGTGGTGTAGAAATAGGGGCTCAGAAAAACAAAATTAAACTTCTTCATTTTTGTGATCATTATTAAAATAATCTTATCTCTGTTGAGCGCTCCAGTTGGTGAGTTGGTAGCGGGCTCGCCTATGAGTTTGGGTGTCGTGGGTTCGATTCCCACCAGAGGCTCTGGTCTGCCGCTGCAAAATCTAGATAATGTCTATCTCAGGTCAAAACGCGTATGCCTTCCCCCGGGATCACTTTCCTCAACAAAATAAAAAAATGTGTATCTAAAGTTTACAAAAGTCAAAATTTGCAAACAATATTTGAAATTTGAAGGAGAGGAGATTCACGCACCAAAGCTGACACTTTAATGAAATTTGTTTAAATTGCACTTCTATAATTTCTGCCATTGCAGGGATGGTAGACTATCTAACAGTCTCCGCCTCCCGCTTTGATAACTAATCCTTTCGGCCATGCTTTCCGCGTTTCATGTGCATTAAATGTCATTTAAATTTTCTTTTGTCAACAACATATGAGCATTTATTTCCAACTTCATCCCTTCATCAATTTCAATTATTTTTGAATTTTTCCAAACATATTCAATTTAATAAGCAGCAAATCTAATGCCAAGTGATGCGAGAGAGAAAGCCACTGCGAGTGCACAGAGACACAGATGCACGCAAAAGCTCACAAAACCATTCACTTCAATTTTCCATGCAACTGACCACATATGCGTTTGTTTGGAGCAGTTCTCATGTTGTGTTCTCTTCTATTCTGGTGCTCCCCCTGCCGCAGACCTGTGTCCGGAAACCGTATAAACCTAAAACCACATTTGCTGCCTTCACCACAAAAACAGTACTTTAATGAAGCCATCTTTTGTTGCAATAACGCACAGTAGCCACACTCCGGCCAGCACTGCAATGAACGAGCGGTGTGAGTCTGCAACCGATTGTAGCTAAAATGGTGCTAAAAACAATGGGTTTCAGAATGACGTTTATCGGCTCCATTTGTAATGGGAATGATGCATTCATTAGACATTTTATCTATGATAATTCTAAACAAATCATACCTTCGTCTTTGGAGAATTTTTGGAAAAATTTTAAAGCCACTGACAGAACTCAAGGAATAGCAGGATTAACGAGAAAACGAGTGGAATACAAGTGTCACTAATTTGTTGACCGATAAATCCAGACTAAGCTGGGCGATTAACAACTTTTTGCCTTTCTAATAACCTGGTCCATTGCATTGGAACAGCTTATTTCATTTCATCAATAGAAATGCAGAAAATGTTGATGTACGATTAGAGAAAATCTGAATACAAAACCTGGAAACCTATATGTATGCTTACAATAAGGGTAAGTTTTCAGAATAGACTCTATATATACATGTACTGAGTCCACAACTCTAACAATGTTCGTAACCAGAGGGACTCGACAAGGAGGAGTACTGTCTCCATTAATTTGGAACCTAGCGGTGAATGAAATCCTGCTAGATCTAGAACGTTGTGGCGACCCAATTCCTGTTTGGCCAAGGATCGCCAACTCAGTAATAAATGTATCAACCATTTGCCTTATTCAAACAAATTTATTAAAGATTTATTGAAACGATTTTTAACATTACACCAAATTTCCATAACTATGTTTTAATCAAATTATTGGATGTTTAATTAATTGAGCTCGAGGTCAGGTCAATTAATTAAACTTCCAATAACTTAACAGATAGAAAGGTCGAATACGAAAACATATAATAAAATCTTTGTGTTCATTTCAACGCCACTTTTGTCGGAGTGCTATGAACACTTTTGTCGGCGCACGTATGACATTCGTGCGCCTTCGTTGGTGGAACTTTATCGGCTCAGCCGATCAGCCGCCGCCGCCGATCGCTATTTTTCAATGCGCTGCCGCCGCCGCTAATTTTGATCGGTATCGACTTCCTATATAGTCCCTATACTTCAAGTAGTCCACTATGGCGATCTTCCTTGATATTGAAAGGGCTTTTAGCAACATTCACGGTAATTGAGGCGCTGTCGCATTTAAGGCTAAACAATGGCTTCATCAGACTAATTCAGCATTTGCTCTGCAGAAGATGCATGAAAGCATGTCTCAGGGTCACAACTCTAAAGAGCTTTTTTAAACAGAGGGACTTCACAACGAGGATTATTGTCTCCATTATCCTCCTTCCTATTGAAAGGTCTGGGGAGACTTTTAAAATCTTTCATTAGAGAGAACCTGAATGCAAAACACCTGTCGAGAAACCAAGATACCTACAGCAAGGGAAATTCTGTAAAATCTTCCCTGCGCCAACTATCAAATCTCCCCTACATTTCAAGGAATCCCCTATAGTGGCCTTTCTTGACATACGAGGGCGGTCCCAAAATAAGCCAACCAAATGGCTGCCTCGGCTGGACATGCAGTAGTCATTTCCTATCATGCAGCTGTATTTCACCAATGGCTTCACGAATATTGTCCTTTAAAGCTTCAATTGTCTCTGGCTTGTCGGCGTAACACTTATCTTTGAGGGCACCCCACAAATAATAGTGCAACGGTGTCAAATCGCAGCTCCGAGGTGGCCAAACGACATCAGCTCTGCATCTGATAATGCGATCTGCAAACTGCAACATTACGATGATTTTCAAAGTAATGTCGCAATATTTCCCAGCGTTGTTCAAGCGTATACACAACCATATTCGTTCAGCGGAAGGATAAAACTAATTATCTGTCAAATCAGACATGAGCTAAGTGTTACCATTCACGAAATAAGCACTAGTTGAAAAAAAACGTTAGATGGCGGACCCTTTATATACCAAAAATGTTAAAAAAATGCCAGATGTGTCTTGAAATCATTATTTTACCGTACATTCTAATGATCTCACTATTGAAATGACACGTTCAGCGGGTTCTATAAACTATAAATTATAAGATTATATAAAAATTTCCGCAGTTTTAATGTGTTGAAATTGTTGTGTAAAGTCAGCAACAGACGAATTTCTAGTTCTTGGATGAACCATTAAGTATTTAATTCCAATAAGGGCTATTTTAATGTCGTTAAATATTCCTCTTTCTTTAATATATTTCGATTTTTCTGATTACTATGCAAACTTAAGTAAAAACATGCAAATTCACGTCATCCTGAAACACTGCTTCAATTTTTTGTAACGTCCGCAACGGAACTTTCGCCGCGAACATCGCATTCATCGAAAGTATTTAGATACATATTTAAATGTCGTTTCAAAGTACTCGGAAATAATTGTTGTTGCTGAAGGTTATATGAAAATATTGCATTCAGAACCCCAACGGGAAGAACATTACTAAAACAAAATGCGGACGAATGTAACGTCCGCAACCCAGGATTTGCCCATATGTTTTAAATTTCAAGGCGCCACGTTGTTTAGTTTTTTTATACCCTCACTTTAGTGATAGGAGGATACATATCATTTGCTAAGGACCAGAATCGTAACACATCGAAGGAGTGGTCTAAGTCCCTAAGTATGTTCGGCGGATATTAGTTTTGGGACATTTTAAGACAGATCGTCCGTCTGTATGTCTGTCTGCTGGCTAGTGCGCACGATAACTCTTGAAAGGAGTAACCATGGACTTAAAATTTAGCATGCAATAATTTTTTTTCTGTCTCCGGCTAAGTTCGAAGATGGGCCATATTGGTCCACTCCTTCTAGTACCTCCCCCACAAAGGTTTAACATTTAGTAAAATATTGAATCTTTAACAACTTCTTATTCGAATCTTTTGAAATTCCATAAAAGTTGAAATTCTTTTGAAGTTGCCACACCCCTTTTAGTACCACCCACACAAATGAACCATTTTGCACCAAAAGTCAACAGCTTATAACATTTATACCAGTGCATAAAAATACTTGAAATTTTGTCCAGTGTAATGCTTTTATAGTACCTACACTCCAGTGAAATATGGGCGTTATGCCTATGGACTGTCTATGGACTTAATGTCACTTTGGTCTTCGTAACCGGTTTCGGACATACCCAAGAGAAGAAAAAATTTATTCCCAGCCAAAGGCCGTCCACGTATGGACACTATGATCCGCGTAGCCGTCTTTGGACACGCCACAAAGGAGAAAATCTTTATCCCCGGCCGAAGGCGGCAACGTAGAAACCCTTTTGTCCACGTAGCCGACTTTGGACACTTCCATAACTCGAACGTTGTCTTCAGTGACCACTTACAGACTAAATGATCGTCACTATATACATATATGGATGTAGTGGCACCGTTTTTGTGAACATTGTTACACTTTGAAAAGTGACACTAATTCCATGCACCTTATAAAACATTTGATGATGCGAAAGTTGTGAGCAAGATGGGTGCCGCGTTTGCTCACAATCAAGAAACTGCTTCAGTTCACACAACCACTATTGCGATGGCCAAAATCAATGAATTAATGTTTGAATTGCTTTAGCACGCACCTTATTCGCTGTATTTAGCTTCCTCGGATTATTTTTTGTTTACAAACTTGAATGAATGGGTGGAGGCTATTTGTTTCCAGCAATGAATAGGTGGAGGCTATTTTCTGGAGCTAAACAGTACTTACTATAAGTAGGCTATTGAAAATCACTGGAAAACAGGTGTATCGAGCTAAGAGGAGATTATGTTGAGAAATAAAGAAAAAAATTTCCCATATGTGTTATTTTTTCTTTGTTAGGTCGGCTTGAAGAAGGGTCCGCCCTCGTAGTAGGGGATTTTAACAACATTCACTCGGACTTTAGCTTTATTGGACTAATCCAACGCCTGCTTAACAGAAGATGCATAACAGCAAGTCTTGGGTCCACTACTCTAACAAGGTTTGTGAAAAGAAGGACTCCACAGGGAGGAGTACTACCTCCACTACTTTTGAATCTAGCGGTGAAGGGAATCCTGTTATATCTAGAACGTTGTTGTGGCTGCAAATTTGCGGCAATTTCGAAAACGTTCTCAGAGAAATCCTACAGGTGGCTCTGAAGTAGTTGGCTAGATCTTCCAGAAGCAGCGGTATGGGCGTTAGGTGGCTGACATTTGGTATAGATACTTCTTATAGCTGCAAGTAAATTGGGATTGAAAATTGGCAATATCGGTCCATATTTTGATATAGCCCCCGCATATAGAATCTATCCGATTTGATTTCTTAAAGCCATAGAGACAACAAATGTCAAACGATCAGGCTGAAAATTGGTAACTGGGGTTAATTTATACTCTTAAACCTTCGCACGAACAATGGAAGCCATATGTCCATGTTATGATATAGCCCCATACAAATGTCCCTCTAGATTTTACTTCTTAACGCAACAAAAACCAAAAATTTTAAACGAACCGGGCTGAAGTTTGGTAATTCGACTTTATTTGAGCCCACATCCATTCACATGCTATCCATGGTGGAGGATATATAAGATGCGGCATGGCCAAACTTAACGCCTTTACATGTTTCTATTTCATTCGCTTTCAGAGTGCCTTCTCCATGCATGTATGCGCTGGTCGACTTCTTCTCTCCTGCGACTGCCCTGAGGATTCCACTGGATGCCAGTTCTGGCAAAACCGTGATGTGGTTTACGAAGGGTGTGGCCTAGCCAAGTCCATTTGGGCCTACGAATTTGAAAAGCTATAGGAGCTTGCTGTGCCTCATTCCACAAATTGTTTTGTGATATAGTTTGTGGCCTGAATATTCAAAGGGTTCTTCGAAGACATTTGTTTGTAAAGTTTTAGAAAGCCTGCATATCACGTATGGATGCATTTCACATCCATATAACAGATAGCGCATTTGAATTAAAATGTTTTTTTTTCAGGTAGCCAAACGAGAGATGGACAGAAATCGAAACATGTAGGGTACCTATACAAATCTGGACAAAATACATCCTGAAAAGGTAAAAAGATCTCCCCACACTAGAGAGGAAAAGACTGCAGACATTATATCTGTTCTGGCGGGGCACTGCCTGATTGGTGAACAAGTCAGAAGGTTAGGCTACTGTCCTCCATTGAGTAAACGACCTCTGGATATTAGGGTCGGCTCTTCAAGGAAGTCTGATAGATATTTTGGGTACCCATATTCGAATTATTGATAACTTTGTGTATTAAACAAGTTGGTTTCGAATTGGAGCCTTTAGTAGCACTAGGGACCTCAGTTGGTCTATGTGATCTAGTAACTCCGGCTGTCCCCCTAACCTTAACCTATCCTAAACCTAAAATCTCAACAAAACTTTGATATTTGATCGAACTTGAGACCTTCTGATAATTATACCCAACACCACACAGTGGTACCGAGTATTGTGACTTTGTGCATATGTTTGTAACGCTTAAAAGGCAAAGGATAGACCCACTGTTTATTATACCGATCGGCATAGAATCACTTTTTGAGTCGATTTGGTCATGTCCGTCTGTCTGTCTCGGTAGTCCATGTATTCCTATTATCAATGTGCAGGTCGTAAATATAAAGCTATCGTCGATACATGCTTTCTTTTTGCATCGACTGTTTACATTACATCGACATTGTCGACCACAATTTTTAGTTGAACGAACAGCATATGTTTGAACTTACTACAACTTCTCTCACACCAGCTATTCCTAATGCAATGTACTAGCATTATCTACCCCATGCGACGACTCCAGGAATATAAGTAAATTTAGACGAAACTATTGAAGCTAAAGTTTATAATAATAATAATATTTTCCATTTTAGCCCTTTACTGATTATTGAAACGATGTCGACTACGACAACCAACACCATCATCACCACCACAGAGCTCTAACTTCTTTTTTCAATTTATTTTTCTATTTATCTGAATGAAGTTGCGTAGTGTTAGAAGAGGAAAGCAAAGCTGGACCACAAACAAAAATATGAAATCAACCAGCCACATTTGTTGGTTGGAATATGGACAATTTATGGAAATTCACAAAATGTAATAAGTATTAGGAGTTACAGTCTATAGCAACTGTTTATTTGGAATTTTGCCAAAATTAAAACTTTACATTAAATTTAAGGTACTCTTTTACTGCCATCCGGAGTTTATAATAGAGTAAATAATTTTCTTCTAATATTAACAATATATTGCAAAAACATTTTTTTGTCTGGTATCTAAAAACTTATTTCTTAAGCATTGTTGTCAAAAATCAAGAAGATAATTTTTTTTTGATAATTTTTAATTTCAACCAGATGTACCTTTGTTATTTTGACTATCATTTCGCAGAGAGGTGCCCCGTCTGTCATACATAATATTTATGGAAATTAAGTTGGACTAATGTGCCGATCATCATATATACAAAATAATAAAAGTTTCGGAAGAGTGGGCCACACTCTGGTACAGGGTATTGTAACTTTGTGCATTTGTTTGTGTACTAAATCTGGCGATTCATTGACTTTGGCCGTCGCAATAGTGGATGTGTGCACTGGTGCATTGTTCTAATTGTGAGCAAACACGGCACCCATCACAGCTTTCTCATCATCAAAATGTTCCATCAATATACGATGTATATCACTTTTTGAAATGCCAATGACTTCTGCTTTTTTTAACCATTTCTGGCGTGAAAACCTCAATTGGTCGACCGGTTTCTCTAGACAGCTCGTATGGCCCCGATTGAACTCTGCCAGCCAATATTCACTTTTTTCGCAATTTTAAAGTTAAAGCATTTAATAGATGCCAAATTTTTTACTAATCCCAAATATTGTTGTTTTATCGTATTGAAATGTTTGTATAACCCATATACATATGAGGACTACATATACACTATCTAAAGCTGAATCGAATTTCTTTCAACAGTAGCAGTCTTAGTTCTTGGATCAAACAAAGGAGAAGCTATATAAAGGCTACAACGACGTTTAAACAGATTTTCATTTAATCTGACAGAGCTTGTTCTTGAATGAGTAGACATTTCTCTGCCAATGTTTATTTTTTATTTTTAACCAGTAAGGAAAGGCAGAATGTCGGGCGGGCCGACTATATAATACCCTACACCCCCTAACAATGCGATAATAATTTGGAATAATTGGTATATGGGTAAGAACATATATATGTGGATTAGGGCGGGTCGATTTAAAAATCGCCCATTGCTCAGTGAAAATCGTATTACAGGGATCAAAATAAGAAACTTTGCCGAAGGAACCATACCTCTAAAACGAATTCTGATGTCCCGGAAAAAATCCCACTTTGACCCATTTAGAGTGCTCCAATCGAGTCCAAATGTATGGAACCCCCAGGGGGTGTGTCACTGGCATAGGTGGGTCGGGCCTCCAAAGTTAGTGGTGGTCGGTCATACATTTGGACTCGATTGGAGCACTCTAAATGGGTCAAAGTGGGATTTTTCAAAATTTGCCCCTATCCAAAAGTTCTACCCAAATTCCGGGACATCAGAATTCGTTGTAGAGGTATGGTTCCTTCGGCAAAGTTTCTTATTTTGATCCCTAGAATACGATTTTCACTGAGCAATGGCGACTTTTTTTTCCTCCCCACAAATCGATCCGGCCTAATGTGGGTATATCTAATTCTGAACCGATAATCGCAAAATTAAGCAATATTTGTTCCTAAATTGAGAAACACCTTTCTTTTGATTGGATACAAAATACCGTTTCTACAGCGCTTGCATGTCAAATCGGGGGTAACATTTATATGGGGGCTATATCTAAATCTGAACGGATTTCCCCAAATTTTGTATTGTATCTAAGTGTATCACGAGACTACTCTCTGTCAATTTTTGTACAAATCGGTTCAAAAATGTTGCTTATACAGTGCATATATGCCAAATCGGAGGTACCTATATATGGGAGCTATATGTAAATCTGAACGGATTTTAACCAAATTTTGCAAAGTTTCGTTGAGATCGGACCATAATTGCGACCTGTACTTTGATTACAAGAATACATCTACAGACAGACAGACAGACGGATATAGCTAAATCGACTCAGAAAGTGATTACAAGTCGATCGGTATAATAAACAATGGGTCTATCTCTTCTCCTTTTGGGTGTTACAAACAAATGCTCAAAGTCATAATACCCTGTACCACAGTGTGGTGTAGGGTATAAAAACGACCACCCATAAAAAAGGGGATATATCTAAATCGAAACTGTTTCGACCAATTTCAACATGGAAAGTTCTTGAGTCAAAAAAAAGATATTTCCAAATTGTGTAATAATCGGAGCATAATTGCGACCTACGAGTATACTTTGATTGCATGAATACGTCTGCACGCAAAGAAAAAATTCGTTTATGCGAAACGAAATATTAGACAACTACAATTTTCGTTTACGACGACTGAAATTTCTTTTGGTCAGAATACGAAATATTAGTTCCGGCAAAAAAGAATTGTAGTTGTCTAATATTTCGTTTCGCAAAAAGGAATTTTTTCTTTGCGTGTGCAGACAGAGGGACATAGTTGAACGTCGTTTACTCTATGCGGGACAAAGCAGGTCTTCAATGCTCTCCACTTCTTCCTCATCACGTCAGCTCCTGCATAAGTCATTGGACTCAACACCCAATATTCTGGCGTGTTCACCGATCAGGCAGTGTCTCGTCGGAACTGATACTAACGTATACAGTAATTTCCTCTCCAGTGCGAAAATATTACGAAGCCTTATAAACTAAAATTGTGTCTGAAATTAATAACCTCTTTGTTTACCCAGCAAACATTGTGGCTGAATATTTCGATAACGCGACGTCACAGGAAAAAACACCTAATGTCATTTCATTTACCGAGCAGAAAATTAAATTGGTTAAGTTGGTTTCATTGAGGATAAGTTTTTAAAGAGAATTTTGAATTCACAATGTTATTATTAAACAAGCTTCAATCCTCCTCCCGGCAAATGGCATTTTTCGGCATATGACGACAGCAGTCGCTAATTACGCTCTTCCCAATTGTACGCTCTTACGGTCTTTACTTACGTTCTACCTTAATTTTATTTAATTAATTGTAAGGTGGGGGTAAGTGATTATTATTCAGCATCTGGTATGCTTGAGTGGAAGAACTTTCCTCCAATGACATTTCTGTGTAAAAATAATTCGAAGGACGATCAAACTATAAGCAGTTACTACTTTTGAATTTAGCTTCAGATTATTTGGTAAAGGTAATCAAAACTAATGTTAATTTCGATTCCGAAAAAAATTTTACCCCATCGACGCCAAATTCTGAGAAATATTTGCCCTTTTTAGGTGGGACTGGTATAGTACCACGAGTTAAAGTTAACACCTATTCCAAAATTCCAATATGTGGAACAAAATTCATGTTTCCGCGAAAAGGGCAACAAAAATGTTGTACTTTTTTGCAGAAACGAAATGGCTCTAAGTTATTTATAGTATAATCAGAAGCCAGCCTTCTCATCAAGCTTCTATATAGATGTGAAGATAGTTTTAATTTCCTAAACAAATATGTACGATATTTGGGGTATAACAAAAAACTACTTTTATTGTACTACGATTACATGACGTACTGGCAACGCCACTCCTCCTCATCACCAAAATGCATTATTGTTACTTAAGTAAATAGACTACAAAAAATCATGTCTTTAGTTTAATTACATATACACTGTAATTAATATATTAAATAATGTTAATGAAGTTTTGTCAGAACTCTCTTCATTCTATACGTAATAACCTTAAGCGAAATAATATAAAATTGCACTAATTGCAAGTGAATTTTCTCCTAAATTAACTGCACAAAACTGAAGAAGGCGAGAGAGAGAGAGGAAAATGGAGAAGGGTGTGCAGTGCACGAGGACAGAGGACCCTCCCTACGATAAACGCTTTTGTGTGGACATCGTACAGTAAGTAATTACAAACTCACACTGCGTCACGCACAAACATGCTGCAGGATAACAATCTAAAATATCTGCTACAACAAGGATCTCAATGCATGACTGAGTATGTTCTCGAGTGGCTATGTAGGTATGCCAGGATGTTTTCTGCGTGTGTACTTAACTGAAAGGACTCCTATCGAGCAAAGCAAAGGATGTCAGAATCCACTGAGCAGCCGATGGATTCAAGCAAATATTAGAACAGAATTAAGCAACTAAACGAGAACTAAATACCCTTTACATACACTTGAGTGGGTGTGTTTATGAGACTGGGCGGCGGCAGAATTGGGCGTCTCGTCTAAGTTTGTGCTCAAGTGTGTTGGTGTATGAAGGTTTTCTAACTGGGTGGATACTAGTTTTAGGGAAACTGCTTTTTCAGTTTAATCGCAATTTTAATAACAACATATTTCCGAACATGGATATATGTATGTATGTAGTAGTTTTGGGTAATGAGGCTACGTCGTCAGTATGTAAAATGTTGCTGGAGGTAGACAAAAAATCATAATAATTATTTGTTTTAAGTTGTACGAATATTCCGTATACGAGTATTCCTCTGATCCAACTGACTTCAATGGAAGAGGGTACTATGTATGAACATTTGCTGAGCCATATCCCATCAATACAGTGGGGTAGTATCACACAAAAACTAGTAAGGAAAGGCAGTATGACGGGACAAACTATATGACAAGATAGGATAGGATAGGATGGGATAGGATAGGATAGGATAGGATAGGATAGGATAGGATAGGATAGGATAGGATAGGATAGGATAGGATAGGATAGGATAGGATAGGATAGGATAGGATAGGATAGGATAGGATAGGATAGGATAGGATAGGATAGGATAGGATAGGATAGGATAGGATAGGATAGGATAGGATAGGATAGGATAGGATAGGATAGGATAGGATAGGATAGGATAGGATAGGATAGGATAGGATAGGATAGGATAGGATAGGATAGGATAGGATAGGATAGGATAGGATAGGATAGGATAGGATAGGATAGGATAGGATAGGATAGGATAGGATAGGATAGGATAGGATAGGATAGGATAGGATAGGATAGGATAGGATAGGATAGGATAGGATAGGATAGGATAGGATAGGATAGGATAGGATAGGATAGGATAGGATAGGATAGGATAGGATAGGATAGGATAGGATAGGATAGGATAGGATAGGATAGGATAGGATAGGATAGGATAGGATAGGATAGGATAGGATAGGATAGGATAGGATAGGATAGGATAGGATAGGATAGGATAGGATAGGATAGGATAGGATAGGATAGGATAGGATAGGATAGGATAGGATAGGATAGGATAGGATAGGATACGATACGATACGATACGATACGATACGATACGATACGATACGAGTATATCAAGACGTCAATGCGGAACAGGAACAAAATAGGCGATTAATTGTAACGTGACAAAACTCTTTTATTTTTGTCCGTACATTTATTCATATATATTTCATTATTATTTTCATACGAATTATCTATAAGTGCCAAGAAGGCCCCATATGTAAGATAAGGCCCCATATATAAGAAAAGGCCCCATATATAAGAAAAGGCCCCTCTCATAAAAACTCAGTGACAAAGCTCTAGTGGTATGACCAACATGAATTCAATGTGTCAAAATATATATTAATAACTCGCCTTTGTTTATAATTCTCGTTCAGTTTATATACACATGAATACTTAATGTTTGATCTGGTCGATCACTAGGTGTGGAGTTCTGGAGTTAGAGTTAGACGGACCAAAGTAGATGTGTGGCCCGACCGCAGTCGGAAAAATTTGTCTTAAGTTAACACCAGAAATTCACCCCTGCGATTTGTTCGCTTCCGCGATTAGCTCGCTTCCGCGATTCGTTCGCTTCCGCGACCAGTTCGCAATACAATTAGTTTTAAGCCGTAGTTAGTTTATACGGGATTCGTTCGCTTCCGCGACCAGTTCGCATATACAATTAGTTTTAAGCCGTAGTTAGTCGAGGCGCGACTCGTTCAAACACTCCTAGATATAAGCCGTAGTTAGTTGATACGCGATTCGTTCGCTTCCTCGATTCCGCGATTAGTCCGCTTCCGCGATTAGTTCGCTTCCACGATTCGTTCGCTTCCGCGATTAGTTCGCTTCCGTGATTCGTTCGCTTCACCCACTGAATTGTATTTTACTTAACTGTAGTTAGTTGATACGCGATTCGTTCGCTTCCGCGATTAGTTCGCTTCCGCGATTAGTTCGCTTCCGGGATTAGTTCGCTTCCGCGATTAGTTCGCTTCCGCGATTAGTTCGCTTCCGCGATTAGTTCGCTTCCACGATTAGTTCGCTTCCGTGATTCGTTCGCTTCACCCACTGAATTGTATTTTACTTAACTGTTAAGTTACAATAAGGGTCCATTAGATATAAGATAGTTTATGTATTCAACGAATCCAAAAACCCCGTTACATAATGCTCCCCAATTCTTTTTCGTATCCACAGCTAAGTCACAACAAACATTTTAGAAGGATTAGGCGTTACTTTACATCATCCCTCTAATCGGAAGTAATGCACATTAACACATCAGTCCTAGTGTTCTCCTACAAATAGCTCACATACGTATACATATAATGAAAAAATATGTTATATAACCTACAACTTTTGTGCAAAGCCAAAGAGCTTCAAAGGGATTTATCTTAGATTCCAAACAAAACTAAACAAAAATGTGGTTGCGAGACGTGGACGTAGAGTTCGGTTGTCTATAACTCGTATCCTTCTACCAAAAGCTCTCTGCCCGACAACGATAGTGGTTTCTTTGACACCAACTTGGAAACATTATATAAAAAGCAAAAAAGAACACACGTTTTCCATCCGGTACCACAGTTTTCGGGTAAACTAAAACATTGTGTTATTTTAATTTTGGAACAAAAAAATGTTTTACACTTGCACAACGCACAATTAAAACCACAAAATTTTGCATAAAACAAAAGTTTCCTGTGAAACAAAGCAAATGGCATTCTTCTCCCCATGGAAAGGATGAATGCTTCGCACACACAGCCATTTAGCAGAAAGAATAGTTTTGCTCACCTTAGGGTCTTTTCAAGGAGATAGGATATACTATCTGCGCTGCTTAGTTTCGGGCGGGGATAAAAAGAGAATTTAGTTTCGTTGCTTTAATTTGAGACTGCATGCGGTTTGGGTTGCGTAATTAACGAAGCAATTTTGTTGAATGTATAAAAGCTTTAAAATTTATTTAATTTATTGAAAATATTTGAATAATTTCAGAATTTTTTTTGGATAAATAGATTTATAAGCTTAAATTGTAACCATACCCAAAATACCAACTCAAAAAACCTTAATATTTGCTAAGATACAATGGTTAAGTGCTACCTATAGTTTACTAAAAGATAAAGATGTCGATTTTCATACCTCTTACACTAATTATTTTTCCATGCGTATTTTTTTATCCATAACTTATAACATATACGCAGAAAAAAATCAAATAAAAAATAATGTATTATACTTCTAGCAAATACCTTGGGATCCTTGGATCATGCAACTCTACTCCCTCCATAGAAGACTGGCAGAATAATAGAATATTTTACGGCAACTTAAATGTTTATACTGATGGATCAAAAATGACAAATGGCACACGCAGTGGTGTCTTCTGCGAGGAACTAAAGATTCGAGAATCTTACAAGATAGTGGATGAGTGCAGCATACTCCAGGCTGAAATATATGAAATTCTAAAAACCGCTGAAATGCTATCGATGTGGCCGCAATACAGCAGTGATATCAGGATTTTCATTGATAGCCAAGTGGCAATAAAGGAGGAATTAAGGATTCTCACTGAACAGCATAATATTATTCAGGAAATTATGAAGCGAATGTATTAGCTAAGAATGGAACACGCCTTACAGGGGACGTTGTTTCGCATGTTTTACCGCCTTGTCGTATTATTTTCCAGAATCAAAGGCAAGAGTAAGGTGAAATGGCAGAGGCGGTGGGTGACCTCCACAGGCTGTGAACAGACCAAACTACTGTGGGACGCAAGGTCTACGAGAAATGCAGAATACTTGTTGATGATGAAGAGAGATGAGTTGAGTGCAGTCATTGGCATGATAACTGGACATAATACACTGGAAAAACACATGGCAACCCAGCAAAATTTCTCATTACCAAATAATCCGACGAGTAAGCAAAGTTCGATAATGGTAAGTACTTATTATATAGCCACTTTTCCCATTATTTTAACATGGGGATGTCATTGGAGGGAAGTACTTCCCAAAAGCATATAATAAAGTAGCATAATAAGTATTTATTTGTAGCATAGGCATACCACATAAATTTTAAGTACTTGAATAATGCATTATCAATAAGTTACAAAATACGTAGTAGATATGGTAGATATGTAGAGATGGCCATTTAAAGTAATTTTGTGCATATTGTCGCGCATAGTTCGAATTTCTGAACCCAAACCTCCATGTGAAAAATTCTTCAATGGTCTAACATCATACGATACCCAGCAAAATTTTGGTAAGTACCTGTCACTATTCCCTGCATTACCAAATAATGACATCTCATTATTCGCTGCATTACTTTCGGCTTATTAATAATGACTTACCAATAACAACAGAAATAAGTAATTTTTTGCTATCAAAATCATTTTGGCAATTTTTGAATAATACATATCTATTACTTATTTTATAACTTATTGGTAATGCATTATTCAAGTACTTAAAATCGTGAAAATATAAGCACATATTTATGTGGTATGCCTATGCTACAAATAAGTACTTATTATGCTACTTTATTGTATGCTTTTGGGAAGTACTTTCCTCCAATGACATCCCCATGTTAAAATAATCAGAAAAGTGGCTAAATAATAAGTACTTACCATTATCGAACTTTACTTACTCGTCGGATTATTTGGTAATGAGAAATTTTGCTGGGTTTGCTTACTCGTCGGATTATTTGGTAATGAGAAAATTTGCTGGGTATACGTAAATATTTTTGGTATTTTCATTCAATTTGCACGTATTTTAGGAAAACTTGTTGGAAATAAATAAATCTTCTACAATAACCCACATATGTATAGCCAAAATTGCATTGTACTAAAATTTGCCAAAAATTATTTTGATAAAAAAATCACTTATTTCTGTTATTATTGGTAAGTCATTATTAATAAGCCAAAAGTAATTCAGCGAATAATGAGATGTCATTATTTGGTAATGCAGGGAATAATGGCAGGTACTTACCAAGATTTTGATGGGGAGAATCGGAATCTGAAATTAAGACATATGTAGTTGGTGCGCGAAGACTGACTATTCGGAAGATAGTTATCATTTTCTTTGTCAGTGCCTGGCCTTAAGCAATAGGAGGAACAAGATACTCGGCTCATTCTTCTGTCAGACATTGACGAAAATTCGAGGTACCGAATCAGGCAAAATTTTGGATTTTTTAAAGGCATCAGGATGGCATCCTTAACGACGCAAACGGTTACCAGACGTGGTAGAGATCTGGAGAATTTAACGCTATACTGGGACATCGAAACAACACCCTTTATAAAGAAAGTGCTCTTCTAAGACGACTTACACGATTTACTTTAAATTACTGGAAGAAGAGAAGAAACAGAACCTGAGGAATAACAATGGATCAAACCTGGTCCAAGTATTAGGCATCAGACAGAATCTGGTGTCTTCCTCCCACAACTTAACCTAACTCCACTCTGCCAAATTCCATAAATATCGGATTTAAAATATAGCTTCTGTATTATTTTGAAATTTAGCTGAACTTGGCTTGATTGAAAAATGTCCACGGCTCTAATTTTCTTTCATTGTGATCAAATGCGGCACCAATTTTGCTCATAGCTTTCGCATCTTCAAATTTTCCGTAAATTTTCAACTATCTCAGACGATGATCATCCAATACCATTTTGTCGATTTTCTTAACCGTTTCTGTCGTGAAAACTTCTATTTTTCGACCATTACGTAAACGAAGGAGCAGACTCACCAAGATTGGAAACTAGCTAGACTTTAATATTGAATTTACTCTTATTCAACAACTTTGATGTTCATTTGATATTTGCCGATTTTACATACCAATATTGTCTAAATCGAAACGAGGTTTATTTAATTATGAATTAAATTTGTCAAAGAATCATTCTCATTCAACAACTATGATCGTCATTTGACATTTACCGAATAGGCATCCCCTAAATCACAAATTATCCTTTCAACAAGTTTATCTTGTCCCGCATTGGAATATTGTAGGGTTACATTAGGTACACATTATCCACGTGTCATCCACACTTCGTAGCCGAGTCACACACCCTTTTAACCGCTTAAGTACTTTGAGGTGACCTTTTCATTCTCAAATGGGATAAACTTGTTTGTTTGCTTGGGATAGGAGGGCAAAGATCACAACCCTTTTTGAGTTATTTGTCTAAGGTGTTGTCGGATTTAAACAATTAAGGAACTAGAGAGGTATTAAATATCCCAAATGGGGACACAGGGGTTTGTGTAATTTGGTTGATAATTATCATTATAAATAAACAAGTCTTCCATCGATAATTATACATAGAAATAACAAAAAAATCCCTTCAAAATTATATCTCGATATTAAATTACATTTTCTTTTTTGTAATATTAAATTTAAATTGTAGTAAATTCATTAATTATGTTCATATCGTACTGAAAAACCATTCTAAACAATAATTTGTGACTCATGATAGAAATCGGGAAAAATTTAACTCACAATCCTAAGAAGTTTTCTTCAGCTGTTCCTTGAGTTATTACTTCTACACTTCTAAAATCTCCAACCTTAATTAAGTTTGTTCTTCTTATTTTTTTCGAAACTAGTAAAACATCTTTTGGTTCCCAAGAAACAACATTTTTCTGGGTAGGCAAACACAAATTGGAAGAAATTTTCTTAGAACTCATCTTAGAAAAATATTCCAAAATTTGTGTAGAAAATTCACCCCAAATTATCAAAGCTTAGTAGATAACTGCAATAGCTTAACATTTACATTAGAACACACAGGGGTGAAGAAGGTGAGGTTCATATCCCTATGATAGCCTTAAAAGCATCAGCATCCCCTTCTACTTAAATATGAGAACTCGTTGCTGATGATGATGATGACGATGTTCATCCTTATCATGATGTTCCTGGTGATGTTTGTCGCGATCTGATGATCATCATCATCCAAAAAACACACACAATAGAGACTAGTTTCATTTTTCTGTAGTCTATTGTTGGCTTTGCCTGAATCATGTGACAGACAACAAAAGGTTAAGAATGAAATGTTTAAAAATTAGAAAACTTATTCTATTCCGCTTTTTTAGGTGAGATTTAATAAAACCGAGTGGACATGGATATTAGAAAAAAACTGGTTCCCTAATGAACATAGACTCAAATAGACAAGGGAGTGTTGTATAGGAATTGGAAGAAAAATTGATAATTTTTTGCATGATCATTTAGTTGAGACAAACGCGCGAACGGGTTAACATTTGAGCGAATAAAGCGCGAAAAGCGTATATCGGTTTAGCAACAAGTTTTCATATCGATCAAGCGGGCGGATGTGAAGAGAGTGAGTTTTTTAGATTTTCAATATTGCAGAAAATATGAAGTGATTGATTAAGAATATAGTGTGGAGAATGTTTTGTTATTTAGGCAGAAATCGAGAGGAATAATATCAGTTTATCTATACCAAGTGTGAAGAATATAATTACAACATGCAACAGTAATTTTGTCAAAGTGATGTGAATAATATTATTTAGTGTTCTGAACTCGAAAATATGTATATTCGTTAATTTTGCAAATTAAAATTTTCGCCCATGGTACATTTATTATTTGGACTATTATTTTGGAAGCAGACGTTCAATCTGCTCACGTAATACATCTGATTAAAAGTAGAAAAAATCCATAATTTGTTATTCAAACATACCTTGAAAAAGACATTTCGTCCAAAGGAAATGAATATATTTTGGCATAAATGGCTTTCTCAAATCGAAAAACTTAAAAAAATTTAAGAAAGTTCAGCCGGGCAAAACCGACTTAAGAATCCCCTCACTTCGGTCCCAAAAAAATATTCGTACATTTATTTATTTTTTCGTTAGAATGAAATTATTGCATATAATTACTTTAAAGTTTGTACTGGTATTAAAGTTATATGCTGTTAACTTTTGGTACAAAATGGTCCATTTGTGTGGGAGGTCCCAAAAGGGACATGTTAATGAGACCCATTTTTCACTGACTATTGGTACTGTAGAAGCATAACCCTGTACGAAGTTTCAAGTATTTTAATGTACCTTAAAGGTTATCAGGACAGAAATAGGCACCTGAGAAGGTCAAAATATCTCCTCGCACTAGAGAGGAAACGATTGTCTACGTTAGTACAGGTTCTGACGGGACACTGCTTGATCGGCGAACACGCCAAAAGATTGGGTATTGAGTCCAATGACTTCTGCCGAAGCTGTGGAGATGAGGAAGAAGTGGAGAGCATTGAGCACTTGCTTTGCGACTGTCCCGCTTTGAGTAAACGACGACTGGATATACTGGGGTCGGCCTTTTTAGGCAGCCTAACAGATCTTTCCAGTACTGATATTCGGACTATCGATAAATTTATATATCAAACAGGTTGGTTTCGATGAGGGGCATTTCAGCCCGTGGTAACACTAGGGACCTAAACTGGTCTATGTGAGCTTGTAAAAAAATACGGCTGCCACCCTAACCTAAACCTAAAGGTTATCAGCTGTTATTTTTTGGTGCAATATGGTCCATTTGTGTGGGAGGTACCAAACGGGGCGTGGCAAGTTCGCCAAGTTTTCTCAAGGTGATAGCGACTGATAAACCAATACAATGTGTGGAATTTCAGAAGATTCGAGTAATTAGTATGTAAGTTATTAAAGAATCAATATTTCACTAAATGTTAACTAGAAGGAGATGGAAAAAAATATTACCGCATACCAAATTTAAAGACGGATGGACATTGCTCAAATGATTCAAATCGAATTTCCATCAAACATACTTAAGGTCTTAGGTTACTCCTTCGACAAATGATATAGGGTATATATTACGATTAACCCAATCTACGTAAAAATAGTGAATTAGATACAGTAGAAATTGAAAAGATTGATTTTTTAAGCCATTTTTATCCCCTCACCTAAGAGAGGAGTGTATATATCATTTGCTACGAGCCAATGTGTAACACGTCGAATACGTGACCTAAGACCTTAAGTATGTTTGGCGGATATCCGTTTTGGGTAATTTTAAGTAGAATGAGCAATGTCCTTGATTGACTTCAAATTTGGTATGTGGTAATATTTTCTTCTACCTCCGGCTAAGTTCGAAGATGGCCCATATTGTTTCACTCCTTCTAGTACCTCCCCCACAAGGGGTTAGCGTTTAATGAAATATTGATTATTTAATAACTTCTATACTACTTATAGGAATCCTTTGAAATTATACACATAGTATTAGTTTATTAGTCACTATTACTCCAAGAAAAATGGGCGAAGTTTCCACGCCCCTTTTGGTACCTCCCACACAAATGGACAATTTTGAACCAAAAGTTAACAGCTTATAACATTAATACCAGTGCATATAAATACTTGAAATTTTGTACAGTGTAATGCTTTTATAGTACCTAGAGTCCAGAGAAAAATGGGCATTATTGACAAGCCCCTTTCGGTACCTCCCACACAAATTGACCTTTTTGTACCAAAAGTTGTCAGCATTTACTTTAATACCAGAGCATACAAATACTTGAAATTTCGTACAGTGCAATGCTTTTATAGTTTATAGTATAGGAAAGTGGCCGTTATTGGCATGTCCCTTTTGGTACCCCCCACACAAATGGACCATTTTACATTTAAAGCAGCTTAACTTTAACTGTACAGCTTATAACTTTAATACCAGTACATAGTTTAAAGTTATTAAATGCAATTTAAATTGATAATAATTTAATTAAAACAAAAAAATGAATAAATTTACTAACATTTTTTTGGAAAGTTGAGGGGATTCATATGTCGGTTTGCCCGTCTGAACTTTCTTACTTGTTTATATTTTTGATGAACCACATTATACTATACAACAAATTTTTTTTTGTATCCGAGACCTAAAAGCTTTTTCTTTTTATAGGCATACTATTTTAGGAAACCAAAATACAAAATAAATTTTATAGTAATGATTTTTTTCTTTCTAAACTTCAAATTTCCATGGAAGGTACCTTTAGTATTTGGACCATATTTTTTGAAGTATAAGCTCGATAAAGCCGGCATACCATTCAAGCTAAAGGAAACTATGAAGGCTAAACATGCTGAAAACTCCAGTTTCGCGTAGAAACGGAAGATTGCTAAAATGTCGATAGAAAAATGATGTTTGTTTTCCTAATGATAATATTCTGACAAACAATTTTGATTTTATAGCGCTTAGGTTCAAAATATGGATATACGTTTTCACCGTTATGGATATACGTATTTTACTAGTTTTCAGGAGAAACAAAAAACCGTGTCAAATCGCGATATATTTAATATATAATATATATATATAGGATATTTTGTTTGGAGCATTTTAAATATTAATAAAATAAATAAATTATATATACATAGGAGTTTTGATATCGCGGTAAAAACAATTTTTAACCAAAAAAACCGAACTTAATTACATTGAATCGTGGAAATTTTAAACTATAGCATAATTTCCCATAGATATAAACATTTGTAAGACTCTTCGTAATGTCCGCGATATTTGCAATATTATTCTATAGCGAAATTGCTGTAATCCAAAAACTCGATCTACACCGTTAAATTTTTACAAACATATTATAGTGAATTTAATAAAATGAATGTATTAACATTCTATGATCTCTGAGCGATAGATTGGCACCAGCATTACCGCCGCAAACATCACGCGACGAACAAATTTCGAACAAAAAACAATTAAGTTCAGAATTATTTTACTATATAATGCTATTATCACGCGCACGGTCAGTCACAGGAAAAAGTGGTCAAAGAAAGTTTGGGAGATATTAAAAACGACTACAACTCTTTATACCCTCACTTTAGTGTGACGAGGGTATATATCATTTGCTACGGAAAAAAGTGTAACACGTCGAAGGAGTGACCTAAGACCCGAAGTATGTTCGGAGGAAATCCGTTTTGGGTCATTTTAAGTCGAATGAGCAATGTCCGTCCGTCTGTCTGTCTGTCTGTCTGCTGGCTGGTGCGCACGATAACTCTCGAAAGGAGTAACCGATTGACCTAAAATTTGGTATGTGGTAATATTTTTTTCGAAGATGGGCCATATTGGTCCACTCCTTCTAGTACCTCCCTCACAAAGGGTTAAAATGTTGTGAAATATTGATTCTTTAATAACTGCTATACTAATTATTCGAATCTTTTGAAATTCCACACATAGTATTAGCTTATTAGCCGCTATCAACTCGAGAAAAATGGGCGAAGTCGCCACGTCCCTTTTGGTACCTCCCACACAAATGCACCATTTTGCACCAAAAGTTAACAGTTTATAACATTAATAACAGTGTATAAAAATACTTGAAATTTTGTACAGTATTGTGCTTTTATATTGCCTACAGTCCAGGGAAAAATGGATGTTCTTGCCACGCCCCTTTTGGTACCTCCCACACAAAGGTACCTTTTTGCACCAAAAGTTAACAGCTTATAACATTAAAACCAGTGCATAAAAATACTTGAAATTTTGTACAGTGTAATGTTTTTATAGTGTCTATAGCCCTGTGAAAAATGGGCGTTATTGCCACGCACCTTTTTGTACCTCCCACACAAAATGCTCAAATCGTACCACAATTTAATGTCTCATAACGTTTATACCAGTGCACATAAATGCTTATAAGTCGGCACAGTGCAATGAATTTAAAGTATGTAATGTTCAGCGAAAAAAAGGTGTATTTGATAAACCCCTTCTGGTACCTCCCACACAAATTGACAGAATAATTCGAGTAATAATCAATATTACATTACTCACAAAGTGAGGGTATACCTTAGTCGGTTTACCCGACTGAAACTTTCTTACTCGTTTTTAATAAAAAAATATCATAATTTGGTAGGAAATTTAAAATGTGTCAAATCAAGATATGCCTCATACAAAGAGAAAAGCATACAAAAGTTTTAACACACTGTAAATCCTTTCCAAATTACTATACATTTTTTTGTTAAAGAAATAGTTGTAGGCCTTTCGCTTATCTCTCAAACTTTATTTGAGCACTTTTCCCTAGAAATGACCGTACGCAAGATAAAAGCACTAGATCGTAAAATAATTCCCAACTTAATTATTTTTTGATCAAAGTTTATTCGTCGACGGGTATTTATCGCGGAAATGCTGATATCAATCTATTCCTCAGGGATCATAGAACGCAAATATTGGCGGTGTAAATCGACTTTATGGATTACACAAAATTCCCAGTAAGGAAAGACAGAAAGTCTGCCGGGGCATACTATATAATACCCTACACCTCCCTAACAATGCGAAAATGGACATTACGATAAGAATTTGGCAGTGTTAATACATGTAATAAGAAAATTCTTTCTGCCGAATTTCGTACTTATCGGATATAAAATACGGTTTCTACAGCGCTTACAAGTCAAATCGGAGTTAACATATATATGGGGGCTATATCTAAATCTGATCAGATTTTCCCCGAATTTGGCAGTGTTCATTCATGTAATAAGAGAACTCTCTCTCTGCCAAATTTCGTACTAATCTTCTGATAATAAAATACAGTTTCTACAGCGCTTACATGTCAAATCGGGGATAAGATATATATATGGGGCTATATCTAAATCTGCACCGATTTTGACCAATTTCAATAGGGATCGTCCTTAGGCCAAAAAAGAGCACTGTGCTAAATTTCATCACAATCGGACCATAAATACGACCTGCACTTTGATTACAAGAATACATGGACAGACATGCGGACAGACAGATATGTAAATCTATCTGAAACGATTTTCTTCAAATTTGCCATCGTACTGTTTTTGGTCTTCTAAATTTTATAAAGGTCTGTTCAAAAATGCGCATTATAATGTCCTTTGATGCAAAATCTGAATATAGCTATATTTAAATCTGAAACGATTTTGTCAAGTAACGTTCTTTGTGTAAATGTAAACTGTTTTCGGCTCAATTTTTTTTTTCGAGACGAGAAACATTATTCGTTAATAACGAAAATTCGTAATAATTGTGCGCTCCTTATTTATGATCTTTTTATACCTCACGAGTTACAGAAAATCGGTACCAGACACGAATTTTCTCAGTATTTTCCAGTCATATTCTCTGAGATGAGTCAAGTCTGGTAATATGTCGGACCTGAAATGTAGGGATCTTGCATGTGTGAAAGCCGGGCAGTGACACAGAAAATGTTCCATCGTTTCGATGTTTTCTCTGCATGCCCTGCATTCGTCGTTTCCTGCTAGTCCTATGCGATGAAGATGTGCTTGTAAGCTTGAGTGTCCCGTTAGAACACTCATCATCTTACTATTATCGATCTTGTTTAGTTTCAGAAGACTTCTTGTTTTCTTTTCATTTGGGTCACCCCACAGTATCTTTGCAGTTGCTCCTACTGTTGCGCTATTCCACACAGTTTTGTGAGTCATCACTGTCCAGTGCTTCAACTCATTTTTCGTGGATTCGAAAGGTTTCCAATTTTTCCAAGTTTATTACTCGAAGTTCTCTGCCCTTTGAAGCCAAGCTGTTTGCCCGTTCATTTCCAATCACTCCGTTGTGTCCTGGTACCCAGCAAACACGAAATTGACTGAGTAATCATTTATCGTTCTTTTACAGTCCAACGCAGTTCCCGTCCATCCTCCTCGCTTGGACCCATCCGTGTAGCAGATGGTTCCCACTGGCGCATGGGCCAAAGTTCCACTTTCCCAGGAGCGTCTGTCTGGCACAAACGTATCACAGGTAGCTGTAAGCCGCACTTCAGGAATGCGGTTTGAATGTGACCAACTAGAGATTCTAAAATCTTCTGATGGTACGACTTGTGGTCTCGATTTATCCATTCACCCATCACTTGTAGACGTCTTGCTGTGAGGGCTGCCTCATACTTTATACGGATGTCTATTGATTGGATGTGCAGTATAGTCTCCAACGCTTTTGTTGGTGCAGTTCTAAAAGCCCCGCTTATGCCTAGACAGCACATACGTTGAATTTTTTGCAAAGGTATTACGTTGCACTTCTTGTCCATTGATATCCATTGGGATCTTCGTTTTCCTTGTAAATAGACATATTTCTGACTGGGTTAACATTTAATCCCCTTGGTTGTGCCCAGTTATATGCTATGTTAAGTGCCTTTTCAGCTCTTCTGCATAATAGATCTTGATGAGAGCCCCTACAACGTCGTCTGCATAACAGACTGGTTTAAGTCCTTCATTGGTGAGGGCTTTTAGGAGACTGTGTATCGTCGTAACCCATAGAAGAGACGATAAAATTCCCCCTGATATGACCCACAAATAATCCACCTATTCCTTAGCATATTGTTGATCCAGTATTTCAGCGCCCGGTCAACCTGAAACTCGTCTAAGGACTGGATAAGTGTATCGGTCTGTACATTGTTAAATGCGCCCTCAATGTCTAAGCAAACAGCAAGTGTATACATTTCTTTACTGAAGGACTCTTCTATGTGGTGCACTACCTCACTATTTTAGGAAACCAAAATACAAAATAAATTTTATAGTAATGATTTTTTTCTTTCTAAACTTCAAATTTCCATGGAAGGTACCTTTAGTATTTGGACCATATTTTTTGAAGTATAAGCTCGATAAAGCCGGCATACCATTCAAGCTAAAGGAAACTATGAAGGCTAAACATGCTGAAAACTCCAGTTTCGCGTAGAAACGGAAGATTGCTAAAATGTCGATAGAAAAATGATGTTTGTTTTCCTAATGATAATATTCTGACAAACAATTTTGATTTTATAGCGCTTAGGTTCAAAATATGGATATACGTTTTCACCGTTATGGATATACGTATTTTACTAGTTTTCAGGAGAAACAAAAAACCGTGTCAAATCGCGATATATTTAATATATAATATATATATATAGGATATTTTGTTTGGAGCATTTTAAATATTAATAAAATAAATAAATTATATATACATAGGAGTTTTGATATCGCGGTAAAAACAATTTTTAACCAAAAAAACCGAACTTAATTACATTGAATCGTGGAAATTTTAAACTATAGCATAATTTCCCATAGATATAAACATTTGTAAGACTCTTCGTAATGTCCGCGATATTTGCAATATTATTCTATAGCGAAATTGCTGTAATCCAAAAACTCGATCTACACCGTTAAATTTTTACAAACATATTATAGTGAATTTAATAAAATGAATGTATTAACATTCTATGATCTCTGAGCGATAGATTGGCACCAGCATTACCGCCGCAAACATCACGCGACGAACAAATTTCGAACAAAAAACAATTAAGTTCAGAATTATTTTACTATATAATGCTATTATCACGCGCACGGTCAGTCACAGGAAAAAGTGGTCAAAGAAAGTTTGGGAGATATTAAAAACGACTACAACTCTTTATACCCTCACTTTAGTGTGACGAGGGTATATATCATTTGCTACGGAAAAAAGTGTAACACGTCGAAGGAGTGACCTAAGACCCGAAGTATGTTCGGAGGAAATCCGTTTTGGGTCATTTTAAGTCGAATGAGCAATGTCCGTCCGTCTGTCTGTCTGTCTGTCTGCTGGCTGGTGCGCACGATAACTCTCGAAAGGAGTAACCGATTGACCTAAAATTTGGTATGTGGTAATATTTTTTTCGAAGATGGGCCATATTGGTCCACTCCTTCTAGTACCTCCCTCACAAAGGGTTAAAATGTTGTGAAATATTGATTCTTTAATAACTGCTATACTAATTATTCGAATCTTTTGAAATTCCACACATAGTATTAGCTTATTAGCCGCTATCAACTCGAGAAAAATGGGCGAAGTCGCCACGTCCCTTTTGGTACCTCCCACACAAATGCACCATTTTGCACCAAAAGTTAACAGTTTATAACATTAATAACAGTGTATAAAAATACTTGAAATTTTGTACAGTATTGTGCTTTTATATTGCCTACAGTCCAGGGAAAAATGGATGTTCTTGCCACGCCCCTTTTGGTACCTCCCACACAAAGGTACCTTTTTGCACCAAAAGTTAACAGCTTATAACATTAAAACCAGTGCATAAAAATACTTGAAATTTTGTACAGTGTAATGTTTTTATAGTGTCTATAGCCCTGTGAAAAATGGGCGTTATTGCCACGCACCTTTTTGTACCTCCCACACAAAATGCTCAAATCGTACCACAATTTAATGTCTCATAACGTTTATACCAGTGCACATAAATGCTTATAAGTCGGCACAGTGCAATGAATTTAAAGTATGTAATGTTCAGCGAAAAAAAGGTGTATTTGATAAACCCCTTCTGGTACCTCCCACACAAATTGACAGAATAATTCGAGTAATAATCAATATTACATTACTCACAAAGTGAGGGTATACCTTAGTCGGTTTACCCGACTGAAACTTTCTTACTCGTTTTTAATAAAAAAATATCATAATTTGGTAGGAAATTTAAAATGTGTCAAATCAAGATATGCCTCATACAAAGAGAAAAGCATACAAAAGTTTTAACACACTGTAAATCCTTTCCAAATTACTATACATTTTTTTGTTAAAGAAATAGTTGTAGGCCTTTCGCTTATCTCTCAAACTTTATTTGAGCACTTTTCCCTAGAAATGACCGTACGCAAGATAAAAGCACTAGATCGTAAAATAATTCCCAACTTAATTATTTTTTGATCAAAGTTTATTCGTCGACGGGTATTTATCGCGGAAATGCTGATATCAATCTATTCCTCAGGGATCATAGAACGCAAATATTGGCGGTGTAAATCGACTTTATGGATTACACAAAATTCCCAGTAAGGAAAGACAGAAAGTCTGCCGGGGCATACTATATAATACCCTACACCTCCCTAACAATGCGAAAATGGACATTACGATAAGAATTTGGCAGTGTTAATACATGTAATAAGAAAATTCTTTCTGCCGAATTTCGTACTTATCGGATATAAAATACGGTTTCTACAGCGCTTACAAGTCAAATCGGAGTTAACATATATATGGGGGCTATATCTAAATCTGATCAGATTTTCCCCGAATTTGGCAGTGTTCATTCATGTAATAAGAGAACTCTCTCTCTGCCAAATTTCGTACTAATCTTCTGATAATAAAATACAGTTTCTACAGCGCTTACATGTCAAATCGGGGATAAGATATATATATGGGGCTATATCTAAATCTGCACCGATTTTGACCAATTTCAATAGGGATCGTCCTTAGGCCAAAAAAGAGCACTGTGCTAAATTTCATCACAATCGGACCATAAATACGACCTGCACTTTGATTACAAGAATACATGGACAGACATGCGGACAGACAGATATGTAAATCTATCTGAAACGATTTTCTTCAAATTTGCCATCGTACTGTTTTTGGTCTTCTAAATTTTATAAAGGTCTGTTCAAAAATGCGCATTATAATGTCCTTTGATGCAAAATCTGAATATAGCTATATTTAAATCTGAAACGATTTTGTCAAGTAACGTTCTTTGTGTAAATGTAAACTGTTTTCGGCTCAATTTTTTTTTTCGAGACGAGAAACATTATTCGTTAATAACGAAAATTCGTAATAATTGTGCGCTCCTTATTTATGATCTTTTTATACCTCACGAGTTACAGAAAATCGGTACCAGACACGAATTTTCTCAGTATTTTCCAGTCATATTCTCTGAGATGAGTCAAGTCTGGTAATATGTCGGACCTGAAATGTAGGGATCTTGCATGTGTGAAAGCCGGGCAGTGACACAGAAAATGTTCCATCGTTTCGATGTTTTCTCTGCATGCCCTGCATTCGTCGTTTCCTGCTAGTCCTATGCGATGAAGATGTGCTTGTAAGCTTGAGTGTCCCGTTAGAACACTCATCATCTTACTATTATCGATCTTGTTTAGTTTCAGAAGACTTCTTGTTTTCTTTTCATTTGGGTCACCCCACAGTATCTTTGCAGTTGCTCCTACTGTTGCGCTATTCCACACAGTTTTGTGAGTCATCACTGTCCAGTGCTTCAACTCATTTTTCGTGGATTCGAAAGGTTTCCAATTTTTCCAAGTTTATTACTCGAAGTTCTCTGCCCTTTGAAGCCAAGCTGTTTGCCCGTTCATTTCCAATCACTCCGTTGTGTCCTGGTACCCAGCAAACACGAAATTGACTGAGTAATCATTTATCGTTCTTTTACAGTCCAACGCAGTTCCCGTCCATCCTCCTCGCTTGGACCCATCCGTGTAGCAGATGGTTCCCACTGGCGCATGGGCCAAAGTTCCACTTTCCCAGGAGCGTCTGTCTGGCACAAACGTATCACAGGTAGCTGTAAGCCGCACTTCAGGAATGCGGTTTGAATGTGACCAACTAGAGATTCTAAAATCTTCTGATGGTACGACTTGTGGTCTCGATTTATCCATTCACCCATCACTTGTAGACGTCTTGCTGTGAGGGCTGCCTCATACTTTATACGGATGTCTATTGATTGGATGTGCAGTATAGTCTCCAACGCTTTTGTTGGTGCAGTTCTAAAAGCCCCGCTTATGCCTAGACAGCACATACGTTGAATTTTTTGCAAAGGTATTACGTTGCACTTCTTGTCCATTGATATCCATTGGGATCTTCGTTTTCCTTGTAAATAGACATATTTCTGACTGGGTTAACATTTAATCCCCTTGGTTGTGCCCAGTTATATGCTATGTTAAGTGCCTTTTCAGCTCTTCTGCATAATAGATCTTGATGAGAGCCCCTACAACGTCGTCTGCATAACAGACTGGTTTAAGTCCTTCATTGGTGAGGGCTTTTAGGAGACTGTGTATCGTCGTAACCCATAGAAGAGACGATAAAATTCCCCCTGATATGACCCACAAATAATCCACCTATTCCTTAGCATATTGTTGATCCAGTATTTCAGCGCCCGGTCAACCTGAAACTCGTCTAAGGACTGGATAAGTGTATCGGTCTGTACATTGTTAAATGCGCCCTCAATGTCTAAGCAAACAGCAAGTGTATACATTTCTTTACTGAAGGACTCTTCTATGTGGTGCACTACCTCATGCAGAGCCGTTTCCACTGATCTTCCTTTGACATAGCCGTGTTGTTTGAATTTTAGCCTGTCATCCGCTATTTTACTTTTGACCATGTTATCAATTATTCGCTCCATTGTTTTTAACAGGCAAGAAGTTAGTCTAATGGGTCGATAAGCCTTTGGGGTCGTATAACTCGCCTTGCCAGGCTTTGGTATGAAGACCACCCTTGATTCCTGCCAGTTTTTTGGGGTATAATAATGGGTTAGGCATGCAGTGAACACTACAGCCAGATGAGTTGACACCATTTTTATATATATTTATTAATATATACTCTTTACTATGACCCTACCTACCTAATGTAGCCACCTATTTTCGATAAAA
The DNA here is from genome assembly GCA_963930755.1 of Eudasyphora cyanicolor. Classification (NCBI taxonomy): domain Eukaryota; kingdom Metazoa; phylum Arthropoda; class Insecta; order Diptera; family Muscidae; genus Eudasyphora; species Eudasyphora cyanicolor. The sequence continues at coordinate 38,332,227 of OZ005734.1, read as the reverse complement.
ACAGAAGGAAAGCGATTCTCCTTTAATATATAGGGAAATGTGAAAACAAAAAAAAAAGGAGTTAAACAACATATTTTCCAGTTCGTATTTCAAACAGTGCTATTATGTGTCAATTTATTATGAATTGAAGGATTTCCCATATTTACCATTATATTTGAGCATGAAAGCGGGTCAAATATTTTTCTCACATTTCCTTTCAGCGGCTAATTAGTAAAATCTCGTAATGCTTGGGGTACCACCGATCGCAAAGGATGCCATGGAATGCGAAGAAGGAGCAACAAAGTGAAATGTATTTAATATTCAAGCGGACAGCATAATTCTTACTTTCCTTTGTCCCATTAAGTGAAAATATTGTTAAAGCGCTAACCCAGAATAATCACCGCCATTGCCGTCGTCGAAGAACGGCAGAAGGGATGAGCGATGAGGAAGGACCTCGGTAAAAAAGGGTTACAAGGTTAAACTTTAAAACGTCCTTCGCTAATTTTTTGCTGATGTTGAGCAATGTTTTTTCGCCATTGTTTTGGTTATTTTTTGCTTTCATTCAGCGTTTTTTACGCTGTTTTGTTTTGTTTTCGCTATTCACACAAAAACACAAATATTTTATATTCTCCTAAGGACGAATGTGTGGCACATGTGTGTGTGTGTGCGTTTGTTCATGTGTCCCTGTTTATGTATGAGTGTTTTGCTAAATTTACAGAGTAGAAAACCGAGATAAAAAAATCCAATAACGACGACGGCGATGGCGACACAAAAAAAAATTGTTCAAATTGCACTACAACAAAAAACATGAACATTTTGAACCATCTCACATTTTGTTCCATTTTTTGTTTTGATTTTTTATTTTGCTTTCAAATCCTTATCATTTGATACGTACTCGTATTTTGTCTGGGTTAATATTTACTGCTGTGATTTTTTTTTGTTTTTTCCCTTTTTTATTGCAGACTGTCTGTCTAAGCGTTTAGATATTCCTTCCATTGACTAGAAATATTTGAGGTACAGCTACGAGTATGTACGTATGTGAAATGTGTCCTTTACTGCAAAAGTTTACAATGAAAACATTGTATCTATTGGAATTGCTGCTAAATGGATATTAAATAATTTAAAGGAATTTAGCTGGCGGGGGACAAGGTGTCCTGTAGAGCAGAAATCAATAATTTAATTGTAGCTGTGGCTTTAATTTGACTTTATTATTTTTTCAGTTTAGTATTTTTAGTTTGTATTTTCCGACGGCTAATTTGAATTTTTTCGCTGAAGTTGAGTACGGAATCCGTGAAATATCGTGAGGAATTACGCGGGAATTTTTATAATTTCTTTCACTTGCTTTGCCCCAAATATTCTGAAATGGTATTTTCAGGTTTTCGTTTCGCCAACTATACATGTGAGTCTTAGGTCGCTCCTTCAATGTGTTGCACTATTAACCTATAGCGAATTATAGGCAGTATACGGCAGTACATATTACAAATTAAACCGGATGATATACGTCTGAAACTGTAGGCAAAACGGAGTTAATTGGCCCTTTCCGATTGTCATTTTCTCATCCAGTTGCCTTTTAAAAGGACTTCAAACTTTAAACGGATAACATTTTTCAAAAAAAAATTTAAATACTAACCAACGTACCATATAGATATATGTGTCAAATTAAATAGGAGAATTTTGGCTATTTATAATATTTTTTATAAATACTATTCCCGTATCAAAAGGACTCCCTTTGAAAATCTGTAAGAATTTATTCGAAACAAATAAATGAATTAATTCGAAAAATTCGAAATTTTTGAAACTTTTTATACTGGAGGCAAAATTCTGCTCCTTAATTTGACACCTATATCGATATCGTAGGGCGCGTATAAGTATTTAATTTTTTTAATGTTAACCTTTGAAGTCCTTTTAAAGGGAAAACCCTGAAAATACCACACGCTGAAAAAAAATCGCTTCTGTAGTATATTGTTCCAAATATATTCTGCTGGAAACATACATATGTTTAGGGTACACTCCAAATATATAATATTTGACACTGACAAATATTAAATGTTTGTGAGGATGTTGTTCTAAACAAAATTATGTTTTCATCCTAATATTTTTTTATTTGGAAATAATATTTCCAAAACAATGTTTAACTTGTATTTAAGTATTTTGGCAATGTATCGATGCCTTAATTTAAAGGAAAGTTCAATTTTTTAGAAATTTAAGGTTTAATTTTTTAGAAATTTTATATGTTTGAAAAATGTAAATCGTATAATTTTGGGTTACGAAAAATAGCATTGATGGATTGACAATTGGACTATTATAAATTAAAAACAAGTGCTGTAAAAAAAAAGAAAATGCTGCTTACGACAATTTTTACCTATAAAGTATAACACAAAATCTAGGAAAAAATAAAATTAAAAATTGCAAAAGTCAACAAAGTTTTAACATTTTTTTAAATATAATGTATTTGGATAAATTCTTAAACAAAACCATTGTTTGTTTGTAAACACATATTTTATTTGTGACAGTAAGTTCGCAAATATATTTTGTTGTAATATATTAATATATGCGTTCCAAACAAAATTTCTTAATTTTCAAATAAAATATATTTGTTCAAAAAAATATAATATTTAAAAATTTTGGTTCCAAGTATATTTTCTTTGAATTCAAACATATCAAAAATGTCGATTTTCCTCCGTGCAGTATAAACGTATATCATCCGGTTTAAGTGCAACGACTTTTTTTTATAAATTGTCGGACGGTGTTATACACTCACTTTATTAAAGGAAATTACACATCCTTTGCTACGGGCCAAAAGTGTAATATATCGAAGGAGTGACCTAAGACCCCAGGAATGTTCGGCACAAATCCTTTTTAGGACATTATAAGTCATTTGAGCTATGTCTGTCAGTCCGTCTGTATGGCTGTTGCTCACCATAACTCCTTGTATGAGGAAAATCGGACCGGTACAAAATTCAAACGTGTGATAAATCCACTGATATCGGTTCCTGGCTTGTTCCAATTATATGAAAATACTCGGTAACTTTAACGTGGCTTTGTCATCAGAGTTTGAGAAATGTAACTTCTGACCCTTCAATGTCGGACATAACATTTACAATATTCAATGGCTGATCTTCGAAAACTAGTCCCAACTAGCCCTATACTATGGAATGAGTTTTTTTTAGTTTAGTTTTTTTAGTTTAATTTATTGAGCCTTTTATACAATTATTATTGGAGTAACTACATTAATAATTTAGAAAATAACTTAAGATTATAATGTGTTATCTTAATTAACATAATAGTTATAAGCACCTTGCTTTTTCATGAAATGGATTGAATACTGTGTATAAAAATGGACTGTGTTGGCGCCCTTGCTCCCGGGGCTGGACAAAAATTAGAGAGTAAGTTCTCAAAGGTTAACTTAAAACTAACTTAATTCTAAAAACAAACAAAATAATCAAAATAAGGATATTAAAAGAAAATAACAAATAATTTTAAATTACAAAATTTTTATAGTAGGAAGTGTTTATAAAATAAATGGCGTGAAATTGAATTTATCCCCTATGAGTTCCTGATAGAACTTTGTCATAAAAAGTATTCGAACTGGTTGTCTGCTAAGGGGTAGAGTCGTCAAATAAGTAACTATAGAGTAGATAACACAATCAGCCCTTATGTAAGGTATACATAATCCAACGAGTTGTCTACTAGGGAGTAGAAAATATGTAGATAAGGACTAGCTAACCAAGGGGTCCACTACTACGGAGTCGTCAAATAAGTAGCTAAAGAGTAGATAACACAACCAGCCCTCATGTAAGGTTTACATAATCCAACGAGTTATCTACTAGGGAGTAGATAAATTAAGTGGTCCACGAAGTGTATAACCTAACTGGTTCTTAACTTAGGACAATATAATCCAAAGGGTTGTCTACTAGGGAGTAGTAATCCACTACTCGGAAATCATCAACTAAGTATATAATGACTAGATAACAAAACTGACCCTCCACTGCGGAATATATAAACCAACTGGTTGTCCAAGAAGTGGATAAACCAAATGGTGCTCAATTAAGGAATAGATAATACAACTGGTTGTCTACTAGAGAGTAAATAGCAGATGTGGTCAACTAAGTAGATAACCGAACTGATTCTCAACTAAGGAATAGGTAATCCAATTGGTTGTCTAATAACGAGTAGATAACCGAATTGGTCCACTACTAGGGAGTGGTCAACTAAGTAGATAATGAGAAGATAACCCAACTGGTCTTTAAGTAAGATAGAGATAATCCAACGGGTTGTCTACTAGGCAGTAGGTAACTCAAGTGGTCCACTACAAGGGCTTCATCAACTAAGTAGATAAGGACTTGATAACCCAAATGGCCCTCAAATAAGGAATAGATAATACAACGGGTTGTCTACTAGGGAGTAGGTAACCCAACTGGTGCTCAACTAAGGAATAGATAATCCAAAGTGATGTCTATTAGGGAGTATATAACTCAAGTGGTCAGTAGATAAACCAATAGGTTCCCAAAAAACGAATTAGTAATCAAAGTTGTTTTCTATTAAAGAGTAGATAACCCACGATATCCACTACTAGAGAGTCGTCAACTAGGTATATATGCAGTAGATAACTCAACTGGTCCTCAAGTAAGGATTGTCTACTAGGGAGTAGATAACTCAAGTGGTCCACTACAAGGGAGTCATCAACTTAGTAGATAACGACTAGATAACCAAACTGGCCCTCGAATAAGGAATATATAGTCCAAATGGTTGTCCACTAGGGAGTATATAATACAAGTGTTGCACTTCTACGTAATTGTCGACGTAGTAGATATTCCAAGTGGCCATCAACTAAAGAATAGAGAACCCAACTGGCCGCCGGGACTTTCTTAACAAAGACACTTTATATAAGGAGTAGATAACCCAACTGGTCCTCAAGTAGGGTATAGATAATCGAAAGGATTGTCTTCTAGGGAGTAGATAACTCAAGTGGTCCACTACAAGGAGTCATCAACTACATATATATGGACTAGATAACCCTACTGGTCCTCAAATAAGAAATATATAATCCAAGTACATAGTTGTCCACTAGGGAGTAGATAACACAATTGGGGCACTACTGAGGAATCGTCAACTTAGTAGGTAGGAGTAAATAAACCAAGTGGCAATCAACTAAAGTATAGGTAACCCAAGTGGCCGTCAGGAGTTTCTTAACAAAGACACTTAGGTCTGCGTAGCCTTCATTGGACATACCTCAGAGAAGAAAACGTGAACCGCAGCCGAAGGCGAGAACGAATGCGTTCAATTGAACTAGTCACTTTACAGAACGGTACGAACTAGTTCACACATCTCGGTTATTTTAGCTCAGTAGTTCAGCATGTATTTCTACTTCTACCATGGAATTTTGTTCTCTCTTCTCATTTTGTTCTCTCTTTGAGTTGTTATTTGTTGTTTCCAGTTTTATGTCATCATGAATATAGACTTTTACTTATATTAACGTGTTTGTATATTCGAGTCATTCCATTCATGTTCCAATCAGATTCTTTTAATAGCGGGAGATTTGAACTAGTAGAGTACAATTCTTAGATCAACTTCGTAGAGATCTACCAGAAAATAAAGCTTATATACCGCTTAACCGATTTTAATCAATTGTGGCTTCTAAACCGCGTCAATGCCAAACCGGGATGTACATATGGCGCTTATATACATCTGAAACTATTTTTATGAAATGTGGCTTAGGTAAATACTGCCTCATGGAAAGATCATGTGCTAAATTTCATAAAGATCTGGCAGAAAATAAGAATTATGCGAGGGCGATCCCAAAATTAGCCGATCCCAAAATTAGCCGACCACCTCCTGAAAATAGACGTCAACCGCAACCTCCATCATTGCTGGAAAATATTTTTCCGCCGATCCATTTTTTTCAAGTTTGGTGACAAAAAATAACCCGATGGAGCTAAATCTGGCGAATAAGGTTCATGCTGAAGCAATTCGAACTTTTATCCATTGGTTTTGGCCATCGCACTATTGGTTGTGTGAACTGGCGCATTGTCTTGATTGTGAGCAAACGCGGCACCCATCTTGCGCACAGCTTTCTCATCAACAAATTTTCTGTCAATATGCGATGTTTAGAATTTTTGAAATGTCTATCACTTTAGCTAGCTTACGAACCTACAAGCGACGGTCATGATCATTTTGTGGATTTTTAAACCATTTATGGCGTGGACACCTAAATTGGTCGACCACCACAGTGTTCGTCTTGGCAGCTCGTACGGCCCCGTTTAGACTCTGCCGCTCAATACTTTATAGTTGTAAATAAAGGGAGTTGTATGTAACTCGGTTTTAATATTGGTTGGATTGAGACCTTTTAAATTAAAGTATTGTATAAGTATTACATATCGGTGAACAATTTTTTCCATGTTTATAAATTCACTGAGATCGTTTACGTTTGAGTGCTAAAAAAACGCTAAACAATGTGGCGCCTTGAAACTTAAAACATATATTTTAGAAGGTTGCCACTTTTTATGAAAGTATTTTTTTTAAACTACTACCGGCATTTATATGTCATTCGGCTAATTTTGGGACCGCTCTCGTATACCGCTTAAAAGTCAATTAAGGATGTACATATATATGGGAGCTATGTCTAAATCTGCACATATTTTCATCAATTTCAATAGACTTATAGTCCATGATGAAAGAAAGTGTTTTGATCCAAATTTCATCAAGATCGGATTAACAGTAACTCAAGCCTCATTTTCGAAAAAGTAAGGTCTATGAACCCGCCAGACCAGAAATCACACAAACAGTTATACGTGGGGAGAATTTTCAACAATAATTCTTGGATTTTCCGAGACTTAAATGCGACAATTCTGATCGTTAGCGTAGCATTCGAGGTTAAAGTGGCCCTCATCACTCAAGATGATTATTAAATGAATTTCCAGATAATTTCGAATATGGTCCTGTAATTGAAGCCGTGGCGTGGAGGCCATTTAACTGATACTTTTTCCATTATTAATGGCATATCCTCCTTTTTACAATGAAATAAACTTCCGATGATTTCTCTTAACTAGTACTAGTTTTTTTGAAATATAAAAATTTAAATCTTATTGGATGATCCGTTATTAAGAATTTTCTTTTAATAAATAAATTCTCATTTTGGAAATTGGCTCACTGTGACACGAAACAAAATAGATGGTGCATTCCGATTTAGGCAATACGCAAAATTTGTCTCGAATCTAACATATGAAAAAAATGTTTCTCTGAGAATTCCTTTCTAAATTTTCGCAATGAATAAAATATTTTGCTACAGAATGTTTCCGTGTAAAATATTAAATTTAAACTTTTTGCAGTAATACAATGCTTTGTTGCAATACAACGCAGAATTAGCAGAAGAACCATAATTTCCAAATAACTTCAATCATTTAGATTTTTAAAGGAAGGTAGAAGTAAATTAGCCGATGAGGCGAGGAATTTTCTTTGCATTAAATTGGTTGCTAAATAAAAGAACAAAGTCAGTTAAAATAAATAACTTGAAGAAAAATGAATGCATTTGGCATTCTGTGCGACAGATGCAAGAATGCTGGCAAATTTTGGATAATTCTAATAGTCAGTGGAAAAATAGTATATGTACATTCTTAATACGAAGACAGATACTTGCTGCAGAAGTTATGGGGAAGTTATTTTCATGCAAATTTGCCATCTCAAAATTCGAAATCCTTCGGTTCTCCCTCCAAGATTTTTTTTCATTAAATGAAAAGAAATTAAAACTTATGTTAATTTCATGTAATACACATTTCAGTATATGTCTCAAACAATCTAATTAAAAAATCCTAATGATACGAGTATTTTTGAAATTATTCTTATACAATCTGTACAGATATTCATTTATTTTTTTATTAAATCTAAATCACTTTAGATTTTTCATATAAACATACATTCATAACTTAATTCCCTTGGCTTAAAAGTTTCCTTACTAATATTTCATATTTCAGTGTATGTATATTATCACATTAAAATTACTAAATCCTCATTATATTTCTAAAATTATCATAATACAATCTCTACAAATATGCATACGTATTAAATCTAAATCACTTAAGATATTTCATATTAACATACATTCATAATGTATGTAATTCCCTTGAAATAAAAGTTTCCTTATTAAAATTAAAAAAAATACATATTTTCATAATTACACTGAATACATCGACTAAAATAAATCATAAAACTTTATGTTGATCCTTAGAAAATCCCCACATCCATCAATGGCTTAACAGGCCACAGCTACAACAGCCACCACCAGAAACTATCCGAACAGTCTGCTCCACCTCCTCCTCTTCCTCCTCGACGATCCAAGTTCCAACCTTTTGCCAAATCCTTAAAACTTCGAAAAATAAAACCACATTCACCAAACATCCCACAAAAAAAACACACACACAAGGCCTTATATACGTTTTCTATTGGCTTAAGACTGTTCGCAAAAGGCAAAAAACGAGGACATGGAGAAAAAGGAGATGTGCATACGAAATGCAATTGCCCAACAGCATCAGCCGATGCGAACGCTTCAAAAAAAAATCCGAATGCATCGTATTTGTTGTCCTAAAAAAAGGAGGCAACTGCAGCAGCAGGAGCAACAACAACTACGGATGAGGTCCACGAAGGAGAGAACCACGATCCCTCCTCCCCACAATGACTTTGGCATAAAAATAAACAGGAAACGGAACCCACGCACGAATGTGAATTTCGATTTGAAGACGGTGATGGGCAATGGGTGGTACGCTCTGCATTAAGGATTGTAATTTTTTATTTTATTGATACAACAACAAGGTGATAAATCTGATGTTTCATATACAGAAGTTCTATAAGAATCCAAACTAATTTGTAGACCTCGAATTTCTGAATATTTTCATCGGATTGGAACCAAACTTTGCATTTAAACGTTTTATCGTTCAAATATATTTTTTTGCATTTTTTTTCACAAAAATTTTCTATATTCGAACTATAATAAGTATAAATGCAATGTCTGCTTCAAATCGGATGAAAGAAAAAAATATGCAAAATCCTAGGTCTACTAATTTGGCATCGTTAGTCGGGGGCACAGAACGCTTCTCTTTAAGAAATTTCTCAAAATACATCTGAAGAGTGCAGCTTTAATATCGCTAAACGATAATCGTCTAAATGCAAAGTTTGATTCAAATCGGATGAAGGAAAGAAATAATGCAAAAATCCGAGGTCTACTAATTTGGCATCGTTAGTCGAGGGCACAGAACGCTACTCTTGAAGAAATTTCTCAACTTACATCTGATGAGTGCATCTTTAATATCGCTTAACTGTAAAATAGGGAATACGGGGGTTTCATCCAAATGCGATTCTTGGTCCTACCAGATGTATCAAAGATTTGTTGGTTACTATGAATTCACTAAAGTATAGATTAAAAATCGACAGAAACAATTAGAACAATTCTCACCAATTACTATTTTGACATCGGTATATTTTTGTTGTATTAATATTTTGTGGTATTCAACTATATAGAAGTAATTCTCGTTTGGCTCGTGGAAAACGCTGCTAAAGTACAGTACCGAAAAATGCAATAGCAATTTAAAGTATTTTTAAAATACCATCGTATTTCAGCTCTAACTTGTCAGGCAGTAACGTGAGTCAGTCAGATGATAGATACCATACCGGTGCGGTTCCCAGATTGTCCTTTTTGTATGAAGAGGAGTAACTATTGAAACATTTTGTTGTATGAGGTGGTAAATTGACACTCACAACACCGATCTACAAGAACTTTAGCGAAGAAATGCTCGTTTGTTTCGTTGTGAACGCTGCTAAACTATGAGCAAGATAGACAGTACTAGCGGTCCGCTTTGTTTAAGATATCAGGGTGCATAAGCCAGAACTACTCAATTAATAACCAGTCATGTGTTAGGCCATTAAAGGATAAAAACTGGTCCTAAATTATCATTAGTTAGGTAAACCATTCTCGCAAGGATCAGGTCCAATATTAGCCCTATCCCTTTTGAAGCTTTATTCGTTGACATTTGACAAGTAGAAACTACTCCATTACTAAAACCAGTAAGGAAAGGCTAAAGTCGGGCGGTGCCGACTATATAATACCCTACACCACTCTCGTAATATTGTATAACTCTGATATATAAATTTTGTAATTCATGTATAAATTGTTTACATAAATTTACTTTTGGGACATTATCTACTTAAATAATACCCTGTACCACAGTGTGGTGTAGGGTATAAAAACGATTGGATCTAAAGAGCCAAATCGGATGAAACATATATATGGGAGCTATAGCTAAATCTTTACCGATTTTCTTCAAATTCGGCAATGTTGGTTCATGAATCAAGAAACTCTACCATTCTAAATTTCAAAATGATTGGATGTAAAATACAGCTTCTACAGGACTAAAGGACCAAATCGGACGAAACATGTATATGGGAGCTATAGCTAAATCTTAACCGATTTTCTTCAAATTCGGTAGTGTTGGTTCATGGATCAAGAAACTCTACCATTCAAAATTTCAAAATGATTGGATGTAAAATACAGCTTCTTCAGGACTAAAGAGCAAAATCGACTCAGCTAGTGATTCTGAGTCGATCGGTATACTTTAAGGTGGGTCTAGCTGTGTTATTTTCAGGTGTTACAAACATCTGCCGTGAAACAAACTTATAATACCCTGTACCACAGTGTGGTGTAGGGTATAAATAGAACGATACACGATAATCGATCAATACAAAACGATCAAAAAACGATACGAATGATACAAAATCATCTTGACTGATAAGGCCCATTCCCACCTCGGTGGCTACGTCAACAAGCAAAATTGTCGCATCTGGGGCTCGGCAAACCCAAGAGTTATTGTTGAGAAGCCTCTCCATCCTCAACGTGTGACTGTTTGGTGCGGTTTATGGTCCGGCGGGGTCATTTGACCTTACTTTTTCGAAAATGAGGTTGGATCAACAGTTACAGTGAATGGATTGCGCTATAGAGAGATGATTAATGATTTTTTATGGTCGGAGTTGGATGGTATTGATCTGGACAACGTTTACTTTCAACAAGACAGCGCTACGTGCCACACAAGCAAGGAAACCATTGCTCTGTTACGGAAAAAGTTTCCGGACCGTGATATCTCTCGAAGAGGTGATCACAATTGGCCACCGAGATCTTGTGATTTAACACCTTGCGTCTTTTTCCTTTGGGGCCGCGTGAAAGATAAGGTCTACGCCAACAGCCCAGCGTCGATTCAAGACCTCAATGATAGAATTCGTGAGGCTATCGAGGACATAGCGTAGCCACTTTGCGATTTGGTTATGGAAAATTTCATGAAAAGGACATGGTTCTGTAAGCGTGGTCGTGGTGGCCATTGGCTGATGTTGTTTTTCATTATTAACGGCATACCTTCCTCTTTATTATGAAATAAACATCCGATCATTTATCTCAAAAAATGGCATGCTTCTTTGAATACCAAAATAGCACCTCTTGTTGGAAAAACCTTTATAAAATCCGCAACAAACCTATGTCATTGGAGGTGGTCAATTTTTAATTGAATTGTGACCTATAAATACCCTGATCTACAAGTATGGCTTCAGCACCTCTCATTCCAATATCAGTCACAGGACACACTAAAAAGCCACATAGTAAATAATGTGGCAATGTTCAATGTTTTTAATTCGAAATGTATCATTCCCTCCAAATGGCGAGTTTACTTACCCTCAATTATTTAAGATTGATCTATCCATAAGACATACACTACTTACGAGGGCGGTCGCATAATTGGCCGACGTGACACATAGATGGCGGCAGTAGCTTGAAAGAAATTACTTTCGTGAAAAATGACAACCTTCTAAAACGTATGTTTTTAGTTCCAACGCGCCACTTTGTTTATTTTTTTGTAATTTGTAAACATGGAAAAAAATTGGTCACCGATATATAATACAATCATCCTATAGCATCCTCAAAATGCTATAGGATGACCGTCTGTTGAATGTACGTATGTATCTAACCTAACCTTAGGACCATCTATATATTATTCTTGAACATATAAGTATTTCTCATTAAATATTGGGTCAGATTTGAGTAGTAGTAAGAAGAGTAGTTCTGCTTGCAGAGTATTGCACGAAAATCAATTGAGCAGTAGAATCGAAGTGAAAACTGGTGTATGACAGGCATGTGTTCCGTCTCCTTTATTGTTTAATATTGTTTTTGATGTCGTAATGAAGAGCGTCTCAAGAAATCCTTCCAGCGGTATCCAATGGGGATTGTATAGACGACTGGGAGATCTAGATTATGCGGATGATATCTGCCTCCTCACGCATTCATACAGCGACACGTCACAAAAACTCCGTCTCTTAGACTTAGAGAAAGACAAACCAGGCTTAAAAAGAAATATTTCTAAAACAAAATTAATGGGAATTAATTGTGAATGTTATCAAAGTTTTAAATCAGAAATTCAAAAATAGATGATGTTGACCGTTTCTGCTACCTAGGCAGCATCATCGACAGCAATGGCGGATCTAGTGCTGATATTACTAACCGGATTAAAAGCGCCCGGTGATCCTTCGGTCTTCTGAATTCAGTATGGAAAGCCTCTCATATTTCAAGAAAAACAAAACTAAAAATATTCAACACCAACGTAAAGTCCACATTGTTGTATGGGGGCGAGACGTGGAACGTTGTCGCCGGTGACGTAAACTCCTTACAAATTTTTGTAAACCGCTGTCTGAGAAGAATAATGAAAATATTTTGGCCCAATACCATAACCAATGCTGACTTATATGCAGCCACAAATCAAAGCCCTTTATATACTGAAATTACGAGAAGAAAGTGGAACTGGCTTGGTCATACTTTAAGATGACCTAACGCGGATAGCAATTGAGTGGAACCCTCAAGGCAGCAGAAGAAGGGAAAGCCCTCCCACACATGGAAGAGGCAGCTAGACTGGGAAGTTGAAAAATCCAATAAATCTTGGAATAAAATTAAATTATTAGCCTATAATAGATCTGAATGGAATGTATTTGTAATGGCCCTAAGCTCCACATTGGAACAACGGGAATAAATATAATATATAGGAAGAGTAGTAATTTGTTACCTCAGATTCCGTGCAAAGTTCTCGTAATTCTACAGTGAAAATGGTAGTCATATCAAAAAAAAAAACTGGTCGCAGAGAAGAGATATTTCAGAGAATTATTGTTTTTAATAAGATCAAACTGAAAAGTTTGATCGGACTTATTCAAATCTTAAATTTCCATAGCTTTGCGGAAGCTATATTAGGAAATACAAATTGTTAGTTTCTTGTTTAGACTCATTACTTCTCGGCAATACTTAATCCTCTTACAGGACATACGATTTTATTGTCCATGATATATGAGTTCATCAGTTTTTGGTGCTAATGTTTGTACCTCTCCGACTTTTCTAATGTAAAAAAGTGCAATTTTTGGGTGTGGCTCCCTATACTGTAGCCACATACACAACTATCCCCTTTTACTGGGTAACTTCGCATTAGTTTTTATTAGCAACTACCCTGTGTTTGTACATAAGCATATGCAGCTCCACAGATAGAGAGACAGACAGACAGACAAATTTGATAGATACCTACATATAACCATAGGATGTATAGAGAGATACCATGGGTGCAGCTAGATGCAAAGCGCGGTACATGCAGAATGCAAGTATGGCTAGATGTTCAGATTCGATGGATGCTATCTACCCAAATATATAACGCATAAGCGCATAACAGAAAATGCAAATGCGAAACGAGATAGTGAAAAGTAACAACCGTTTGGCGGGCAACACTAAAAGATGATGGGTGAGGGAGGGTAAATAGATGCATTTTCTAGAAAGTGGTTGATGCAACCTGCAAAGGAATACCAAACGAAAGCCATGCAGAGTTTGGAATTTGAGCCTTAAACCAGGTTCGTGTATATGTAGGTGGCAAAAAAAAGAGGATGTTTAGCCGTACCCCCTCCTTAGCTTTATGTATATACATATATACACCTATGCATATGGCACCTATACAAGGTTCTATGTATTGGCGAATTGTTTTAGTGCATATATAGAGTTAGGCTGCCTTTTGCTATGCTTTGTATGTACTACATATATCCTGTGGATATGAAAATTTCTAACAAAAACAAAAACTCAGTTTCAGTCTCTGCTTTGCACTAACACTCACAACACCAGCGTATACTATATCCAGGTTTGCATAGCATATATGTATGTATGTGTAAGTTTATACTAGTCATTTACCAACAACTATATATAACACGCCCAGAGTCGGTGAAACTAGAGTTTTGACCCAACAACAAATTCAGGACATTTAACATCCTGGACTGTACACGTTAAATGTTATGTGAGTGAATGAGTGTCAGCGGTGGTGGCGGTGGCGACAGCAGCAGCAACAATGCTCCTATTTTGCAGTTGTATGCAAAGCGACGCACTCACACTCACACACACTGCTACACACACGTATTTATGGTTTGTGCTTTTACACAAAAAAGGACCAAAACAAAACGAGACGCAAAACATACCGCACTAGAACAAAACCTAATGCGCTAGAAAGAGAGACATTATTAGAATTACGTTAACGGTGTTGTATCTGTGAGAGTTGTTGCCTCGCATGCATATATAAACGTGGCTCTCCATCAATGCATGTGGAGCAGCAGCAACAACAAGACAAAGCTTAAATGTTGTTGCTGCTCCCCAAAACAAAATTCTCTTTGCTTCGCTGTCGCCACTTTATAAAGGAATACTCACTCACTCGTCGTCGTCGCCGTCGTTGTCTGGCATCTCTGAGTTTGGCTGTACTGCTGGTGTTGTTGTTTGGAATGTTTTGAGTAAAATTACTAAAGGTTTGGGGGACATATGCGTCCATATATATACAATATGTATGTCGGTGTGTGTTTATTCATGTGCGTATACCTCCCCCTCCAATCGCCCCCCGCAAACATTTTTTAGGGTGTTCATCATCTTCTTCGTTGTCATCATTATTATCGTCAACTCTATGTATGTTTTCCTGTTGTTGAAGCCACCGCCGTAGCTGATGTCTCTTTAGCACTTCTGCTACTACTACTACTACTACTCTCATTCTACAGTTTTATTCTTATTATTATTGTATATACGAGTGTTCGTATTCAAACCGAAAGAATCTCTACTAAATCATACCCCTACCGGCGGAATCTTGTGTTAAGGATTTGTTTGCCCACCAAAGAAGGTTGGCTGCTTTTCGAAAGGGGTGGGCTACGGCTATGTCGTGTAACACAACGAAAAGAAACGAATGAGTGTATAAAACATAAGTGAGAAGAAACATAACAACGTGCGAGTGTGTGTGTGCTTGCGTGTAAGAAGGAAAAGAGAAAAATAAAAAGAATACCGAGTAAGAAATATGATGCAAAAAATAAATTGAGATAAGAACTTTGGAAAAAGTGGTTTCGTATGTTATCTTCAAGATAACCAAGTTATATTTCAAGTGTGCATGTATGTGTGTGTGAGAATTGTATAAAAACGTAGATACTCGTACTACTTCCAGAATGTCCGTGACAACTTCATCACCTTTAAATGCTGCTTGAAATTGGATAAATGTATGCAATTTGCAGAATATAATAAAATTGTACTGAATATTTTTTAAGATGTACAACATAGGATATTAAAGTATATCATAATTTTCCAAAATATATAATATGGGTAGAATTTCTTTATAATTACACTGTCCAACAAATTAAGGGCCTGTTTTTGTAACTTCTTTTTGCCACTTCGCACGTCAAATGGCAAGCGAATGAAATTTTTGGTTTTTGCACACTTTGTTTTGAATATAGGTAAACAAAGAAGCTTTCAATTATCGCCAACATTTTGGTTCTTATAAGACAACAACGAACGAAATGAAATGTCAAATAAGACGATCAGAAAAATTCTTTCGTGTCGGTTATGATTGCCGTCCTTTTGAAAGATAAAGTGAAAATTGTTGGGGAAAATGAATAAAAAATGGACAAATGAACCAAACGACATTAACATGTATCATTTGCTGAAGTATCCACCATAATTTCAAAAAACCTCTGTTTATTAGTGTGTATAAAATGTATTGAAATCCTACAACTACACTGTTGCTTTTTAAATTGTTTCATAATACCCTAAATTAGGTGACCCAAACATTCGTTTATTATACCTATCGACCTAGAATCTCTTTCTGAATTGGTCTGGTTTTGTCCGTCCGTCTGTTTGTAAATGTATTCTTGTTACCAAATACAGGTCACAATTATGCTCAGATCACTATCAAATTTAGCAAAAACTTTCTTTTTAACTCTATGACTTACTGAAATGGGTACAGAAGGTTTCCGATTTAGATATAGCCTCTATATATATGTACATATATGATCAATCAAGCAAACAATTGTATTTATTTTCGGTTGCTTGATTTCTCATTGTCTAGAATCAGCTGTTGCTACTTTTACAGCTATTGGATAGGGTTGCCCCCGTTCTGATATTTTCGTGTGGAAAAAGCTTTAGGAAATGTCAATAACAACATGTAGGTAATATTGGTATTTGACAGGAAGACGATGAAGAAAAGAGCTTTCTTACCCGAATGATAAGTGACAATGAACCAAATTAAAAACATGATCGCTTGGGTAAGAATAAGAAGAAGAAAATTATTGCTTGGGTAGTCTGAGTTTTGTTACATTTAGCTTAACAGGCTGTAAGACTTTTTGATTGGAACAGAATAGCGACCCTATAATTCTGAAAGGGCATGTTGAGTAGTTCATTTTTGTAGAATAAACTTATGGTCCAGCTGGTCTGAGTTTCTTTTTACAGTGGGTCAAAGTTTTCAGTTTTTGGTCGAAGGGAGCATTATACAAAATGAAACAAATGCTGTAAGTTAATATTTGAAAGATTTCATATTGTCAGAGTTACATAGTAGAATTTTACAAGGATCATTTTTGTGTCTCTTTGTAGAATATTTTAATCCTTAAATGTCCGTTTTGAGAAGACTTTTTTTTTTAATTTTTTCGAAAAAAGGGCCAAATTGGCGCATTAAGAGGGGAGCTAGAGGGTTAAAATCTTGTAAAATTTCACTATATAACTCTTACAATAAGAAATCTCGCAGACAGTAACTTACAGCATTTGTTTCATTTAGTATAATGCTCCCTTCGATCAAAAAATTAAAATTTAGACCCACTGTAAAAAAAAACTCAGATCAGCTGGACCATAAGCTTATTCTACAAAATAATCTACTCAACATGTCCTTTCAGAATTATAGAGCCGCTCTTCTGCTCCAAACATTTCATAAATAAAACGACTTTAAATGTACATTATAGTTGTTATACCCTGCACCACACTGTGGTATTATAACTTTGTGCATTTGTTTGTAACACCCAAAAGGAGAAGAAATAGACCCATCGTTTATTATACCGATCGACTTAGAATCACTTTCTGAGTCGATTTAGCTATGTCCGTCTGTCTGTCTGTCCGTCTGTGCATGTATTCTTGTAATCAAAGTACAGGTCGCAATTATGGTCCGATCTCGACGAAACTTTACACATATCTTTTTTTGGCCCAAGGACGATCCCTATTGAATTTGGTTAAAATCGGTTCAGATTTAGATATAGCCCCCACATATATGTTAGCCCCGATTTGATATGTAAGCGCTGTAAAAACTGTATTTTATATCCGATCAGTATGAAATTCGGCAGAAAGAGGTTTCTTATTATATGCATGAACGCTATTAAATTTGGAAGAAATCGGTTCAGATTTAGATATAGCCCCCATATATACGTTACCCCCGATTTGACATGACACGTCGAAGGAGTGACCTAAGACCCCAAGTATGTTCGGAGGAAATCCGTTTTGGGTAATTTTAAGTCGAATGAGCAATGTCCGTCCGTCTGTCTGTCTGTCTGCTGGCTGGTGCGCACGATAACTCTCGAAAGGAGTAACCGATTGACCTCATATTTGGTATGTGGTAATATTTTTTTCTATCTCCGGCTAAGTTCGAAGATGGGCCATATTGGTCCACTCCTTCTAGTACCTCCCCCACAAAGGGTTAAAATGTTGTGAAATATTGATTCTTTAATAACTGCTATACTACTTATTCGAATCTTTTGAAATTCCACACATAGTATTAGCTTATTAGTCGTTATCAACTCGAGAAAAATGGGCAAAGTCGCCACGTCCCTTTTGGTACCTCCCACGCAAATGCACCATTTTGCACCAAAAGTTAACAGCTTATAACATTAATAACAGTGTATAAAAATAATTGAAATTTTGTACAGTGTAATATTTTTATAGTGTCTATAGCCCTGTGAAAAATGGGCGTTATTGCCACGCCCCTCTTTGTACCTCCCACACAAAATGCCCAAATCATACCACAATTTAATGTCTCATAACGTTTATACCAGTGCACATAAATGCTTATAAGTCGGCACAGTGCAATGAATTTAAAGTATCTAATGTTCAGCAAAAAAAGGTGTATTTGATAAACCCCTTCTGGTACCTCCCACACAAATTGACAATAATTCGAGTAATATTCAATATTACATTACTCACAAAGTGAGGGTATACCTTAGTCGGTTTACCCGACTGAAACTTTCTTACTTGTTTTATATCCGATCAGTATGAAATTCGGCAGATAGAGGTTTTTTATTATATGGATGAATGCTAATAAATTTGGAAGAAATTGGTTCAGATTTAGATATAGCCCCCATATATATGTTACCCCCGATTTGACCTGTAAGCGCTGTAAAAACTGTATTTTATATCCGCTCAGTGCGAAATTCGGCAGAAAGAGGTTTCTTATTACATGAAGGAATACTGCCAAATTTGGAGAAAATCGGTTCATATTTAGATATAGCTCCCATATATATGTTACCCCCGATTTGACATCTAAGCGCCGTAGAGACTGTATTTTATATCCGATCAGTACGAAATTCGACAGAAGGAGGTCTTTTTACATGAATGAGTATTCAGGGAAGATCGGTTCACATTTATATTGATTGTTCCTCCTGATTTGGTATCAAACCGCTATAGAAGTTGTATTTTACTTCCGATCATTAAAATTTTCCAGAAAGATGTTTCTCAATTTAGGAACGAATATTGCTTAATTTAGTGATTATCGTTTCAGAATTAGATAATATGTTTCTACCCATTTACCAATTATTCCAAATTATTATGGCAATGACCCTTATCGCATTGTTAGGGAGGTGTAGGGTATTATATAGTCGGCCCCGCCCGACTTTCTGCCTTTCCTTACTGGTTTTAATTAAAAGAAAGCTGCATATTTTCAGAAATTTTTTAGAAAATGTTTCACCTATGACTGCTGGAGGATGTTGTCTTTATAGCACAAGTATTTTTTTAAGTTGGCATTAAAAATATTTTATTTTATTATTAAGAAATTTGTCGTAAAGTTTAGTAATTTGTCTTAATGGATAATTTGTATGGAATGTATATATCTTAATCAAATCAAATCTTAGTGGAGGAACTAGTCATCCTCTGGTTTAATTTATAAAAGTGTGGGAAGTCTAGAAAACCTCCACTTTTTCCATTGTGAAACGTAACGCGCTTTCACGAAATGATCCGTATGTTGTAAAGCAGAAAATATTTGCCTCAAAGGCGTTTTTACGACGATTCGAAGTAAGCTTTTAACCAGATTAATGATTTTCTGAAACGAAATGTTCTTAATTTTCGCATAAGTAGATATGTGAAATAATGAAATATTTTACAGCTAAAGTCATGCCAAACTCAAAACTTCTTATTTTTTTATATAACTCAACACCAATATCGATATATAAACCAGATATCTCCTCAACCAAAATTCTAAATTAATATGTTTTTAAAAAAAGTAATTTAAATATTTCTTAAAGTACGCCAATAACAATATGTCAACATATGTACGTATTTTCTTCACATTCATAACATATCCTTTCCTCCTACAACCTACAACGCCGGAAACATCCTGCCACATTATCCATTGTTCCAAGATATATTGTTTACACTCTGCTCTTTTCTCCATTGAATAATTCTCTCACCTAGAGAATTTCACACATACACTCTCATTTGCGAGCGGCCATATTTTTTGTTGTGTACAAAAAAAGTTATCGCCACACATTTCGTTTTTTAGTTGAGGAAAACGAAAAAGAAGAGCTCCACAACACAACAATTACAAGTTCACATCTAGTCCATGTCTGTGCCGGCTCTGTATGCCCGAACAGAGCCCCCACACAAATACACGTGCATCAACAACAACAAGGCGTGCGCCACCCAACTCACTCCCCAACAGTGACCTTTATTTTGTTGTGTAGTCGCGAGTATATAAGCAAAAGATTTAAGTATTGGTGAGAAAGCTTCAAACTTTCCACAGTCTCAGTGTTAGTTGTGCGCTCTCATGCTCTGAAAAATAACATAAGTTTGAGAGAGCGTAAATATTGTCAAAATGTTGTTCTCAGTCGAAAGAAATAAAAAAACTGCATGGTTGGCGAGTGTAGGTGGTTGGATGGGAATGAAAGCTCTCCTGTGAAATATAAAATAATTCTCAATTTTTCTAGTTAGGATTTTTGAAAAAATTTAAAAAAAAAAATAAGATACACATGTTTTAAAAGAATTTAATTTAAATATTAATTAAAAGAAGATTAGACATTTCTCGACATTTTATTCAATTTCAGTTAGCAAAGATATTTGAAAATTTCTGTGCAGACGTTGTTATACTTTAGTTTTATTATAAAATAATATATTGGCGGAATTCCGTTTCAAGGCATTTTAAGTCATTTGAACTGTGCCCTTTCGTCAGTCCGTCCGTCTGTATCGGCGCTGCGCACGATAACTCTCGAAAGGAAAGCAAATACATTTTTTCCAATACTAAATTCATAGATGTATCATATTGATCTATTCCTTATGGTACCTTCCAAACAAAAGGCTAAAATTTCGTGAAATATTGAATACCTTTCACACAGGCCATCCCAACGGGGGAGCCACGGTTTTCCAGTGGGCCGTAGCGATCTTCCATGGGAGCCGTGAGTATACAGGTATTTAATGGCGAATTCTTTTCTGCAAAAAAGTGCAACATTTTCATTGACCTTTTTCCGAAAACGGCACTTTTGTGATACTTTTTTGAAATTTGGTAATTAAGTTACTCGAATTTAGCACAACTAAAATTTCAAAATTTCAAAAAAGCAATATTATAGTGTAAGCGATATATAGCACTTTTTTACAGAAAAGAATTCGCCATAAGAGAAATATATTTCCATTTTTTGTAAAGGTTAGATTTTTGAAAATGTTTAACAATTACTTGAGGACGTTCTACGGAAAAGCAATAAATTAATGGATTTCTACCAGAAATTGTGCAACAAAGGGGATTATTTTATGATATAGGTTTTAAATATTTTTTCAAATACTCTTCAATACTTTTTAAGTTATTTTTTTTAAATTTAAAAAAAATGTTCTTGGGTAAACTCATTGCGGAACAGCTTTAATTTCTTTATTTTCCCATGAATTTGATCTTGCTATTTAATTTGATTACTTTATCTGACATTTTGCTGGGGTAAGTCCGGCTCTACAAAATTTTGACGAAATATGATTACAGAAAACGAAATTTTATAGAAAATTGAAATTTTATAGAATTTCTAAAAGTTTTCGTCAAAATTACTGTTTTCTAAAAAAAATCGTTGAAAATTGCATTTTTCTACACAATTTTCTCAATATTTATTTTTGTAGAAAATTTCGTCAACAATTAATTTTTTATAAATTTTGTCGAAAATACATTTTTATTGAAAATATGTTTTTATAGAAAATTATGTCAAAATTATTTTTTTCTGGCAAAAATTTATTTTCGAGAAATTTTGTGGAGAAACTCAATTTTTCTTAGTTTTCTGGACAAATGCAATTCAACTATTTTTCTAGAAAAAATTATATTTCAACAAAATTTTGCAGAAAAATTAAATTTCTGTGAAATTATCATAAAAAACAATTCAGCGAAATTTTGTTGAAAAATTCAAATTTGTAAAAATTTTGTAGAAAACGTAATTTTTTAGAAAAATACAAATTTGTAAAAATTTTCTAGAAAGCGTAATTTTTTGTGGAAAAGTTTAATTATGAAGGTATTTTCTAGAAAATTGTAACTGTATGAAAATGCAATTCCAACTAATTTTTTTCTATTTTTAAGCAGACAGTTGTTCCTATAAACAGAGTGTCGAAACTATTGAGTTAGAAGTGTATCGAGTTAGAAGAAGATTATGTTGAGAAATAAAGTAAATTGTTTTTTCAATTTTGTTGTGTTTTTTTTTGTTAGGTCAGCTAATTTTGGAAATGCCTATATGTAGGCTATATTTAAATCTGAACTGATTTCCTTCATATTTGGTAGAATATATTCGCAGTTTAAGAGACTTCTACATTGATTTTTCTTCTTAAATATACGTGAAAACAAGCTAAGTCGACTTAGCATATGTTGGAAGGATAGTACCCATATGAGGGATATACCTAAACCTGAACCTATTTTCAACAATTTTCAATAAGGATCGTCCTTTTGCCAATAAAGAGCAATTTTATTACGATTGAATCATATGTATGACCTGTACCTTGATTACAAGGATACATCTACTGACGGAATGACGGATATGGTTAAGTCGACTAAGGAATTGATTCCAATTCGATCAGTATTATTAAATTATAGAACTATTTCTTTCCCTCCTTGGTCTTACAAATAACTGCACAAACTCGTTATTCACTAGATCACAATAGGTTTATATAATGTAATATCTTTAAGATTCAATAATATTTAAACAAACCAAATGATCGAATTATTCTGCGAAATAAAGCGTGTACATCGGTGATAGTTTAGGTAGCTCACTACCCGTTTTCACTGAACAGGGCGTAATGACAAAACTACAAATCTGTCACGAAAAAAAAGTAAACAATGCATTGTACGTTTCAACGAAAGTTCCAAGCCCTATATCTTCACCACAATGGTCATTATATTCCTGATACTCAAAACGACGAATTCATCTGTACAGTCAATTCTGCAGGGCAAAGTATCAAAAAAAACAAGACCACTTTTGTTGCTGTGCACATGATTTATACAACGATTCGTTGAAGGTTCGGCATAGCCTCTAGCGCCATTTGAGCAGCAGTTCTGAGAGCGCCAGTTATACCCAGGAATATCAGTTTTTGGCTAGATGAGAGAGATGTGATTTCTTCCAAATTTGGGAAAATTTGTCCTTATATTCTCAACATAATCTCCTTTTGGCTCGATACACTTTTCCCATCCATTTCAAAAGAGTCGATAACCTGTTTATAGTAAGAGCTGTCTAGCTCCCGAAAATAACCATCAACTGCAATCTCCACATCTTCATTGCCGGCAAATCTTTTTCCGCACAGCCATTTTTTCAAGTTTGGAAAGAAAAAAATATCCAAAGGGAGCAAAATCAGGCGATAGGGTGCGTGCTGAAGCAAATCGAACTTTAATTAATTGTTTTTTGACCATCGCAATTGTGGATGTGTGAACTTGTGCATTGTCTTGATTGTGAGCAAACGCTGCACCCATCTTGCGCACGTCAAGTTTTTCCATCACCATCAAATTTTCCATCAACATGCGATTGACTGACACTTTGACTTCAGCTAGGTCACGAACCTTCAACCGACGGTCATAAAATACCATTTTGTGGATTTTTTATACCCTCCACCATGGGGGTATATTCATTTCGTCACTCCGTTTGTAACAACTCTAAAAATTCATCTGAGACCCCATAAAGTATATATATATATATTCTTATTCGTCGTAAAATTCTAAGACGATTTAGGAATGTCCGTCTGTCTGTCTGTCCGTCCGTCTGTTGTAATCACGCTACAGTCCGTAATAATAGAGCTAGGTTGATCAAATTTGGTAGAAATATTTCTTATAGTTTGCAGGTTGTTTGGGATTGCAACTGGGCCATATCGGTCTATGTTTTGATATAGCTCCCCTATATAGGTCGCTTCAAAATACGGTTTTTGAGCCATAGATACCACATTTTTAAAGCAATTTAGCAGAAACTTTGCAGTTTGCATTCTATTTTGACAAGAATTCATCACAGCAAAAATTTTACAAATCGGATCATATTTTGTTACAGTCACCCTATAGAGGTCGCTCCAAAATATATGTATTTAAGTCATAAATACCACATTTTCTTAGCATTTTAACTGAATCTTTGTAGTATGTATTTAATGGAGACAAGAATTCACCGCAGTAAACATTTTTTAAATCGCTTCATATTTTGTTATTGTCAACGTAAAGATGTCGCTTCCAAAAATGCTTATTTAAGCCATAAGCACAATATGTTATGCTAAGAAATTTAGCAGAAACTTTGCAGTTTGTAATCAATTTTGGCAAGAATTCATCTCAATAAAATGTATACAAATCAGTTTTTATATTGTTGTGGTCCCCGTGTAGATCTAGTTCTAAAATATGCTAATTTAAGCCATAAATACCACATTTTGGAGCGTTCGTTTTTATACCCTACACCACACTATGGTCCAGGGTCTTATGAGTTTGTGCATTTGTTTGTAACACCCAGAAGGAGAAGAGATAGACCCATCCTTTATTTTACCGATCGCCTTGGAATCACTTGCTGAGTCGATTTAACCATGTCGGACTGTTCGTCCGTCTGTCCGTCCGCCTTTCTGTGGATCTATCGTTGTAATCAAAGTGCAGGTCGTATTTATTGGCCGATTGTGATGCAATTTAGCACAGTGCTCTTTTTTGGCCCAAGGACGATCCCTATTGAAATCAGTCAAAATCGGTTCAGATTTAGATATAGCCCCTATATATATATTTTTCACCCGATTTGACATGTAAGCGCTGTTGAAACCGTATTTTATATCCGATCAGTACGAAATTCGGCAGAGAGAGTTTCCTTATTACATGTATGAACACTACCAAATTCTTATCGCAATTCCCATTTTCGCATTGTTAGGGAGGTGTAGGGTATTATATATAGTCTGCCCCGCCCGACTTTCTTTCTTTCCTTATAAGTTTTTTAATAATTTGCTTAAACCAAAAGGATCGTTTTTTGCTTCATATCCAAAGATTTTTCCAGTAATAGAATTGAATGAAATCCATTCGGCATGAGCAAACTTAACGCTTTTACTTGTTTTTAACAGGTCGACCACTACGGCCCTGTTTAAATTCTGCCATCCAATATTTTATATGTCGAAGGAGCAGACTATCCCAAAGTTGAATCTACCTCGGTTTTAATGAAGTTTTGACTGAGTGAGCCCTTTCAAATGATTGTATTTCATATCTGTGCACAATTTTTTATACCCTCCACCAAGCACCAATATACATATATTGATCTGAGACCCCATTAAGAGTTTACTAATATTATTTATCGTCGTAAAATTCTAAGACGATTTAGCCATGTCCGTCCATCCCTCTGTTGTAATCTCGCTACAATCTGTAATACTTGAGCTAGGTGGCTGAAATTTGGTACATATACTTCTTATATCTGCAGTAGGGCGGGTCGATTTAAAAATCGCTCATTGCTCAGTGAGAATCGTATTCTAGGGATCAAAATAAGAAACTTTGCCGAAGGAACCATACCTCTAAAACGAATTCTGATGTCCCGGAAAAAAATCCGACTTTGACCCATTTAGAGTGCTCCAATCGAGTCCAAATGTATGACCGACCCCCACTCAGTGAAAATCGTTTTCTAGGGATCAAAATAAGAAACTTTTCCGAAGGAACCAAACCTCTAAAACGAATTCTGATGTCCCGGAAAAAATCCCACTTTGACCCATTTAGAGTGCTCCAATCGTGTCCAAATGTATGGAACCCCCAGGGGGTGTTCCACTGGCATGGGTGGGTCGGGCCTCCAAAGTTAGTGGGGGTCGGTCATACATTTGGACTCGATTGGAGGACTCTAAATGGGTCAAAGTGGGAGTTTTCAAAATTTGCCCCTACCCAAAAGTTCGACCCAAATTCCGGGACATCAGAATTCGTTTTAGAGGTATGGTTCCTTCGGCAAAGTTTCTTATTTTTATCCCTAGAATACGATTTTCACTGAGCAATGGCGACTTTTTTGCCTCCCCACAAATCGACCCGGCCTAATCTGCAGGTATGTTGGTATTGCAAATGGACAATATCGGTCCATTTTTTGATATAGCGCCCATACATAGCATCTCCCCGATATGACCTCCTAACGTCAATAGAGACCACAAATGTCATCTGATCGCGCTGAAAATTGGTAACTGCAGTGCATTTATTCCCGTTAACTTTCACACGAACAACGGTAGCCATAGGTCCATGTTTTGATATAGCCCCCATACAGAGGCCGCTCTAGATTTGACTTCGTAACGCCACAAAAACCGCAAATTTAATCGAATTGGTCTGAAATATGGTTTGAATATGCACTCACTTGGCATAAAATATGCACTCACTTGGCATAAAATCCCCGATATACTATACGGGGTTCCTGATAAATATTTTGAGGTGTTACAAACCCCCTATCCTATGGTGAAAGATATGAAAATATGAGACGATCTAAACACAATCAGGTCAAATGTACAGCAGTCATGTGAGCGCTAATGGTTCCTGCATCGATTTAATAACGATTTTTTCTAAAAACGTTTGTACTTTAAACATGAGTTTTTAAACGAAAAATAAAAACTGACAAAATTACAGCATGGTTAATTGTTAAAACTGCCAGCTCCGAACGCTTTATATTACATTACTAAAATGTATGCAACTTTTTCACATATATATTTTTGTATACATTTCTTCTTCGGTGTATAATGTCTAGCTCCTATTTTTTAGTTGCATTTTCCACGTAGAAAAAAAAAACAACCCACTATGTTTATTTACCTTTGGTTGTCAAAACACGATTTTTCCATGTTCCAAACAATATTTGTGTGCGGACGGAGAAAAAAAGCTGCCGCCACCGCACGTCGTTCGATTGCACGGAGAAGCGATGGTACGGATGAGTGATTTTTTAACGAATAATTTTTATTCTACGGTTACGGTTTATGACGGTTGATGTTTGATATCAGCGACACTGTTGGAAGTATGTAACAAACAAACATAACGTCTCTTCCCATTGCCGCAAATCATATTTCCTTTGACGCAAACTTTGAGTGAAATATTCGTACTATGTGCCCTGGAATTCTAATACATATCAAATGTAATAACACAAAAGAACAATATACCTTTTTTATTTTCGCAAAAACGAGTATAAAATGAGATGATATTGATGTATTTCCAATGTTCGCGTTACGTTTGATACCAATAAAAAACCCAGCATCAGAAGCCACAACAACGACAATAACACCAGCAGCAGCGCATCAGTCATCGAGTTAAGTGCCCAATAACAAATACCAGTCCTTTGAATTCCAATACGTCCTGTGTGTTTCGTTATTGATGACAAATTGCTTAATTGACCATTTTAGGGTATTAACGTGATAATTGTTTTATTGACGCTTGTTGGCAAAACAAAATGAGAACAAAGCTCTTAATCAATTGCAATTTTTTTATACTTTTTTAAAGTTCCACTTATAGAAAGTGGTGACTTATAGATTGGCATTTATTTCCTTGTTCGAAAGAACTTCAAAGTTACTCGATTTAATTTTATAGATTTTAATTTAATTTACTAAAAGAATAGAACCTGTATCGGATCCCATGTTGAGCAGAACTTTAATTACAGTTTTTCGTTTTGTGAATATTTTTTCAATTTTAAACATATGTAAAGCTTTGGAATTTTTTAATACTCATTATTATTCCATGTGGTCGATGTTGGTATTAAATGAGATAACAAAGTCTAGTCAATGTAGTGAGTATTTTATTTTTCCACTTCTGCAAAAAATTTGACTTGTATCCTTTTGATGTTGTATCCTTTGAATGTTCCGTAAAAGAATTATTTAAAAAATTTCATTTCCGTAGATGTGAAAATATTTGGAATTTTGAAAAAAGGAAACTGGATCATGTACCTTCGACACCAGGCAAGCCCATAACCTAAACTAACCTATCATGGTCTATTGCTGTCTGAAGCAATTCGATTCAACGGTACCTAATGAATAAAATACTATATTTTAAAATGTTTTACCTTTCACATATGTTTTTTCGGAGGAGTAAACTTTTCCAATTCGACTTAACCCCTATAGTTCGTATTTGTACGTACAGAATATTCTCCTCGTCGGAACTCCGCACAGTGCGAGGTATTAAAAAAATGGAAATGGTTCGGGCATTTCTTAACCAGACATCCGATTGCGGCAAACTTTGGCATGCTTGTAGAAGAGGTATTCAAGAAGTTATGTTTTAAATTTGGGCCTCTTAGGCCCAATTGTGTATTTATACATGAAATTTCACATATTATCTGCAGCTTTTCTAGGAGAACGGGAGATCGACTGTCTGATCGTCGAATTGAGTCCAATGAGCTTTGTAGAAACTTTGGACAGGAGGAAGTAGTTATTTATGTCCCGCACAGTCAAGCGACATCTGCATACAATATCGTATACGAGGGCGTTCCCAAAAATTAGCCGACTTAACATAGGAAACACAACAAATTTGGGAAAATTTGTCGTTATTTCTCCTCATTTTAGCTCAATACAATTTTTTATACGAAGAACTGTCTAGTTCTTTAAAATTGCAGACTCCACCATTTTTGGCAAATTTTTTTAACATCGAGCCATTTTTTCAAGTCTGCAAAATAATTCGAGGGAGCTAAAATTGAATTCACTGATTTTGACAATCGCAGTAGTGGACGTGTTAACTGGCGCATTGTCTTCAGGAAACAACACTTTATCTGTGGCTAAATACGTCCTTAATTTCATCACTTAAACGCTGCAATAAGTTGGCTTAAAACTCGACGTTTATTGTATTTAATTTTTTAATATACATAATCCGCACAAATTACCCCAAGCGCATCCTAAAAATACACGCCATGTCTTCGCCTTCTTTGGACACGATTCTCCCATCACACTTCACTACATTGAGTGTTCCTTTGTCTCAGGTGTGAAGCGTTGGACCCATGTCTCATCAATGGTGACAAATCGACGCTGTTTTTGTTCCCTTATGAGCAAACGCGGCACCCATCCAGCGCACAGCTTTCTCATCTTTAAACGTTCGATCACTATGAGATGCATAGCACTTTTTGAAATGCCTACAATTTCAGCTAGAACAAGAACCTTAAGCAGAAGATTATGAAGTCCCATTTTATGAATTTCCGTAGCCGCTTCTGGTGTAGAAAATTCAAATGGTCGTCCAGTAGGTCTTTTTTTAAGTTAGAGTGGCAGCTGTGTTTTTACCAGCTCACATAGATAAGTTTAGGTCCCTAGTGGTACCACGGACAGAAATGACCCTCATCGAAACCAGCCTGTTGGATACACAAACTTCTTGATAGTACGAATATCGGTACCGGAAAGATCTGTTATGACTACCTAGAAAGGCCAATCCAAGTGGGACAGTCGCATAGCATGTGCTCAATGTTTTCCACTTCTTCCTCATCTCCACAGCTTCTGCAAACGTCATTGGAGTCAATACCCAACCTTCTGTCGTGTTCGCCGAGGAGATATTTGGATTCTAGTGCGAGGAGATATTTGGATTCTCTTAGCTCAAATCTTGGCCAGATTAGTCTAGCTACAGTTGCAGATTTCTGTCCATCTTTTGTTGGATTGCTTGGATTGTCTCTTGCCTAAGCCAAAGCCTACATGTGGATAGTGGCGCACAAATATATGCACATTCTTCGAGCATTTGTCACGTCGTCCCTTTTCTAGCGAGTTCATCGGCCTTGCAATTCGCTGGCATATCCCTATGCTCAGGCTCAGAGATCTTGCCTCCAGAGAATTGATGACAGTCTGGCTCTTCGAGTAAATGGCAACGCCAGTGTTGGTTATTGTGTTCTGACTCAGCCACTTGACGACTTCCCATCAGAGAATGAAGCCAAACCAAAATTGTCGGCGACGGCGTCTTATCAGCTCGACATTGTTCCTCGATTTATTGTGGAATATAAAATATACAAATTTATTGTACAACTTCGTTGGATTTTAAATGACAATTTTAAGTGCACGGGTAAAAATATAATTATGCCGGAGCGAAAACTAAAAACGGCGTTGATTTTAAGCCAATTTAGCCGACCTAACGGCGGCGGCGGGGCTGGACAAAAAATTCTCGCCTTCAGCGGCTTATAGGCGAAAACCTTACTGCTTCGTTCTCTGCATCCTATACTGCCATTATTTCGGCTTGATAGACATTGCAGGTATCTGGTAGTCTGTGAGATATATTCAGACTAAGATATTTACAGTGTACTCCGCAGCCAACCTTTTCATCGAGCTTCGAATCATCCGTGTCGAAGTGGAGTTGGTTTCTATTAGCTGGTATTCTGCAACTCATTCATCTCTGGCTGGTATCATACTCGTAGTGATGTAGTTCCTCTCGAAGATGTATACCGTTGGTATATAGTCCACTGGTCGGTTACCATAGCACTACACTTTGATATCCTCATGTGACCGTAATTCTCCTACCTCCACAGTTTAATCATAGTGCCGCTCCTGTTGCAACTTCCCTCGCCACAATATTAATTGGCAGTAAATGGAGTAGGGCTTGTAGAGACTCAGTCGCTGTAGTGTTTAAGATTCCGCTTATGCATAGGCAGGCAGTTTTCTGAACCTTTGATAGTAGTTTGGTGATGGTTAGTTTGTCAGTTGCCGTGCACCATACCACAATGCCGTACAACTGTATTATACGAACTACTACTACCTATATGTATCCAATGGTCGATTTTAGGAGAGATGCCCCACCGCGACCCTACAGCCTTCATGCATGAATATAAGGCGACGTTGGTCTTCCTTACACGTTCCAGTCGGAATAACAGTTTCCTATCTAGGATTATTCCCAAAAATAGTGCACTTCCAGAAAAGACTAGATCCGTTCCATTTATACGAGGAGGATTCTAGTAAAGAGAGGATTCTAGTAAAGAGAACCAATTCTGTGTTGTTTGGGTTAACGCCCGAAGATATTCGTGTTGGTAGCTTGTACGACCACGTTTAAAATCTGACACCCAATATTTTATAGCCGTAAACGAAGGAACAGACTCTAATCTAAACCAAGGAGCAGAGTATAATCTATCTCGGCTTTAACATCGCTTGGACTGAGACCTTTCAAATTAAAGCTTTAAAAACATTAATGTCACCAATTTTGTTATTGAAATTTAAAGCGTACCATATAGAGAGGAGGACATGTTCCATAGCAAAGAAAAAATAAAAAATGGATAAACAGTTTAATTTCTTTTTAAAGAATATTTAACGAAATGCACTTCATCAATTTATCATATCTACGGCGTAGTGCGTAAATCGGCCAAGTCCATTATCGATAAATTTTGTAATCGAAATTTAAAGACAATATTTATACAGTAAATCAGATCATGTCATTATAGTTTTTTTCAATTTATTTTCTATAAATTAGTAAAGAAACCAAGTATGAAAGTTTCAGTCGTGTAAACCGACTAAGGTATACCCTCACTTTGTGAGTTCTGTAATATGAAATATTACACGAGTTAATCTGTCAATTTGTATGGGAGGTACCAGAGGGGATTTAACAAATACATACTCCTATTTTTCGCTAATATCTATATTTTTCAATTGCACTGTACCGAATTGTAAGCGCTTATGTGAAGTAGTATATTAAAGTTATGATATATTCAATTTTGCTATGATTTGGCAATTTTGTGTGGGAGGTACCCAAAGGAGCGTGTTTGTAACTCCCATTGTTCAAAGGGCTATAAGTTCTTTAAAAATATTACACTGTGTAAAATGTTGTTGTATTTTCGTGCATTGGTACTCCCGCTACAAGCTCTTAACTTCTTGTATAAAATTGTACATTTGTGTGAGAGGTACCAAAAGGGGCGTGGCAATAACCACCGTTTTCCATAGGACTGTAGGCACTATAAAAGCATAACAATGCACAAAGTATATTAATGCACTAGTATTCAAGTCATAAGCTGTTAACTTTTAGTGCAAAATAGTACATTTGTGTGGGAGGTACCAAAAGGGGCGTGTCAACTACACCCAATTTTCACTGGAAAAGTATTACACTGTACAAATTTAAATTTAGTATTTGCATGAAGTGATATTATAGTTATAAGCAGTTAACTTTTGGTGCTAAATGGTCCATTTGTGTGCCCATTTTTCTCGACGTGATAGTGACTAATATACTAATATTATGTGTAGAATTTCATAAGATTCGAATAAGTAGTATATAAGTTATTAAAGAATCAATATTTCACTAAAAGTTAACCCTTTGTGGGGTAGGTACTAGAAGGAGTGGACCAAAATAACCCATCTTCGAACTCATCCGGAGATAGATAAAAATATTACCGAATACCAAATTTGAAGTCAATCGGTTACTCCTTTCGAGAGTTATCGTGCGCACCAGCCAGCAGACAGACAGACAGACGGACGGACATTGCTCATTCGACTTAAAATGACCCAAAACGAATATCCGCCGAACATACTTGGGGTCTTAGGTCACTCATTCGATGTGTTACACTTTTTTCCGTAGAAATTGATATATACTAAAGTGAGGGTATAAAAAATGGATAAACATTTATTTAATGAAATAGACTTGGTCAGCTTATGCAGTATACCCTCGATATGGATGCCCGACTAATTGTTATTATCGATATACACGTTAAATCCGCTCATATCGATAAATTTAGAAAAATATTTATTAAAATTTCTACAAAAATTATACAATTTAAATTTGGATAAAAAAATATTTATCGGAATGCACTTGATCAGTTAATTCTGTACGTTTTCGAATAAATATTATTATCGAAATACAAAATGTTATCTTTTATATTTTTTATAAATGAACAAAGAAAAAAATAATATAAAATTCGATAAAGATGAATTTATCGAAATGATCAGTTTGTACAGTATACTTTCGATACATCTGTTATTATCGATATATCGGCATATATTCAAATATAAAGGAAATTGTTTATTACAATTTCGAAAAATTTATTCAATTTAAATTTCGATAAAAAATATTTATCGGAATCAATTTGATTAGTTTATTCTGTACATCTTTGATTAAATATAGTTACCGAAATTTTAAATAGCATTATCGAAATATTTAAGATTATCTATTATATTTCTATAAATGAATAAAGAAAATAATAATATAAAATTAGAAAATTTATCGAAATGGTCAGTTTAGACAGTATAGTCCCGATAAACATGTTAGACTAATTGTTATTATCAATATAAACGATATATCGGCATATATCCATAAATAAAGGAAAATATTTATTAAAATTTCGACAAAAATTATTCAATTTAAATTTCGTTTTAAAAATATGTATCGCAATGAACTTTACCGTCAATTAGTTAAATATTATTATAGAAATTTAATATTATCTATTTTATTTCTATAAATTAATAAAGAAAAACTTAAAGCTTTACCTACTACAAGTTACTACTTTTTACCATTTTTACAACAACAAACATAGAAAAAATGTTAAAAATTGTTGAAATAGTAAAATGTTGTAGGTAAAGGAACACACATTAAAATATATTTTTTATAAGATTGCCACGTTTCGCCAACCTTCTGCCGACTTCTATAATACAATTTGGATAATTTTTGGAACGTGGTAATTCTTACTACCTCATCAGAAAAATCCACTCCACCAGTTTGGGTTTCCACACCTTAGTATACGACAAGGCGGGTCATCTACTCCCTAGTAGAGGATCAGTAGGTTTAGTAGGGTTATCTACTCCCTAGTGGAGGACCATTAGTGTTACCTACTCCCTAGTAGAGGACTAGTAGGGTTATTTACTATTGAGGAGAGATACAGTTGGGTTATCTAATTCCCAGTAGTTGTGTTATCTTAGTAGTTCTGTTATCTATACTTATAAATATAAAAACTGCATTCGACTTAATTTTCCGATTCCCAATGATTTCCTTCTCTTCCACTTCTGGGAATGCATTTTTTTTCCTGAGACCATTAATGAAACATTAATAAACCGAGTTCAAGTCGGCTTTTCCATATAATATTTTAAATCCAACTTCCAAACAGAATTACTCGTATTTAAACAGTTTTTATTGGCATTATTGTTATACCAATGTTTCTAAAAAGTTCGTATAAAATCGAAATAGCTAAAAATATTTTATGTCCTTTAAAAGAACTTCCATAGAAGTGGAAAATATGCAGTTAGAGCTACTTCAAAAGTACATCAAATGTTGTTTCTCACGAATATTAATTCTATATTTTTGAAGTTGAAGTTAAACCCTTACTGCGAAGTTGAACCTTGTCAGAGACTTGTTTTTGGTATCCCTAGAATAAATGAATGCTGGCGGAGCCTTGTGTATTTGATACATGAGCCATTTTGAATTTTTTTTTGCGCAATTTAGGAAGACACCGAAACCAACAGCCTAACTTACCATCCATCCAGGATACAGCACTACAAAAAATTGAAAAACGAATGCAATATGTGCATTGCACTAAGCACACAAACTGCAACAAACACCGATTTATTTCACTGTTCAGCTATGGCGGCGGCATAGACAGAGCACAGGGCGGGGACATACTCGTACAAAAAAAATGGGATTCTTTCGAAGGATGTGTGAGTTTTATGAGCCTTTTGTAGACTTTTCGGTCCTGCTGTTGTTGCACAAAAATGCAATTTATTTCACTGGGCTTAGGCGCTTTGTGTGCCCGAGTGTATGTGTGTGTGTGTTTGCCTCTTTGGCAATGGCACAAAAGCCATTTTCTAAAAATGCATTTTACAATTGCATGCCTTCATTCCTGTTATTCTGTCCCGGTTGCAATTTTCCTCTGAATCAGCGTTTCCAATTGTGTGAGAATGGTGTTGTAGGGACGAGTGCAGGAGGATGTATCGCTGGGGGTGTACAACATACAGACGT
Organism: Eudasyphora cyanicolor; assembly: GCA_963930755.1. Classification (NCBI taxonomy): domain Eukaryota; kingdom Metazoa; phylum Arthropoda; class Insecta; order Diptera; family Muscidae; genus Eudasyphora; species Eudasyphora cyanicolor. The sequence continues at coordinate 38,297,395 of OZ005734.1, read as the reverse complement.
CGATAGAATATTTATCCATATTTCACTGTATTCATTTTTCAAAATCCAACCAAACGAAACTAAGAGCAAACGAGCTGTGCCTTTGTTTTTAATTTATATGCAGATTCATGCTTCTTCTCCTCCAGTAAAATTTAGCAAAATGGAACTAGAAAACTTCCGTATGCGGCGAGTTGTACAATTTTTCATTATAGCATGCGGATAAGGAAAATGGTTGAGGTGACCAAATATAATATAGTTAACAACCATAAGTTGCTAATGGTTTCTACCGACTGTATCGACAATATTATTATATTGAGTGGGGAAAATGGAAAGAAATATCTTACAAACCTGTCATTAAAGATTGATTGAAATGTTACTATATTAAGGTAAACAAGTAAGAAAGTTCAGTTGGGTAAACCGACTTACAAATTCGTTCACCTTCAGTCCCAAAAAGTAATCGTTATAAGTTAAGTTTTGGTGCAAAATAGTCAATTTGTGCGGAAGGTACCAAAAAGGGAGTGCCAATTACACCCATTTTTCACTGGACTGTAGGTCTTATAAAAAAAATTACACTGATCAAAATTTCAAGTATTTGTGTGCACTGGTATTATAGTTATAAGTCTACTTTTGGTGCAAAATGGTCCATTTGTGTGGGAGGTACCAAAAGGGGCGTGACATTTTGCTGGACTTTAGTTACTATAAAAGTATTACACTGTACACCATTTCAAGTATTTGTGTGAACTCATATTAAAAGTTATAAGCTGTTAAATTTTGGGGCAAAACGGTCTATTTATGTGTGTATAGTTATAATTTTGTACAAAAATGGTCCCTTTGTGTGGAAGGTTCCAAAATAGGGACACTCCGCCCATTTTTCTCGAGGTGATAGCGACGGATAAACGTTACTATGTGAGGAATTACAAATGATTCGGATAAGTAATATAGAAGTTATTAGAGAATCAATATTTCACTAAATTGTAACCCTTTGTGAGGGAGTACTAGTAAGAGTGGACCAATATGGCCCATCTTCGAACTTAGAGTGAGCTAGAAAAAAATGTTATCACGTACAAAATTTGAAGTCAATCTATTACTCCTTTCGAGAGTTATCGTGCGCTCCAACCAGACAGACAGACAGACGGACGGACATTGCTCAAATGACTTCAAATTTTCTAAAACGTTTTTCCGCCGAACTTACTTAGGGTCTTATGTCGCTTTTTTGATGTGTTACTCTTTTGGCTCGTAGCAAATGATGTATACCCTCCTCCATTTAAGATGAGGGGATACAAATTGAACTAATTATATTACAAAATATCTTCATCTGGGACCTAAAACGAAAAGGGTGGTACAAATCAAATTTTATTTTTCAAAATCCAAAAACAGCAAAAATTATTTTTTTCACTTATGCCAAAATCTCGGTTAACCTGTCCTGGCGCTTCGCTGGGTCACGTCTAGGAATCGAGATATATCGATTTGAAGTTAGAAAGTATCATATAGAGGAATTTGTCACGTTTGGGGGTCTTTTGTTTGACATTACTCGAGAACGACTAGTACGATTTTGCTGCAAAAAAATTTTAAAAATGGCACTTCCACTTGAAAACTGAATTTTAGTAACTTTCGTTAAAACTATAAGAAAAAAGTTTTTTGTTGATACGAAAAAAAACATATGAAATAGAAAAAAATCGCAAAAAAGCGCTTGTTCCATTTTTCGAAAGTTAGCGTCCTAGCGAACGCTACATAGAAATTATAACACTTTTGGTAAAAATAAGAGAATTTAAATACATTCCGGGTGTTATACCCCCACTGTTGTGAATACAACAGATGCTGCGGGCCAAAAGTGTAACACATCGATGGAGGGACCGGGTGACCCAGCGAAACGCCGGGACACGTATAACTTTTTTTATCGATATAACCCCCGCCGATCACTGACACCTACCATTTGTCGCACTGTGTTATTTATATATTTATACATAGATTTTATAATAATACTGTGCAACAGTGAAGAAAATACACGGACTTGACAGACTAAAGCCCAAACTTAATACAGGGTGGCTGATGAATATTGCTACATAAAGAAACTCAAATAACTTTTTTTCAGTGTATGGAATTCAGTTTTCTTTTATTCATGTTAAAGCTCATTAAATTTAATTAAATATAGCTTAAATGGTTTTAAAAATAATGGAATTTAAATGCCCCCTGCTCGTTGATGCATGTGCGGCATCTTACCAAAAAGTTGTTCATTACTGCTTGGAGAGCTGAGACAGGAATAGCCGCAATTTTTTCTCGAATGGATTGCTTTTGTTTGTTGGTTTTGCTTTGTAGACTTCCAGTTTGCACAAGAAAAAGTCAGGTGCAGTAAGGTCAGGCAACCTGGGGGACCAACGGAATGTGGAGTTTCTGGATATCAGCTTATTGGGAAATTTTCGCCGCAATTCCACCATTTGAAGCATCTTCTGGCAAAATTCCAAGCGAATCGGGAAGTCTGCTGAGTTCACTTTGTTGGCCATTTGAATTTTATATGGGAATAACTCCAAATCTTTGTGCATAATTGACTGCAATGACTGTCTGCTTATACCCATTTGAGCAGATAAGGTTCTTGTCGAAACTCTTGGATTGTTTTGTATGGCATCAGCTACAGCAGCGATTGTTGCCTCCGTCCTAACTGAATGGTTTCGATGGTAAGGTTTTCTGTTGACTGTCCCATGCTCGGAAAAATTGTTAACAACTCTCTTTTTGGTCCATCTGCTCGGAGGATTGCCGCCAAAGGTGCCCCTATACCCTCTTTGAACCAAAACTACGGACCAAATCCAAATTCTTGTTTCAGTGTCCCAGTTATCCATTTTTGTTAAATCTAAAAATCAATCTGCAAAATAAAAAAAAATTAACCAGATTCATTAAATAGAAAAAAAGCTTTTTTTGGTAGCAGCTTTCATCTGCCGCCCTGTACAAAAACCCAAACAACGGTCAAATTCCAATCAAAAACGCTCTTTACTGGTATCGTTATTGCTTCTACCACTAGGTCGCATGACTAACATTGCTCCACGAATAGGCCAAGGAGGGTTTTTGACTGGAATTTAATCGTTTTTTTGTAACAAATATATGTAGTCAAATTTTGTGGGCAACATTTTTGTAGAACATTTCACCCCAGCCCTCCCCATTTTTAGGGTTTTTTTAAGATTTGTTCGAATAGGACCAAAAATTACAGTGATGTGGGGCTGCTAGTGGGTTAATATGTTCCACAAAAATATTGACCTTAATATTTTCTATAATGGTGCTGAACATACCTTTCACACAAAAAATATTTTTGCTACAAAATAGTGAAATACTAACATTTTTGAGGTACAATGTGGTCTTTTTGAGCTATTTAGGGTGCCTAGATACGTTCACAAAAGTTGTTTAGATTTATCGCGGCTACAATTTTACCGCATATTGTTAGCGAAAAATTACGAGTCCCTGTAAGTTATGCTGACATTTTCGCATAAAATGTTAACAAACCTTGTTCAGAATATTCTTAGCTACATTTTTGCCAAATATAGTTAAGCGATATCACCAAGCCTGAATAAGTTGTTGGACAAAAACTGATGACACCCTTTTTCGAGAGGCCCATAAACTTTAGACCAGGGATGTAACGAATATTCGCATTCGCATATGCGAACGCGAACTATTCGCATCATTTAAACATTCGCATTCGCAAAAAACGTCTTTGGATTATTCGCTTTCGCATAAATATATTTCATTATTCGCTTCCATTTGTTAAAAGTGTTAAATCGCCTTATTCCCTTCACACAATTTGAAGATACCAATGAAAACCTCTGCCACTTCTCTTCAAAGCAGTTGAAGAAATATGTTTGTCCTTGTGGTAACAGGAAGTAAAACTATGGAAAACATTCTTAATACTTGAATATCCTGGAAAAGTATCAATTCTGTTCCTTAAATTTGTTGGTACTAAAGGCTCACACGATCTTGGTGGCCAATCGACCGGCACAAAACGTGAAATTATCTGCTCACCGAAGTGTTCTCTCAATAAATCTATAGATTGATGCGATGTGTGGGAAGTGGCGCCGTCTTGTTGAAACCGAGAAACCGCCGAGATCACGAGCTTCAATTTCAGGAATCAAATAGTCGGTTATCATGGCACGATAACGGTCGCCATTGACGGTTACGTTCTCACCGGCATCATTTTTGAAGAAATATGGACCGATGTTTTCACCGGCCCACAAATCACACCACACCGTTGTTTTTTCTGGATTAAGTGGCAGCTCTTGAATATCTTCAGGTTGCTCTTCGTTCCAAATGCGGCAATTTTGCTTGTTTAGATACCCATTGAGCCAGAAATGGGCCTCAGCGCTGAAAAAAATTTGGCTCGAAAATGTCGGATCTTCTTGGAACTTCTCAAGAGCCCATAGAGCGAAGCGATTTCGCTTGGGAAGGTCGGGCGTCTTCAGTTCCTGCACAAGCTGCATTTTGTATGCTTTCAATTTAAGATCTCGACGTAGTTGCTGCGAACGGCGCCGAATCAACTCTCCACGGTCTTCGTGTACACGCTCAGCTACGGCAGCTACATTTTCTTCACTGCGTGCTGGACGTGGTCTATTTGGTCGAATATTATCCAATAATGAATGCTGGGTCCCAAGATGGGTGATGGTGTTGCGAATAGTATGCTCAGTAGGCCGATTATGTTGACCAAAAGTTGAGCGAAGTGCACGAAACACATTCCTCACAGAACGTGAATTTTCGTAATAAAGTTGAAGGATTTTTAAACGTTGTTCAGGCGTAAGTCTTTCCATCATAAAATGTCAAACAATACTTAACAAAAATAACGTGGCAGCATGACAGGACTCACACTTGATCTGTCAAAAAAATGCTATTGAAAAAAAGTATCTCTACTTGGATCACCCGTTAGAATCGAACCTATACTGTCAAGTCTGAGTATTTTTCAAAAAGTGTTTGTTTGTTACGTAGTGTAAAGAAAAGATATTTGTTCCTTTCCAAAAAAGGAACAAATATCTTTTCTATTTTTGAAGGTGCATTTAGTGGCAGCAAAAAAAATGTTTGTAAAAAAAAATCAAATTTTTTCTAATTGTTTTAATAGCAGTTACTAAATCACTGTCTCTGTGTGAAATTGTTATACCCAACATTTGTAGCACTCATAATTTTCTTCAATTTAAAGGTTCTATAATAGAGTTTACAATATGTTCCAAATACTAAAGGTACGCTCCAAGAAAATATGTATTAAAAACCAGTAAGGAAAGGCTAAAGTTGGGCGGTGCCGACTATATAATACCCTACACCACTCTCGTAATATTGAATAACTCTGATATATAAATTATGTAATTCATGTATAAATTGTTTACATAAATTTACTTTTGGGACATTTTATACTTAAATAATACCCTGTACCACAGTGTGGTGTTAGGTATAACAACGATTGGATCTAAAGAGCCAAATCGGATGAAACATATATATGGGAGCTATAGCTAATAACCGATTTTCTTCAAATTCGGAAGTGTTGGTTCATGGATCAAGAAACTCTACCATTCTAAATTTCAAAATGATTGGATGTAAAATACAGCTTCTTGAAGACTAAAGAGCAAAATCGGCCGAAACATATATATGGGAGCTATAGCTAAATCTTAACCGATTTTCTTCAAATTCGGCAATGTTGGTTCATGGATCAAGAAACTCTACCATTCTAAATTTCAAAACGATCGGATGTAAAATACAGCTTCTATAGGACTAAAGGGCCAAATCGGACGAAACATATATATGGGACCTATAGCTAAATCTGCACCGATTTTCTTCAAATTCGGCAATGTTGGTCCATGGATGTAAAATACAGATTGGATGTAAAATACAGCTTTTATAGGACTAAAGGGCCAAATCGGACGAAACATATATATGGGAGCTATATCTAAATCTGAACCGATTTTCTTCAAGTCCGGCAATGTTGGTTCGTGGATCAAGAAACTCTACCATTCTAAATTTCAAAACGATCGGATGTAAAATACAGCTTCTATAGGACTAAAGGGCCAAATCGGACGAAACATATATATGGGAGCTATAGCTAAATCTTAACCGATTTTCTTCAAATTTGGCAATGTTGGTTCATGGATCAAGAAACTCTACCATTCTAAATTTCAAAACGATCGGATGTAAAATACAACTTCTATAGAACTAAAGGACCAAATCGGACGAAAGATATATATGGGAGCTATATCTAAATCTGCGCCGATTTTCTTCAAATTCGGCAATGTTGGTCCATGGATCAAGAAACTCTACCAATCTAAATTTCAAAACAATCGGATGTAAAATACAGCTTCTATAGGACTAAAGGGCCAAATCGGACGAAACATATATATGGGAGCTATAGCTAAATCTTAACCGATTTCAACCAAATTCAATAGCGATCTTAACAGCCGCGAAATACTCTAAACTGCAAAATTTCAGAACGATCGGAGTGAAATTGCGACCTGTAGTCGACGAACAACTTTACATGGACAGACGGACGGACGGACATCGTTAAATCGACTCAGCTAGTGATTCTGAGTCGATCGGTATACTTTAAGGTGGGTCTAGCTGTGTTATTTTAAGGTGTTACAAACATCTGCCGTGAAACAAACTTATAATACCCTGTACCACAGTGTGGTGTAGGGTATAAAAATGATTTTAGGTCTCAGACACAAATATATTTTTTATATTGGTAGTGTATTTAGTATACATAACATATTATGTATATTCATAAGGGTCTGGCAAAGCGGCAGAAAAATGTAATCTCAAGAGCGACGGGATATTGTGCTGTAGTCTATGGCTATAATTTGGTAAATGATCTATCCTACCCCAAAAAAACCTAGAACGTTATTAAAAAAAATTACTGACTATTTCCGTTTTCGATTGTATTGTAAAGTTTTTTAAACTTAAAACTAGTTTTTTGTTTTCTTTTTTACAATCTCATCACTATTAATCTCATCAAATTAAATTAACTCAATATTAATGTAACACCACTTTTGTGTAGACTTTTTTGTTAAACTTTTAACGTGTACGCAAATAAAAGTATTTTTTCAGTCTTTATATTACAGGAGTTAGAACAAATAAAAAATTGCATATAAAATGCGTATTTTTTTGACATAAAAACCTTTTCTATTGACTTTTTGTAAAATAAAATCAAAAGGAACTAGCATTACAGAAAATAAATAAATTATAGATATGGAAATATTATAAATAAAATACATTTATGCATACATACATACGGGCATTCAATTCCGGTGGGCATTTGATTTCATTTTAATTGATTTGTATTTGAATTTACATATGTATTTGCATAAAATTGCATGATGATTTTATTGTGCCAACACTTTTGTCTACTTAAATATTCATTTGGACGATTTAATAATAGTTTAAAAACGCGCATTACACTGATTGCATTTAGGGTTTTTGTTTTGTCCAAATTCAAAGAATATCCTCATTAACTGATTGGAATATTAGGCAGCGCTAGCGAACAAGAACATTTGAATTGAGTGGACATTGACTGTTCTTTATTAAATACAAAATACTTGGAAATGATATGCCAAATGCTACATTGAACATCTAGGGGTACCTAGGAGGATATTTGATTTGATCCTACGTAACTTACCGAAATTCACTGAAGGGAGACTCTGCATGCTACGTAGCAGTGAATGCAGAACTAAACAATCAATAGGTACCGATGAATTGCCGGTAGAGCTGTTGGAATTACCCTGGTGTTCTCTGGTGTAATCTAGAAGGTAGACATGGATTAATTCACTTGTAAACAACATATGGTTTTCAATAATTTAGAAAAGACATTATTTAAACAACTCGATTTTTGTAAACAATAAGAAGAAAAATACAACAAAATGCATGAAAACAATATGAACTTGGCATGAGTATGGCGTTACATTAGACCGATATTTTATACATTTTACAAAGAAATTTCTCATGCGATAATAAGAAAGAAAAGACTGAATATTATATTAACAAATCGATACCTCCATTCTAAACTATGCTAAGTGCAAAAAGGTAGTTTTTCAGGAGAGGCGATCAAAGTTTGATGATTTTTTTTTTAATTTGTGTGGAATTCCTTTATAATTCAAATCGAATGACCTGTACTGTTTTGTGAATAAATTTTGATTGGGTTGACGGATAAACACCAAATTTTGACTGAATATAATTTGGAATATTTAGAAATTAAAAATGCAATTTCCCTAAAACTATGCTAAGTCGACTTAGCATGTTTTAGAATGGAGGTATCGAAATGAGTGCAGAAAATAAACAAAAAGATTATCATTTATTTTTGAAATAATAAACAAATAAGTAAAAACATAAAGTCGGACGGACCGACTATATAATACCCTACACCTCCCTAACAATGTGCAAAGGAGCATTGTGATAATAACACTTTGGAACAAAATGAAACTTTTTCGAAATAACAAGTTTCTGACAACGGATTCCGATAGAGGTGGTAAAAAAAGAATATACGTATATCGGCGATTTGAAAGGATGGGATGAACATCTCCTTCTTTTGCACATTCTTATGATAAATCGGCATAGGAAACCGTGTGATCTTTACATTTTAAGTTTAGAATGTTTTCAGAAACATTATTTAAAACACTACATGGAATAATTTTGTTGAACATTTAAAGCCTCTAGCTCCTAAATGTAGGAATCTTTTTGGTCCATTTTGTGGAAGAGGTTAAAAATAAACCCCTACAACAAGTGTTTAGCGAGTCGAAATGTTTTACAACAAGTAAAAGCGTTAAATGTTTTGCAACAAGTAAAAGCGTTAAATGTTTTACAACAAGTAGAAGCGTTAAATGTTTTACAACAAGTAAAAGCGTCGGCCATGCCGAATCTTATATAACCTCCACCATGGATCGCATGCGGATGATATGAGTTTGTTTAATGAGTTTATTTATGGGTACTAATAAACTCATTAAATCACATGTCAGCCCAATTCGTTGAAATTTGAGGTTTTTGTGGCGTTACGAAGTCAAATCTAGAGGGACCTTTGTGTGGGGGCTATATCAAAACATGGAGCTATGACTACCGTTGTTCGTGTGAAGGATACCGGGTATAAATAAACCCCTGTTACCAATTTCTCCAAACTATTGTCGCAATGCCTCTTTTCGCATTGTTAAAACCAAAGTTACTAGACTTCTGTTTCCACGTCAAAGTGTCATTAATAACATTTGTAATCGAGCTCCCCAGTAGGTGAGTAGGTAGCATGCTCGCCTATGAGTTTGGGGGTCGTGGGTTCGATTCCCACCAGAGGCTCTGGTCTGTCTCTGCAAAAATGTAGCCATATGGTCTTTGTAACCCGGCTCTTCCCTGGACCATAAAATTTGAATATAAATGTACTTTGTATTGTAATTCATATAAAAAAATTAATAAACATTTGTAATCCTCTTAATTTTCTTTAATTTAAAGTGTTTTCCGGCTTTATCGAGCTTATATCATATACAAAATATGATCCAAATCATATGAAAAATATCATCTGACGGGTCCCTCAATAAGAGCGCTACAAAAGTTTTTTTAAATAAAACAAAAACGGTTTCGGATATCAATGAAATTCTGTACTCCTGTGACAGTACGTTCGATATCTTTTGCATGGCCACCACGGGCACGCTAGCAGAAGTCCAGACGCTGAACCCAATTTTCGACGATTTTCAAGCATAAATCGGCCGATACTGCTGCAATTTCACGTCCGATATTCGTACGACTTGACTTAGCCCCACAGGAAACAGTCTAACGGCGTCAAATCGCACGACCGAGGCGGCCAATCGACTGGACCATTTCGTGAGATAACACGTTCTCCAAAATTGGTTTCCAATAAATTCATTGTGGCATTCGCTGTGTGGCTTGTGGCACCGTCCTGTTGGAACTACATGTCCTCCAAGTCCATATCATCCAATTGGGGCCAAAAATATTCGGTTATCATTGAACGGTAGCGATTCCCATTCACAGTAACGTGTCGGTCTTGATCATCACAGAAGAAGTACGGCCCAATGACGCCGCCGGCCCAAAATTGTTGGCCCAAACAGTAATTTTTTCGGGATGCAATGATGACTCATGGAGTACGTGTGGATTACTGTCTGACCAATAACGCATATTTTGTTTATTGACGAAGCCATTCAGCCAGAAATAAGCCTCATTGCTCATTGGACGTAGCGCTCTTAACGTTGAGGCAACTTTAATTTTAATAATTTCTACTCGTTGTTGGCTCGTATATCTTTCCATCATGAAGACGCCATATTTCCAAGAAAATAGCAATTTCCTACACCAAAATTTATTACACCAAAAAATGTTATACATAGCCCTTCGACAAAAATTGAATTGGGGCATTGTCTTGATTGTGAGCAAACGTTGCACCCATCTGCGGACAGCTTTTTCATCAACAATTTTTCCGTCAATATGCGTGTATAGGTCTTTTTGAAATGCCTCTGACTTCGCCTTTTTTGGCGGTGACTTGGACACCTCAATTGGTCGAACTTCGTCTTGGCGGCTCAGCTTTTAGTATATTTGGACTCCCATATATCGATACCTCCATTCTAAACAATGCAAAAAGTACAAAAATATAGTTTTTCAGGAGAGGCGATCAAAGTTTGATGATTTTTTTAAATTTGTGGGGAATTCCTTTATTATGCAAATCGAATGACGTGTACTGTTTTGAGAAGAACTTTTGATTGGGTTGACGGATAAACACCAAATTTTGACTGAATATAATTTTGAATATTTAGAATCTCCCTATAAATATGCTAAGTCGACTAAGAATGTTTTAGAATGGAGGTATCGATATACGTTCCTTCCGTTTTGGCTTCTAAGGGCTATAGAAACTGTATTTTACACCAGTTAAAGGTAAAAATGTACAGAGGGAAGTATTTTTGGCCATTAATAAAGACACATAATGTTAGTGGAAATCGGTTCAGATTTATGGTCCTTGCAATTTGGATTCTAAGGTCTATAGAAACTGTATTTAACACCAGATGGAGGTAAAATTTGGGAAGGTGGAAATCTCTTCAGACATTTATAAAACTAAAGTCTACTAAATTTAGTAGAAACCGGTTCAGGCTTGGATCTAAGGGGTATACATACAAGATGTATTTTACACCAGAACGAGGTAAAAAATTGGCAGTCGGATGTCTCTAAATTAGTGAAAATCGATTAAGATTTGGAGTCCTTTCTTAACTGAAACTAAACAAATGATTCCAAAATATTATCGCAATGTCCCTTTGCGCATTTCAAGGGAGGTGTAGGGTATTATATAGTCGGCCCCACCCGATTTTCTCCCTTTCCTTACAGGTTTTCTGTATGTCTGATAAAATCCTGTAACTAATTAAATTTTTCGTGTTTTCTAGGAGAGTATGCACCGAAACTCCGAAAAAAATAATATTGATATAAAGTGAAATTTAAACAATTCCTACCACGAAATTCCTTTAACATCCCAGTACAAAACTTTGGGTTCCCAAAAAAAAGAACCAATTTCTAGTTCTTCTATTCTTCGAGAATACGATAAAAATTTCCATTTTAACATGCAGAGTTCGCAAAAAAAGATGGATAATTATCAAAACTCATTCCGCAGGACGTCTGGAATCCATCTTTTGGGTTAGAGTCAGGAAGTACCTTATGAATACAATTATTCGAGTTTCATTGTACAGTGTTATGTCCAGGATATACCAGTCAGAACAATCTAACGTATGAATATCTCTATGTATGTGCATAGGATGGCTAACGAATAAACGGAGGACGGATGGACGGACGCAGGAATACACATTCATATTTATGAGCCAATGACTTTATATGCAATGGGAGGTATATGTGCGAATGTGTGTGGATTGAACACACTCACATATGGGATGTATTTTTCCACACATACAGGCAGAGAACTCATAGACTTATGCAACTTCGGGCTTTGTCATAGCAACAAAACACATTTGCAGTGCATCCACATTCAGTGTTGATGATCATCAAATGATATTTGGGGGGAGGGGGTGGTACAATGAAGGATGACGGGTCATCCCGTTCGCATCATATACTGAAGAGAAGGCAAAATCATTTGCATTTGGGTGGTGTACGGTTCAGCTCAGGCCAGAGTGTTTTTTGAGGATGATTTGTTAGTGGGTGGTTATTGCAGTGTTCGGGGTCTAGGATATTAGCATTCAACGACAGCAAGACGTCATTGCATTGCCACCTGATTTCCATCAGATATGGCAGATGTCTTGTATGTCCTTTCGTTCGTCCACTTGTCCGTCCATCCGCCTGGCCGTCCATCCGCCGGTTCGCCCATCAGCCTGTCCGTCCATCCGCCTGCATTTCTCCACCAAAATCCACTGGGGGGCCAAGTGAAGGTGGTCGCCAAATGGCTTTGTTTAAAATGCATCAGAGCAAAACAGTTTTATGGCTAAAAGATTCATTTTAGACAGCACCACGACAGTGGACTTCTTGGGGAAGTGAAAAAGGAAAATGTTGTGTGGGCCAAAGGAAGGCAACTGAGTATTCGACGGCATCGTCATCGTTGAAGTCGCCACCAACGTTAAACCATCATTACCCATGCTTGGCCACGAAGAACGGGTAGATTCATTTTAAGTTGATGAATCAACAAGAAGGTGACGATGATGAGGCCGCTGATGACTGTATTTGAGTCGTTTGTTGCCGCTTCTGTTGCCTTTTCAGGAATATCCATACGTATGTCTGTCAGAATTGTATCCACTACTGCGTCTACAACAAATGTTGGTATGTATGCAATTATGGTAGCTTTTGTTGGTTACCCATCGAGTATTTCTTTCAATAAACGCCTGGGCCACAAAAAGTTGCTGTCAAAGTTTTTGAGAAATTTTTAACTAAATATTGCAGTAGCGTTTCTCTTTCATGTCAAATGCAAAAATTTGCCATAAGTCAATGTACTAATAAACGATGCGAAATTTTTATTTAAAGAATTTTGAAACAAACAATATAAATATTTGTATACTCTCCGCTATAATCGGCTAGATGCTATATATGGGAGCTATAATGAAATTATATTACCAATTTTCAATTCTTTGATACCTACAGTTATAAGAAATATTGTACCAAATTTCAGTCATCTAGCTGAATTATATTGCAGATTGTGGAGTGATTACAACAGATGGACAGACAGACGGTCATGGCTAAAGCGCCTTAGTATTATACGAAGGTTAATATTTCATGGTATTTTAAATGGACTGACAAAATGAGTATAGACTAGACCGTTTACAGAACATGATGCAAAAAGTGAAAGTTGCTGCGATCTTTGATTTCCGGTCCTAAAAAGTTTCCATTTGGCCTACAAAACTTCCATAAAAATGTTTGTGCCGATCGGATAACCCTAGGGGCTGCCCAAAGTTCATTCAAAATTTAGAACACACTTTATAGGGGAAATATTTTTTTGTATCGTATGTTTAAGTAAGTAAAATTACATTTCTTTGTATTAATTATTAATAAATAGTTTTCAAATATTGAGATCGGTGAAAAAAAAAACAAAAAATACAATTATTTCAATATTATATTATATCTGACTTGTTATGTGAGGGACATTTTCTACGATATTCTTCAATGCACTGTAATATAAATTGACTTTGTTCTTCGTCTTTCGTAAGTATTCTACTGTAATCATTCATAAATTGTACACTGCGTTCAGCAGAGTCGTTAACAAAAACAGATTACGACAAACATCGATAGTATCTTGATAATCTTCCCAAATGGATGGGTCATGCTTTAAAAATTCAGTACTCAATCCAAAAGCACCGAAAAAATGTTTGGTATTGTATGAGACGAAATCGCTCAAATTATTACACAGCAATAGTTTCGGGTCGGAGAATTTTCGATCGTTTTCCAGATTTACGACGGGCTCTGTTGATTGTAGATGCCTAACCATTTTTCGTTACTCTTCGAGTGAAACATCCGAATCGAAAAATGCCAAAGCCATTGATTCTAGGGCCAAATACCACAAATGATTTTTCCATTTCTTCAAAACCGCTTCAGACACATCTTGTCTTTCAACAAGTGTATATCTTGATTTGGTGCTCGTATGGCATTTTGCATGTAAACCACGCCCACTGGACTCTCGTTTTTTCAATGCAAACTGCTCTAGAAATAGGTATATTTTTAAGGCATAAATGCCTTTTCCCATGAACCTTGCGTGGGATGTTGGACCAGGTGTTCGGAAGTTATCGCCGACACCACTAAGAAACATTATTGTTAATTGTAATAGTTCCTTGTAATCAGCTCGGATTTGTGTTTCATTTAGCTGTTTAATGCAGAATTTCTTAATGACTTCGCAGTCAGCATTACTTATTTTTGAGCGTACAGTTGGATCTTCGAGTCCGTTTTTAAACGATTTGAACATGGGAACTTGATTAATTTTCGATCTAATTTGTTCTGCAACAAAATGCACGATCCAGTGTTTTGACCTGTATTTGATGAGTGTATCATGAACGACTTTGGCCATCTTTTCTCCAGTACCAGCCGGGATTTTGGGGGCGCCCAAAAATTTTGATGTGTAGATCGATTAATCACAAGCTCACCAACAGTGGTCAGAGGCGTCGCAGCATTATACATTACAGTTATCACATCATGAAATATCTGTCTGTTTGACGGCAGTTTGGCTCCAGATATTGTATGTGATACATGCCCAACTGATTCTACGGTGCGAAATTTATCACTGGATCTAGTAACCATTTTGGATGTGGTCGGTCTGGAGACAAATAAGAATATGACTAAAATTAAATTTTGTGCGAAGCTGTCCCTTTCTCAATTCACTTAGGCTGGAGGCAGAGCGCGTTCTGTAAACGACCCTGTTGCATGGCCGTATAGCGCGCTGCAAAGTTCTGCTTATGTTTTCTTATTTGACCAGTAGAAAAATGTCAGACTGATGCGAAAAATCAACTATCATGCAAATCCGTTGTTTTTTTTCATGCATGCACAAGCATGATCTATTGTTTATTGTGATTGCACAGAGGCCATGTCGGTGTGCATGCATGCCCTGTCATGATGTAAAATTCAAATGAAAACTGCTGTAACTTTTTCGTTTCTCGGTCGATTTTGATTGTTTACGACTTGTAAGAAAGAAAATTTTATTCAATGATCACTTAAAAACGTTTCATGCTAATAAAATATTTTTTAATTACTTGAGCATGTGACATTTGATAAAAACCCAAATTTTGTTCATGTAAAGTGAGTTTTGTGTTTTCAAACAACTTTGGGCAGACCTTAGCGTTATCCAATCGGCACCAAATTTTTTATTGGAGGTTTGTAGGTCAAATGGAAACTTTTTCGGCCCAGAAATCAGTACCGAAAAAATACTAAATGGTATAGTATAGACCCATTCAATGTTGGATAGTTCCTTATATATAAGGAACCATGTTGGCTTTCAAAATTCACGCATATTCAAAAGAAATGTGAAGACAGAGCGGGACAGAAAACCCTAAAGGAGATCTATTGATTCCTCCTACACTTCGTCACCACAGCTTCTGCAAAAGTAATTTCTCAAGTATTTTTAATGCCAGACATAATAAGTGTGAAGTCCCGTTTCGATGACGATAGCAAGGCTTAGGTGCGCTTCACATTTTGGACTGTACACAGTTCCTGAGTAGTGGACATCAAAAGTTTTAATAGTAGGTAAATCAATACGCCTCTAGGGATTAAATAACATCTGGAATATCGGAGAATATATTTACTCCAACCTGCTACCTACCTAATAGCCTACATTCCATCCTGTTAAAAACTGCAGTAATCTGGCAACGCAAAATCTAGAAATACCCACAAGCCTTTCTGTGGAACTCGAGGCCAACCTTATCATTAATCTTGGAGTCATCAATGTATAAATCTATACAGCTCTAATATATTTACGACAACCTGCTACTTACATAATAGCCAACGTTCCATCCTGTTAAAAACTGCAGTGATATGGCAACTCAAAAGCTAGAGATACCCACAAGACTTTCGAGTAGACCCCGAGGTCAACCTTACCATTAAGCTCGGAGCCATCAATGTATAAATCTACACATCTCACACCACTCGTTATGCGGCCTTTCCATACAACCATTTCTGTTATAAATGTGTGGGAGTTCATGTGAAAAAGTGACTGGGGTAGAGTGGTGAATCAGCAATTCCTGCAATTTTAGCCTGCCGAAATTCTGCATGAGCTGTATGCAATAGAGTAGTCCAGAGATGAATAAATTAATTATTGCTGAAACTACATATGCATGACCCAGTTTAAGTATATGCAGAACAGACCAAACTACTTAGCTGTGTGTTCATCCACCTTTCAATTTAAAATATTTCTGTAACCAAAAAATAGAAGGTTTTTAGCTCGTAAGTCAAGATAAAACCTTATATTAGGTGGAGACGTTCGCTAAATCGGCACATTCCCTTCAAATGTAAGTCATACTACATCTATCCCTTACTAATTGACTGAAATGAGTGCAGTGTTCCTGGGATATTGCAGTAGTGTAGTCCTCCAGGCGATATCTCCCAAGAGCGTCTGACTACCGTGGAACATAGCCCCATGTTCAGCATATTGCTTGTTTAAATGTATATAGGTTAATGCGACGTTCTGAGCACTATCCTACGCGCAAAGAAAAAATTCGTTACTCTGAAACGAATTTCGTTTGTAGTCTATGTTTGCGGTAAAGGATTTATGTTTATTCCAAAACCTAAAGAAACGTTTATAGCAAAGGGTTAGTGTACTTATAGTAAATGATTTATATTTATTACAAAACCCTGTGAAACGTTTGGTGCAAACGGTTATTGTATTTGTCACAAGCAATAAATGTTTACAAATAAATGAGAAAACGTTTGCAGCTTGTTCGAATATATTAGACATTTGGGAGGCCATTGTATGGATCAAAGCAAGATGTAATTTTACCATATTGTATTTTACGGTTATTGTATTTGTCACAACAATAAATGTTTACAAATAAATGAGAAAACGTTTGCAGCTTGTTCGAATATATTAGACATTTGGGAGGCCATTGTATGGATCAAAGCGAGATGTAATTTTACCATATATCAAACGTTGTAGTCAAAAAAGAATTGTATATGTCAATATTAAAAATTCTATCCTAAATGCTGACCATTCAAAAGTTTCCACCTCAGTGAATAGAATAGCAAACTACATTAGAAAATATCATGAAAAACTTCGGATGAAAATTGTGATGCATAGTGTCATTAAAAACAAATATTTAACTTTTTAGTGTTGGAAATTTTAGCTGTTTCCAGAAGTATCCAGTTGTATTGTGCCTGACAGAGATGGCGATGGGTTTGACAACAAATTTATTTCACAATAACCATTAGGTGCCTCAGTACCGATGATTGACTGTTTATAGCTTTCCACAAAATATTAAATTATTTCATGCAGTGATCGATCTATTGTTTTCGTTATGGGCTATCTAATTATTTTCCGACCTGTCTTCACTTCATTAACTATATTAAATTGGAGTCCGCAGTATATCTGCGAGATGAAACGCGCCATATGACGCCTGCATTCACAACAAAATTTTTAACATCTTTATTTTATTTCCTTGCTCTTATGTTAACATTTTATTATTTATTTATCATTCCATTTCAAAAGTATCGCCCAAAAGTCTTCTTTTTTTCCTTGTTTTGCTGATATTGTTCGCAAATACACGTTAACGTGCTGTCCAAATCAAATTACAGCAGATTCAGCCTTCCGTTTACATTTCGTTTTCGTTGGCTAATCGTTTGAACTGATTTCCATATATCAGATCAAATCAGCTGATTCGTTGTGCTACGAGAGCGGTACGGTTACGTTTCCCTAACCCAGTCGTTAAGGGCCAGCAACCTACGACTCTAAGCATGCTGAGTACGATTGCAAATAAGTGGTGCAACAGTTCGGAACGAGGTATGCGGAGAAAAATGTCCACCACCGTCTGCAGAACTGTTAATAAAATATCGCGGACAAACAACGCTTCTCCTTTTGTGTTGTGTGCACACAAATCTGCATATTTAGTGTAGTGTACACACACATCTGCACATATTATTTCAACATATAAAAAAAATTATAAAACCGCACACTCACAAAATGAGAAAAAGTTAATTTCTTTGTTGTCTCAACTCCCTTTAAAATATTCTATCGTGTTTAAATACAATATGTTTCTGTAAACGTTTTTCGTTTACCATAAACGTAAATTAGGAAAATTTTGGAATGAAACAATGTTCGTTGACGGCAAGAGAAACTACATTAACGATAAACGTTTTCATTCACTAGAAATATTTCAACAGTTACCGGGAAAATAGAGCGTTTGAGACAAATAAATCGATAAACGACCTCCAAACGTTTTTTTTCTTTGCTAGTATATGTTGAGCTTGAAATTCAGATTCCTGCCCATCAAAAGACCAATTAATTTTGCACCGGCAATAAAATGAATTTCGGTTCGCCGAAATACATTGGTTATTCACTAGGTAGTTTGTACTTCCTGCTGATGAGAACTTTGCTGAGTGTTTTTGCGAACTTATCTCACTCTATTTACATGTATATTTAGATGTGTGTGAGCTAGCTGTGCGCAAGATGGGTGCCGCGTTTGCTCACAATCAAGACAAAGCATAAGTTCACACATCCACTATTGCGATGGCCAAAATCAATGATTTAAAGTTCGAATTGCTTCAACAAGCACCTTAGTCGCCAGATTTAGCTCCCTCGGATTATTTTTTGTATATGTGAAAATTGGTATGTATGAAATGTTAATGATACCAATGTGTAAATCTTTGGGCTATGAAATTCACCGAACAACAACCGCAAGTAATTCTGTCGGCGAAACCATGTCTAGTCCGAGATTTGTATGGTTTATAGCTGTTTAATGACAATGTCTGACAGCTTTACTCCAATGGCAAATACTGATCATTTTACTTGTGTATCCAGTTGACATTATTTAACATTGATCTGCGATCCTATAGGAATCCCACTGACCAAAACTTTAGCAAAGTACCCCCTATATATCCCCTTTGGGAGTGAGTTAAGTGCCCGACTTTCTTGTGTGTATGCACAACGGCCAGTTTGCATCTCGGCCACGACACGCACACAACTACCACCACACTCAGCAGGAGTAGAGTAGTAACACTTTTTTACTGGTACTCCCCTGAACTGTACAGTTGATGCACTACTTCGTACACCTCTTACATGTAAGTCCCATTCCCAGCCCCAAATCGTCCTACCACGAGCAGGGGGGGGCAAAAAAATCAACATCCATGTTATGCAACGGGGTAATGTCTTTTGATGCGTTTTATTTTCTTTCTTTACGATTTTGGCGAAGTTTTTCTTTATAGATTTGCAAACTTGGTTGCGAATGCAAATCGGTGGATGTAGATGGAAATGTGTATGTTGGCCGTGCAGGACCAGTGCCAGGACCTGGTCCAGGATAGGTATGTTCTCATGTTTGTATGCTTGAATGAATGGCGGCCTGCAAAAGTTATTTCCTTCGTTTGTGTTGCAATTTTTTGTTGATTTGGCAAAAGGAATTTTGTTACTCCGTTTGTCAGAATGTATTCGCTGCTATTCGATTTGTTTTATATATTTTTCTTTTCACAACAACATTTCTTTTTTTTTCATTCATTTTTGCCAAAGACTTTGTTTTGTTTGGAAACTGTTGTTGGGTTTTTAGTTTTATTCTGCTGTGCGTCCGTCCGTCCGTCAGTTGGCCGGTCGTTTGCTGCCTCTGTCGCTGCCATTGCTGCATTCATATTGCATGCATTTGCGCAGGAGATTTGTTTTTGCAGTCGAATGCATCGTTGTCGTCGTCATCGTAGTTGTTGATGATGATGACGACCAGAGTTTTGAGGTCCTTTTGGCCATGGCAACAGAAGATGTTGTGGAATGAATGGTTAGGGGGCAGTGATAAAAGTACAGTTTTGTATTTTTATGTTAAGAAACTATTTTAGAAAAATGAATAGAAATGATTTTTTCCGTTTTTTTTTTGTATTGGATAATATTTGTAATTGACAACACCATAATTGCTGGGAAAATCAATTTTTTCCATTTTATTTTGAAAAATAAAAATGCGTATTATACTTACGTGAACTTTAGAAAATATATACTACGCATAAAAAAGTTTTAAATGTTCAAAGAATGTAGAAATTAGAGGTTAAGCAATCGCATCATTCTCAATCAAATAAACTTTTTCTTTGGTTATCTGATTTTGGACAGAATATTCGTATATATAATATTTGACACGCACAAATATTATATGTTTGGGAGGATGTTGTTCTAAACAAAATTATGTTTTCATCCTAATATTTTTTTATTTGGAAATATGTAATATTTCCGAAATAATGATTAGTTTGTATTTATATATTTTGACAATGTATCGATGCCTTAATTTAAAGGAAACTTTTCAGTTTTTTTTAGAAATTTAAGGTTTATTTTTATCCCCTCACCTTAGAGAGGAGGCTATATAACATTTGCTACGAGCCAAAAGTGTAACACATCAAAGAAGTGACCTAAGACCCTAAGTATTTTCGACGGATATCCATTTTGGGTCATTTTAAGTCAAATGAGCAATGTCCGTCCATCTGTCTGTCCGCCTGTCTGCTGGCTGGTGCACACGATAACTCTCGAAAGGAGTAATCGATTTACTTCAAATTTGGTATGTGGTATTATTTTCTTCTCTCTAAGTTCGAACATGGGCCATATTGGTCCACTCCTTCTAGTACCTCCCCCACAAAGGGTTAACATTTCGTGAAATATTGATTATTCATTAAATTCTATACTACTTATTTGAATCCTTTGAAATTCTACACATAGAATTAGTTTAGTAGTCACTTATACCTCGAGAAAAATGGGCGAAGTTGCAACGCCCCTTCTGGTACCTCCCACACAAATATACAACTTTGAACCAAAAGTTAATAGCTTATAACTTTATTACCAGTACATACATACCCTTGAAATTTTTTCCTGTGTAATGGTTTAATAGCACCTACAATACAGTGGAAAACGGGAATTATTGCCACGCTCCTTTTGGTACCTCCCACACAAAAGGACCATTTTGTACCAAAAGTTACCAGCTTATAACTTTAATACCAGTGCATAAAAATACTTGAAATTTTGAACCGTGTAATGCATTAATAGTACGTAGAGTTTAGAGAAAAGTGGTCGTTATTGGCACGCCCCTTTTGGTACCCCCACACAAATGGACCATTTTTCACCAAAACTTAATAGCCTTTAATACCAGTACATACTTTAAAGTTATAAAATGCAATTAAAATTGATAATAATTTAATTAAAATAAAATAATACATAAATGTACTAATATTTTTTTGGGACTCAAGGTGAGGGGATTCATAAGTCGGTTTACGCGACTGAACTTTTTTACTTGTTTTTTAGAAATTTTATATGTTTGTAAAATTCTATTAAAATTTAAATCGTATAATCTTGGGTAACGACCAATAGCATTGATGGATAGACAATTGGACTTTTTATAAATTAAAAATTAGTGCTGTAAAAGAAAAGAAAAAGCTGCTTACGACATTTTTAACTCTAAAGTATAACACGAAATCAAAGAAAAAATTAAATTAAAAATTGACAAAAGTCAGCCAAGTTTTACCATATTTTTAAATGTAATGTATTTGGATAAATACTTAAACAATATCTTTGTTTCTGTCTTAGCACATATTCTATTTGTGACAGTCAGTTCGCAAATATATTTTGCTGTAATATATTAATATATGCGTTCCAAACAAAATTTCTTGATTTTCAAATAAAATAATAAAGGGATTTCCAACAAGAGGTGTTATTTTGGTATTCAAAGAAAAAATCAATTTTTTGAGATAAATGATCGGATGTTTATTTCATAATAAAGAGGAAGGTATGCCGTTAATAATGAAAAACAACATCAGCCAAATGGCCACTACGACCACGCTTACAGGACCATATCCTTTTCATGAAATTTTCCATAACCAAATCGCAAAGTGGCTGCCCTATGTCCTCGATAGCCTCACGAATTCTATCTTTGAGGTCCTGAATCGACGCAGATCTGTTGGCGTAGACCTTATCTTTTACGTGGCCCCAAAGGAAGAAGTCGCAAGCTGTTAAATCACAAGATCTCGGTAGCCAATTGTGATCACCTCTTCGAGAGCTAACACGGTCCGGAATCTTTTCCCGTAACAGAGCAATGGTTTCGTTGCTTGTGTGGCACGTAGCGCCGTCTTGTTGAAAGTAAATGTTGTCCAGATCAAAACCATCCAACTCCGACCATAAAAAATCATTAATCATCTCTCGATAGCGCAATCCATTCACCGTTACTGTTGATCCAACCTCATTTTCGAAAAAGTAAGGTCCAATGACCCCACCGGACCATAAACCGCCCAAACAGTCACACGTTGAGGATGGAGAGGCTTCTCAGCAATAACTCTTGGGTTTTCCGAGCCCCAGATGCAACAATTTTGATTCTTGACGTTCCATTTTTAGTAATGACGTAGTTTCTACTTGTCAAATGTCAAAGAATAAAAGCTTCACAAGTGTCAGCTACCGAAATACCGGGTGATTCAAAATAACACCTCTTGCTGAAAAACCCTCTATTTAGTTTAAAACTATATAATATTTAAAAACTTTGTTTCCAAGTATTATTTTTTTTTAAACATATAAAAAATGGCGATTTTCCTCCGTGTAGCCACTGAGACAAATGTTATGGTCATATCAATTTATATTTTCAAAACAATTTAAATTTTTGTATTTTATTGCGAAAAGGTATATGTAGTATTTTGAAGATATAGAGGAAATTATAAAAGAATAATACAGTTTTCCAATAAGAGTGATATGATTTCTTTGAATAGAAACACACTTATTGTTAAGGAAATTCAAAAAATTTGTATTTAATGTGAAGTACAATCGATACAATTAAGTTCTAAATAAAACGTCATTCAAATGGCCTCCACGACTTGTTCTGCAGGAACGAATTCGAAGAAACCCAATTTCGAGCACTTTTTCGACTAAATCAAGTCGTATGTCATGAATGGCACGTTCAATATTGTCTTGTAAAGCTTGAAGAGAGTCTAGTTTATTTCGAAAGACCAATGACTTCAGACAACCCCACAAGAAATAGTCTAATGGTGTTAAATCACAACTTCTTGGAGGCCATTCAATATCACAATTTCTTGAACTAATCGAATCTCCAAACTTTTCTCGCAACAATTCAATTGTTTTATTTGCAGTGGCACGTAGCCAGAATCGGTCAATGGCAAAAGATAGCTCTTAACGAGAGCTAAAATATTGCTCATGGGTGTCAAGGTCGTAGGTCGACTGGAAAGGGTTTTTTTTGGATTTAAAAAAATTGACTTAGCATAATTTTCAAATGTGAACCGAAAGTGTTTTTTATACCCTACACCACTCAAACAAACTTATACAAACTTATAATACCCTGTACCACGTATTATAAGTTTGTTTCACGGCAGATGTTTGTAACACCTGAAAATAACACAGCTAGACCAACCTTAGAGTATACCGATCGACTCACAATCACTAGCTGAGTCGATTTAACCATGTCTGTCCGTCCGTCCGTCTGTCCATGTAAAGTTGTTCGTCGACTACAGGTCGCAATTTCACTCCGATCGTTCTGAAATTTTGCAGTTTAGAGTATTTCGCAGCTGTTAAGATCGCTATTGAATTTGGTTGAAATCGGTTCAGATTTAGATATAGCTCCCATATATATCTTTCGCCCGATTTGGCCCTTTAGTCCTATAGAAGCTATATTTTACATCCAATCGTTTTGAAATTTAGAATGGTAGAGTTTCTTGATCCACGAACCAACATTGCCGAATTTGAAGAAAATCGGTTAAGATTTAGCTATAGCTCCCATATATATGTTTCGTCCGATTTGGCCCTTTAGTCCTATAGAAGCTGTATTTTACATCCGATCGTTGTGAAATTTAGAATGGTAGAGTTTCTTGATCAATGCACCAACATTGCCGAATTTGAAGAAAATCGGTTAAGATTTAGCTATAGCTCCCATATATATGTTTCGTCCTATTTTGCTCTTTAGTCCTGTAGAAGCTGTATTTTACATCCAATCATTTTGAAATTTAGAATGGTAGAGTTTCTTGATCCATGAACCAACACTACCGAATTTGAAGAAAATCGGTTAAGATTTAGCTATAGCTCCCATATATATGTTTAATCCGATTTGGCCATTTACTCCTATAAAAGCTGTATTTTATATCCAATCGTTTTGAAATTTAGAATGGTAGAGTTTCTTGATCCATGAACCAACACTACCGAATTTGAAGAAAATCGGTTAAGATTTAGCTATAGCTCCCATATATATGTTTCGTCCGATTTGGCCCTTTAGTTCTATAGAAGCTATATTTTACATCCAATCGTTTTGAAATTTAGAATGGTAGAGTTTCTTGATTCATGAACCAACATTGCCGAATTTGAAAAAAATCGGTAAAGATTTAGCTATAGCTCCCATATATATGTTTCATCCGATTTGGCTCTTTAGATCCAATCGTTTTTATACCCTACACCACACTGTGGTACAGGGTATTATTTAAGTATAAAATGTCCCAAAAGTAAATTTATGCAAACAATTTATACATGAATTACAAAATTTATATATCAGAGTTATTCAATATTACGAGAGTGGTGTAGGGTATTATATAGTCGGCACCGCCCGACTTTAGCCTTTCTTTACTGGTTTTTTATTATTTTTATTTAAAAAATGGACTTAGCGAATGGAAAAGTTGCAATTGGAGAACGATAGTAATAAAACTGAATAATTTGTAAACGTTGTTCTTGCGTATATCTCTCGAAACGTCACTTTAAAATCATATCATCCCTATTGGAAAACCCGTTACTTGGGGTCTTAGGTCACTCCTTCGATGTGTTATTGGCCCGTAGCAAATATACCCTCATCTCTAGGCTCTGAAAAAATTGGCTAGATGGGCCAGAAGCTGCGGTTTGGGCGTAAACCCAAACAAGGCAGAATTGGTTCTTCTTACTAGGATGAAAAAACTTTTATTTAGACTTAACGTATTGGAACGTGTAAGGAAGGCCAACGTCGCCTTATATTCCTGTAAAAAGGCTGTAGGGTGGCGGTGGGGCCTCTCTCCTAAAATCGTCCACTGGATATACATATATAGCAGTAGTTCGTCCTATACTATTATACGGCATTGTGGTATTGTGGACGGCAACTGACAAACTAACCATCACCAACCTACTAACAAAGGTTCAGAGAACAGCATAAGCGGAGCCTTAAGGACTGCCGATTAATATTGTGGCGAGAGAAGTAGCAACAAAAGCGGCAATAAGATTAAGCTACCTATCAATGTGGAGGTACAAAAACTACGGTCACATGAGTGCAGTGCTATGGTAACCGATCGAGTGGACTATATACCAACTGTGTACACCTTCGAGAGAAATTACATCACTGTGATTCCTGCCAGAGATGAATGGGTTGGAAGAATACCAGGTAATAGAAACCATCTCCACTTTCACACGGATGGTTCGAAGCAGTGTCTATCAAGCCGAAATAATGGCAATATGGGTAGTCAAGTGGCTGAGTCGCAACATAGTAACCAACACAGGCGTTGTCATTTACTCGGACAGCCGGGCTGCCATCAATTCTCTGGAGGCAACATCCCTAAATTCACAAACAGCCCTCGAATGCCGCAGATCTCTTAACGAGATGGCTGAGCAGTTTAATATACACCTCATATGGGTGCCTGGGCATAGGGATATCCCGGGGAACTGCAAAGCCGATGAAATTGCTAGAAAAGGGACGACATTACAAATTCTCGAAGAATATGCATATATTGGTGCGCCACTATCCACGTGCAAGCTTTGGCTTAGGCAAGAGGCAATCAGGCAGTCCAACGAAAGATGGACTGAAATCGGCACCTGCAGGGTAGCTAGGCAAGTCTGGCCAAGGTATGACCTGAGAAGATCAAAATATCTCCTCGCACTAGAGAGGCAAAGATTGTCTACGTTAGTATCAGTTCTGACGGGACACTGCTTGATCGCCGAACACGCCAAAAGATTGGGTATTGACTCCAATGACTTCTGCAGAAGCTGTGGAGATGAGGAAGAAGTGGAGAGCATTGAGCACTAGCTATGCTACTGCCCCGCTTTGAGTAAACGACGACTGGACCTACTGGGGTCGGCCTTTCTAGGCAGCCTAACATATCTTTCCAGTATCGATATTCGTACTAACTTAAATTGGTTCTTATTGTTGTAATGACAGCTACTAAACTTCCGTTTTTACGTGAAGGCGATGTTTACAGAATTTCTAGCCCACATAATTTCCTTTAATTTAAATGGTATACCAGCTGTATCGAGCTTAGATATACTTCAAAATAAATGGTCCAAATACTAAAGGTACCTTCCACGAAAATAGGAATTTTTGAAAAAAAAAACCAACAAACCATAAAAAATCTGTTTTTGTTTACATAAAATAGTATGCCTCAATCTATAAAAAAAGTTTGTTGGTCTCGGGCACAATATAATCGTTTGTTGCATTGTCTAATCCTCACCTTTCATTGGTAAAAACTCTAAGAAACTTTACAAACCCTGAAAGGAACTGCGAACATCCCTGGCACTGGTGATAGGATGACAACACATTTTCCTCTATTCAACACACTCATCATGATTGCAGTCCTTGCCATTTCTGAACCCTCTGACGAATCACAAAACAAAAGTTGCACAAAAGAAACACTCAGAGGATATGCCAGCATATCCTTTTTGTCGAAACTCACCCCCTCTCCACCCATTTCTTCCTTGACATTATGAGAAACGCGCGCACAAACCATGATTGCAACAAGAAAAAGTGCAAGTTGTTAGCGAGAAAAAAATGTGCATCAAAGAAAATGAACCAAAAAGAAACTTTCTCTCAAAACTGAAGCAAAAAGGCATTTATGGCCAAAACCTTTTTTGCGAAGCAACAGAAACGCGACAGGAGCAAAAAAAAACAACGGCCAGCAAAATTGATGAAGGGGACGAACACCCACACAAATATGCAACAACGAAAAAGGAGTTGCACACACAAAAAAGGCTCGAACTTGCAACTCGACATCACAAATAGACAAATGCAAAACTAAATTCAGGCAATGCATAAACCTGCACTGCCTTATTGAAGGAAGGATGAAGCTCCATTCTTCCTCCACCTCCGCATTTTTTCCAACACTCCTTCATTCCAACACAATAGGTTGCATTCACATCCAATGTACGACTGATGCTGCCGCGGGCCTTCATTAATGGGTGGAGTGGTGGCGGGAGCTGAATTGATGCAATTCAAGATGGGAAAGTAGTAGTCACCGTTAATAGTAGCTTCTTTGTCATTTTTGGTTAGAGCCGCAGTACTGAGGTCGTTTCCTTTGGATGTATATTGAAAACAATTTTTCATATGTGCACAACCTGGGCCCACTCGTCTGTGAATGGCTGCAGTTAAGACTCCATCTCTCGATGGCGCATTTTGGCTGGGCCCGTTTTTTATTTTGGTTTTATGTTGCAATTTGAAATTGAAGTGCTTCTAGGAAGACGCTTGGAAAGAGGGGGGGGGGGGGAGAGTCAGCGAGTAAAACCGTGAGGTGAAGGTGTTGGTGTTGGGAAGACAGACGACGTCTGGAATATGCCAAAAGGAATGGCAGCAATTTTGTAAGAACATCAAAATAAAATGCAAGAAACAATAGTTTTTTTCTGGCTTTTGCTGCAAATTTTTTTTGTGGAGTTGTTTGTGACTGCTTTTAAGACAGATCCTTTGGGGTTGAGATTTAAAAAGGAAATTGCCTTTTCAGACAGGTGGATTATCTTCACTTGTTTTAAACGATTTAACAGATAAAATACAAATTTAAGTATTTTTAATTTAATAAAGAAATTATTTCGAGTTTTTGGTTAAAGATCACATGAGATTAGAACTCCATTAGGTTTACACTAGCCAACCATTTTTGTTCAGTTAGGAAATGCAAAAATCGTTGACGATTCGGACTTTTTCGAGTCATGGGTGGGGAAACCACGTTAGGCTCCTTGAAAAGCATTATTGCTAAAATAACCATGGTTAGGTTAGACTGAGAAGAGGAGGCAGTTCGCTCTGCCTCATGTCCATGGATATACAAATAAGCCACAACGATCGTCCTCAAGATGCACATTTCATCCCTACGATGGATTGAGTTCATTACCACGACGAATCCCATTCATCACCACTACAAATGCATGCCCCCGATCATGTAAGCCACTATTATTTTTTCGTCAAAAGCCGGCTAACGTACGAAATAATCCTCTTGATGAATTTGTTCGTTACCACGACGAATCTCTGTTTCCAAAAACGTTCGTTCTCAAGATGCACATTTCATCCCTACGATGGATCGAGTTAATTACCACGACGAATCCCATTCATCACCACTACAATTGCATGCCCCCGATCATGTAAATTTTAAAAATTTCAATAAATATTCTTCTGGCTTTAGACCATTAAAAACTGTATGGAAAATAAAATTATTTTACTGCTTTGCCAGGTTCAGTTGTGATTATTCGGTTCGAAACACAGTTCTTATCAGGAAAGGCTTAAAGCAAACGAACGAGAAGTATTCAATACTTCTGATATTTTAAATCAAAAAGAATCTCATAGAGAAATGTATTTGCCAACAGACGAATCCCATTCATCACCATGACGAATACCATTCATCACCAAGACGAATTCCATTCATCACTACGACGAATTTTATTCATACCACGACGAACCCCATTCATCACCACGACGACTTCCAATCATCACCACGACGAATTTCATTGATCGAATACCATTCATCACCACGACGAATTTTATCCATCACCACGACGAATTTCATTGATCGAATACCATTCATCACCACGACGAATTTTATTCATCACCACGACGAATTTCATTGAACGAATACCATTCATCACCACGACGAATTTTATTCATCACCACGACGAACCCCATTCATCACCACGACGAATTTCATTGATCGAATACCATTCATCACCACGACGAATTTTATTCATCACCACGACGAATTTCATTGAACGAATACCATTCATCACCACGACGAATTTTATTCATCACCACGACGAACCCCATTCATCACCACGACGAATTCCAATCATCACCACGACGAATTTCATTCATCACCACGACGAACCCCATTCATCACCACGACGAATTCCAATCATCACCACGACGAATTTCATTCATCACCACGACGAACCCCATTCACCACCACGACGAACTCCATTCATCATTTTTATTATATTTTTTAAATTAAACTTTTACAATAAATTATTTAACTAAGGTAATCAGAACGGATATGGAACAGTACAGTTAAGCACAAACTATTAGTTGATCGCTTCGTTTTATCACATTTTCAGGAAAACGTTCCCTCGACGAATTTTGAAATCACCAAAAACATGGGTTGAGGATCGTGTTCGTTTTATTGACATACAAAAACATCGCATGTACGAAACTGATTCGTCATGGTGACGACCGTTTTTTCTGTAAGTGTATAGAATATACGAGATAATTAATATTTCATTAAATTTTAACGCTTTGTGGGGGAGGTACTTGAGGAAGTGGTCCAACATAGTCCACCTGTGTCCTTAGCCTGAGATAGAAAAAAATGACATATATAAAATTTGAAGTCAGTTGGTTAAACCTGTCTAAAGTTATCGTGCACATTAACCAGACAGACAAGCTGACGGACGTTGGCCAAATGACTTAAAATGGCCCTAAACGGATTTATTTTCTTGGAGTTTCTTAGGGCAGCAACTGATATATTATACCCACGTTCCCAATAGTGGGGGTATAATAAAACCAGTAAGGAAAGGCTAAAGTCGGGCGGTGCCGACTATATAATACCCTACACCACTCTCGTAATATTGAATAACTCTGATATATAAATTTTGTAATTCATGTATAAATTGTTTACATAAATTTACTTTTGGGACATTTTATACTTAAATAATACCCTGTACCACAGTGTGGTGTAGGGTATAAAAACGATTGGATCTAAAGAGCCAAATCGGATGAAACATATATATGGGAGCTATAGCTAAATCTTAACCGATTTTCTTCAAATTCGGCAATGTTGGTTCATGGATCAAGAAACTCTACCATTCTAAACTTCAAAACGATCGGATGTAAAATTCAGCTTCTATAGGACTAAAGGGCCAAATCGGATGAAACATATATGGGAGCTATAGCTAAATCTCAACCGATTTTCTTCAAATTTGGCAATGTTGGTTCATGGATCAAGAAACTCTACCATTCTAAATTTCAAAACGATCGGATGTAAAATACAGCTTCTATAGGACTAAAGGACCAAATCGGACGAAAGATATATATGGGAGCTATATCTAAATCTGCACCGATTTTCTTCAAATTCGGCAATGTTGGTTCATGGATCAAGAAACTCTACCATTCTAAATTTCAAAACGATCGGATGTAAAATAAAGCTTCTATAGGACTAAAGGGCCAAATCGGACGAAACATATATATGGGAGGTATAGCTAAATCTTAACCGATTTTCTTCAAATTCGGCAATGTTGGTTCATGGATCAAGAAACTCTACCATTCTAAATTTCAAAACGATCGGATGTAAAATACAGCTTCTATAGGATTAAAGGACCAAATCGGACGAAAGATATATATGGGAGCTATATCTAAATCTGAACCGATTTTCTTCAAATTCGGCAATGTTGGTTCATGGATCAAGAAACTCTACCATTCTAAATTTCAAAACGATCGGATGTAAAATACAGCTTCTATAGGACTAAAGGGCCAAATCGGACGAAACATATATATGGGAGCTATAGCTAAATCTTAACCGATTTTCTTCAAATTCAGCAATGTTGGTTCATGGATCAAGAAACTCTACCATTCTAAATTTCAAAACGATCGGATGTAAAATACAGCTTCTATAGGACTAAAGGGCCAAATCGGACGAAAGATATATATGGGAGCTATATCTAAATCTGAACCGATTTCAACCAAATTCAATAGCGATCTTAACAGCCGCGAAATACTCTAAACTGCAAAATTTCAGAACGATCGGAGTGAAATTGCGACCTGTAGTCGACGAACAACTTTACATGGACAGACGGACGGACGGACGGACAGACATCGTTAAATCGACTCAGCTAGTGATTCTGAGTCGATCGGTATACTTTCTAGCTGTGTTATTTTAAGGTGTTACAAACATCTGCCGTGAAACAAACTTATAATACCCTGTACCACAGTGTGGTGTAGGGTATAAACAGGATTTTGTTGAAATCCTCTTACTTCTACCAAAATGGCTACAATTTCTACATTTATACATAGATTTTTTTAAATAAGCATTGTTTTCTTCTTTAGGATAGTAGATTTCAAAAATTGGATTTTTATACCCTCCACCATTGTATGGGGGGTATATTAATTTTGTCACTCCGTTCGTAACACCACTAAATATTGCTCTGATCCATAAAGTATATATATATTCTTAATCGTCTTAAAATTCTAAGACGATTTAGCCATGTCCGTCCGTCCGTCTGTTGTAATCACGCTACAATCTATAATACTTGAGCTAGGTGGCTGAAATTTGGTATAGATACTTCTTATAGCTGCAGATGGGCGATATCGGTCCATATTTAGATATAGCTCCCATATATAGCATCTAACTTGTTGTGATTCCTACTGATCTACTTAATTTTTTTGTGTTTTTCTGTGTTATTTTCTTTAGGTTTGAGTTATTTTGTGAGGTTACATGCTATCCATGGTGGAGGGTATATAAGATTCGACATGGCCGAACTTAACGCTTTTACTTGTTTTCTATTTATTATGGTTTTTTTCGTGCCAGAAAAAGTGTTCCCGAATCTTTATACTCTCCACCATGGATTGCATTATATTATATTACTCGAAAAATCTTTGGATATGGAGCAAATCATGAAACGATCCTTTTTGTTTAAGAAAATTATTAAAAAATCTAACGCTGCAATTTTTAGGCCGCAAATTCTGTAGCCAAACTCTTCACCTGAAAAATGTGGTATTTATGGCTTAAAATAGCTTTTTGAGAGCCACATCTACACAAGGACATAAACATTTATTTGTATATATTTTATTGAGAAGTTTCTGCTAAATTTCTTAGAAACTGTGGTGTTTATGGCTTAAACAAACATTTTTGGGAGCGACAGCAATATATCAAACGATTTGTAAAATTGTTGCTGTGATGAATTCTTGTCAAAATATAATACAAACTGCAAAGTTTCTGCTAAATTGCTTTAAAAATGTGGTATCTATGGCTCAAAAACCGTATTTTGGAGCGACCTCTATAGGGGAGCTATTTCAAAACATTGACCGATATGGCCCATTTGCAATCCCAAACAACCTGCAACTATAAGAAATATTTCTACCAACCTAGCTCTATAATTACGGACTGTAGCGTGATTACCACAGACGGACGGACGGACGGACATGGCTAAATCGTCTTAGAATTTTACGACGATTTAGAATATATATAGATACTTTATGGGGTCTCAGATCAATATTTAGAGATGTTACAAACGGAGGGACAAAATGAATATACCCCCATTCTATGGTGGAGGGTATAAAAACGATTTTTAAATATAAGTTTTTCTAATTGTCTTTGTTTTGATAGAGCTCACATGCAGAGATCGCTTCCGAATACGAGGGTTGCTACATATATGTCTGGACTAGGCAACACTAAGTATTGCCTGGCGCCATCTGACATTTCCGTTGGATAGATTGACATTTTTTAGCATAAACGTACTCAGAACGTTTTGACGTACGACCATCATTTGTGTTGTTTACAGTGACTTGAAAAAATCAATTTGGCAAAACAATGGAATTAACTCGTGAACATTTTCGTGCGATCATTTTGCACAACTTTCGACGTGGATTATCACGACAAGTGTGCATCGATGAACTTAAATCTTTGTGTGGCGATGAAGCACCATCCTATAGCACTGTGAAAAACTGGTTTAACGAATTCCATCGTGACCGACGCTCGCTCGAAGACGAATTGTAAGAAAATTGGTTCAGATTTAGATATAGCTCCCATATATATGTTTTGTCCGGATATTTCATTGTTATCCAATCGTATTAGAGTATAAGTGTATAGATACGAGTATCATATAGTCGGCATCGGCATAAAATGGAAAAAAATGGACATAATTCTGCCATTTCAAAACCACTTATCGTTTGGCGATGGAATTTTAGGCGTGTATACAAGAGGTGTTAGAGAGTTTAAGTTCGGAACTTGGGCCCCCTATCTCATACAGGGGCGGAGCTACAGGGCCCTAAAGTTGACCACCTCGGGTATACAAAATGTTCATCGGCTTCTAACTTTTGAATGGAGTGTCCGGTTTTAGTGGCGTGGATACTCCTAGACCAGACCTACAATAAACATTTTATAGGTTGAAGATATCTTGAATAGTTTCCGAGATATGTGGATTTTAAATTTGAATTTTTCATTTATTCGCCGACTTTGCCTTGGAATTTAGCCAATATCTCAGTCAAAAGTTTACCGATTTTGTTCGCGTGTTTTTTTATGGATTGCCAATAAAATTTACAATATCACGAAGAATCGATAAGATATGTGAAGAAATAAGAAAGTTATGGCCCTATAAAGTCAAATTTTTGAAAAAATTTCATTTTTGGAGATTTTTTGGCGAAAAATGTCCAATTCGTATTTAGGTCTTGTAGAAAAAGTTTGTTACACAAAGTATATCGTATTTATCCTCATTTTAAAGGAGACGTTTCACAGAATGTGGTAGAGAAAATCCGAAGCCAAAATTTTAATTGGTGTGGTTGTCACCTTTCTCCGATATGGACCTTTTTTTTACATAAATTTCAAAAGTTTGATCGATTTTGTCCAATCGCAAAGCTAAATTGTTAAATTTTTCTTTTTATTTAATTGTATTAGGGTGTAACAAAATCGACTGCAAAGGGAATCCCGAGCGCGGCTTTTCGTATCGAAGATATAGGACTAAAAGTAAAAATCCCATTTTTGGGGATTTTTGATGTATTTTTTTGGGAATTGAGGGATTTTTCATTAGAAATTTCCACATGTTGAACTTTAAAAAAAAATTCATCGAAATGTATACTTTTTTAAGAATTTTATGTCGTATTTGCGTTTCTGTCTATATGCAAAATATTTTTTTAATTATACCCTACACCACACTGTGGTACAGGGTATTTTAACTTTGTGCATTTGTTTGTAACAAATCGGTATAATAAACGATATAGACCCATCGTTTATTATACCGATCGACTCAGAATAATTTTCTGAGTTGATTTAGCTATGTCCGTCTGTCTGTCCGTCTGTCTGTCCGTGCATGTATTCTTGTAATCAAAGTACAGGGTTGCCCATATTCGACGGACCCATCTGGCAACGCCATAACTTTTGACAGAGATGTCAGATCGCTTAATGACATACCGCGTTTGAAGCGTCAGTCCAAGCAGATTTTTACCATGGAACAATACATGCCACGCGAGCGCTTTGAAATAGTTGAAATTTACATTCAACAGAAGAAGTCAATTGTGAAAACTCAACGTGCTTTTAAAATATTAAAAAATGTGAGAAGTGCGCCTTCTAAGAACACCATTAAGCGTTTATACGAAAAATTTTCGACTGGTGAGGCTCTTTCTAATCCGAAGAGGCCAAATAAAAGTCGACCAAGGCGATCGGCCGAGAATATCGCTGCCGTACGAGCCAGTGTTGAGAGGTCCCCAAGAACATCCCAAAAACGCCGTTCTCAGCAGTTGGGCATGGCTCGGTCCACTTTACAACGGATTATTCGCGTTGATTTGCATTTGTTCCCGTACAAAATTCAATTGACGCAAAGATTGTTGCCTGCGGACAAGCCTCGTCGATTGGAATGGGCCCAACGAGTCATCGAAATGGCCGATGATGACGAGCAATTTTGGAACAAAATTATCATGTCCGATGAAGCCCATTTCACATTGAATGGGACCGTAAATAAGCAAAATTGCCGTATTTACGCCACTGAAAATCCTCAGGAGATTCAAGAATTGCCTCTTCATGACGAAAAAGTCCCAGTTTGGTGCGGCGTTAGTGCGAAAACGGTCATTGGGCCGTTTTTCTTCCAAAACGAAAATGGCCATGCTGTTACCATCAACAAGGAGCGTTATCGCGACATGATGACCAATTTTGTGATGCCAATTATTCGTCGAAAGCGTATGAGGCAGTTCTGGTTTCAACAAGACGGCGCTCCACCGCACACAAGTCGCATAACAATCGATTTTCTGAAGAATTTGTTTCCGGGCCGTTTGATGTCGAAAAGTGGTGATTTGGACTGGCCACCGCGTTCGCCCGATTTGACGCCGCCTGACTTCTTCTTGTGGGGATATTTGAAGTCAAAGGTTTACGTTAACAAGCCAAGGACCGTAGAAGAGCTCAAGGACAACATTCGTGAAGAAATAGCCGCTATTCCGGCCGAAATGTTGGCGAAAACGATGGAAAATGCTGCAAAAAGGGCACAATACGCCATCAACGCCAGAGGCGGCCATTTGAGAGATATCATATTCAAAAATTGATGTAAACAAATCTACTTGGAACAAATTAAATGAGTAAGATTGCCAACCGCCAAATTTTTATTTTTTCTTTGATTTTTTTTTTTAAAAACATGGGTCCGTCGAATATGGGCAACCCTGTACAGGTCGCAATTATGGTCCGATCTCTTTTTGGCCCAAGGACGATCCCTGTTGAATTTGGTTAAAATCGGTTCAGCTTTAGATATAGCCCCCATATATATGTTAGCCCCGAATTGACATGTAAGCGCTGTAAAAACTTTATTTTATATCCGATCAGTATGACATTTGGCAGAAAGAGGTTTCTAATTATATGAATGCACACTGTTAAATTCGGAGAAAATCGGTTCTGATTTAGATATAGCCCCCATACACCCTCGTATATGTTACCCCCGATTTGATATGTAAGCGCTGTAAAAACTGTATTTTATATCCGATCAGTATGAAATTCGGCAGAAAAAGGTTTCCTTTTATATGAATGAACATTTTTAAATTTGGCAGAAATCGATTCAGATTTAGATATATCCCCCACATATACATACGTTACTCCCGATTTGACATGTAAGCGCTGTAAAAATGTTATTTTATATCCGATCAGTGCGAAATTCGGCAAAAAGATAATTCTTTCTACATGAAGGAATACCAAATTCCGAGAAAATCAGTTCAGATTTAGATATAGCCCCCATATATGTTACCCTCGATTTGATATGTAAGCGCTGTGGAGACTGTATTTTATATCCGATCAGTACGAAATTCGACAGAAAGAGGTCTTTGTACATGAATGAGTATTCAGGGAAAATCGGTTCAGATTTATATATAACCTCCATACATATGTTCCCCCTGATTTGGTTTCAAAGCGTTATAGAAGTTGTACTTTACTTCCGATAATTAAAATTTTCCAGAAATATGTCTCAACTTAGGAACGAATATTGCTTAATTTAGCGATTATCGTTTCAGAATTAGATAATATGTTCCTACCCATTTACCAATTATTATTATATAGTCGGCCCCGCCCGACTTTCTGCCTTTCCTTACTGGTTATACCTGTCAATGATTAAGGGTTTCCTAGAAATAGTGCCACAAAACAATGCTTTCTGAATGGTAAATCTTACTAAATTTTATTATTGTTTGATACAAACATGTGATATACAAGATATCAGTGGATATTGACTGATATAATAACTAATAAGTACAAGAAGGTAGGGAAAAATTAAAAAAAAAAATTACATATAGACAGAAACGTAAATACGGCATAAAATTCTTAAAAATTTATATATTTCGATGATTTTTTTTAAAGTTCTTTATTTTGATATTAGAAATAATAATCAAAGGTAACATTTGGAAATTTCTAATGGAAAATCCCTCAATTCCCAAAAAATACATCAAAATTCCCCAAAAATGGGATTTTTTACTTTTAGTCCTATATCTTCGATATGAAAAGCTGCGCTCGGGGTTCCCTTTGCAGTCGATTTTGTTACACCCTAATACAATAAAATAAAAAGAAAAATTTTACAATTTAGCTTTGCGATTGGAGAAAATCGATCAAGCTTTTGCAATTTATGTAAAAAAAAGGTCCAATCGGAGAAAGGTGGCAACCACACCAATTAAAATTTTGGCTTCGGATTTTCTGTGAAACTTCTCCTTTAAAATAAGTATACATTTGAAATACTTTGTGTAACAAACTTTTTCTACAAGACCTAAATACGAATTGGAAATTTTTCTCCAAAAATTATTTTTTTTTTAAATTTGACTTTATAAGGCCATAACTTTCTTATTTCTTCACATATATTATCGATTCTTTTTTTCATGATATTGTAAATTTTATTGGCAATCCATAAAAAACACGCGAACAAAATCGGTAAATTTTTGACTGAGATATTGGCTAAATTCCAAGGCAAAGTCGGCGAATAAATGAAAAATTCAAATTTAAAAATCCACATATCTCGGAAACCATTCAAGATATCTTCAACCTATAAAATGTTTATTGTAGGTCTGGTCTAGGAGTATTCACTAAACCGGACACTCCATTCAAAAGTTAGAAGCCGATGAAAATTGTGTATACCCGAGGTGGTCAATTTTAGAACCCTGTAGTTCCGCGCCTGTATGAGATAGGGGGCCCAAGTTCCGAACTTAAACTCTCTAACACCTCTTGTATACACACCTAAAATTTCATCGCCATACGATAAGTGGTTTTGAAATGGCAGAATTATGTCAATTTTTTTTCATTTTAGCCCACTGTGCGACGTTGGCCTTTTATTAATGGTTTCTAATTAAATTTTAAAAAGTTTAAGAAATCATTAAAAATCTTAAATTTTTTGTGAAAATCGTCACTTCTGGCAACACACGACAACACATACCTATGTCGGTATTCTCGTCCGATATACATGTTTTTTCGATTCGACACATTATAATTGTGAGTGATTAAATTGTTAATCCCCCAGCTACATACATCTATAGTGAAGAAATTTTCTCTAAGCCTAACTTTTAATACCAATTACCATTTTCGCGCTATCTTGCTAGAGCTAATGGTTAAAGCTGTCAGATTGAATCTAATTGGATATGGTGAAAATGACAGCGAAGCAAAGTAGAAAAGGTCTGAGGTAAGTCTAGCCGACTCCTCAGTACCCACTCCAATAGAAAGTGTTCTCCCAATTCTTTGTGAAATATGAAATCGAAAGGAACTCAAGAAGAATGCCGTGTTTTTCGGGAATGGGATAGGCCAGAAACGTCATTAGTCGACAAGAAATCCTTAGAAAAAGGGAAGTGGTTTGCTTAGAACGTGGATTATAAAGGATACCGTTTTTTATATTTGTTAACTCCAATGTAATGGAAAGGCGATGCAAATCGCAACAAAATGTCTGGCTTTCAACCAATTCATTTCTGTCTTTGGATGGCGTTTTTTGCGAGCAAACACCAATCCTTTCTACTTCGGAGCCGGGACATTAGTTTCTTGGTATATACTTGGCCAGGACTCTGGCGGCTGAGGACTGATGGCGATGGCGATGATGATGATGACGACGATGGTTATATTTGTTGTTGCACACAAAACCGAAAGATTTATGTGCAGTTTTTCGTTATTGTTATGCATTCGCATCACACGACGATGAGGACAACGGCGACGATGATGTGGTCGCTGATATATAGGGAAAAAAAGAGAGGGAGGTGCAGGACCTCGCAGGACTATGATGTTGCAGCACGAGGTGTAGTTACTTGCATGACGCTGAATACATTTGAAAAGAAAAATAGAACACCTTAAGTGAGGGGAGGGGTCTGTGGCGACCCACTACTTTCTCCATGTACAGATGGATGATGAAGTCCCGCACTTCCTCTATGTTCTCTGGTGTTCACCTATATGCACTTCATATGCACATTCGGATATTCGGAATGTTAACCGACTAACTGGTCCGGGCCGGGTGGCCCAGCTAGGCTAGGCTAGAGATGTTGATACGTTTCGACTTTCCTGATGCATTTTTTGTAACTTTTTCAATTTTTCAAATTGAAACAAAAGTTTTCACTGGCACTGACTGAGAAATGTGTAATAAAAAACTTGCCAGGGAGGCCACCGAAAAAATGAGATTGTGATTGTTTTTTAGACGAAATCCGTAGAGCTGTAGGCAGGACAACGCCGAGGCTTCTGGTGGTGGTGCTGTGTGATGAGGAGATACATTGGGGGCTGGAGGGTTACATCTTTGAGCAGGGTTTACCCAGCCACCACGAAATATGACCATAGATGAATGTTGGTTGGACTGTCCTCTCCCCTAACCCTCCCCAGCGCCTTACGTACACACAAAATGCATTTGCATGCAATAACTTGTTTGGCAACATTACCAAAACAACGAAAAAAGTGGCAGTAACAATTTTGTGAAAAATGTGGAAAATTGCAAACAATACTCCGCCAACCCCCATCCGCCCCTTTGAGAACCGCACACAGGCCTTACCTACCAGTCTTTTCTTTGGCAAAAATAGAAAAAATCAAAATGGGTTTGTCGCCGTAATGGTCATGCTGTGAATGATCTGAATCCACGGGGATATGAGATGGCGATAAATTTCCCTTTGGGTTCATTTCTATGATGTTGATAACCGCTCTTTTGTTTGGCCGAGCAGCAGAGCGCCGGAAGCACTGCTAGCAATTTCTCAGAAGTTTCTCGTGTTGTCATTGCGGTCAAATGGCTTGTTTTGGTACGGCATTCAATTTTAACTTGTGGCCCAAATTTTTATAATTCTCAACAATATCAAAAATGTTGTTATGGTTATGATTTAGTTTCTGTATTTTTTTTATTTTTCGTCGAGCATTTTAATTGAAATTGTAAACTAACTTTTGTGTGTGGATATGTTTTTTTTATTTTTTAGGATTTTCTGTTAATGGAAAAAGTTTTCGAATAGATTTTCGTGCACTTTCCTGACACTTTGAATGGATTCACAGCTGCAGTTTTTAGTGTACGAAGAGTATGGGACTATGAATGCAGGTAAATGGATTTTATATTGTTAAATATCTATGCTATAGTTTTTATAACTTTTGGCAACTTAGTTCAGAAATATGAACCAAAGGCTTGTTCTTATAATAGTAAGTAAATACACGGGGCAAAATCGCCTTTTTTGATATGTTTGAATCGAAAGAAAATATATTTGGAACACACATTTTTAAATGTTTTATATTTCTGAGTAAATAAATTTTATTTGAAAATCAATAAAATTTACTTGGAACGCATATATTAATATATTACAACAAAATATATTTGCAAACTAATTTTCTCAAATAAAGTATGTATTTATATACCAATAAAATTATTGTTTAGGAATATCTTCAAATATATATAATTTAAGAAAGATTTTCAAAACCTTGGGGAATTTTTCTAATTTCATTTTTAATTTTTCCTTCGTTTCGAATTATTTCTCCCAGTCAAAAATACCATAAGCAGCATTGCATTCTGTTTTAAGGGACTCATTATAAATTTCTGGGTATTTCATGGCAGCATTTTTTTCAATCCTTCGAGTAAATTATACGATTTCAATTAAAAATTTCTAAAAAAAAATCATTAAATTACTGAAAAACTTAACACAATTAAGGTTCGATATTTTCGAAATACTTAAATTAGAATATATTTTTGTTTCGGAATTAAAATCCCAAATAAAAGGTATTAGGGTGAAAAGAAGGATTTGTTTAGAACAACATCTTCCCAAGTATATAATTTTTGTGTGTACCAAATATTATATATTTAGAGTGTACCATAAACATATATATGCTTCAAGCCGAATATGTTTGGGACAATATACTACAGAAGCGATTTTTTTCGGGGTGTATAATATCAATAATAATAAATATATTTTAATGTTACATAAATAAAAATTGGTCTATCCCCCGTGGGGAAAATGACCTTCGATGACATTGTTGCACGAAATTGTCATGTATGACAATCTTGTTGAGAATATAAACGACAATTGGCATCATCCATCCTAATGTACCAATATTGTCACCGTAGAACAGTGGAAGCATGCGTAATTTGCAATTCGAAGGTTTTGAGTTCGAGAACATGAGATTTAGAGCAGAAACGAATGACAAGATTGCTTAACACAGACAATGATGTCTTACATTGTTCATCAACTTATTGTCGGTGACACAATGCAACAAAAAATTTTTTTGGGTCCGAGATCTAAAAATTTTTTTTTTAAATACCAATTTTTATGGATATACCTCTAGTATTTGGACCATTTTGTTTGAAGTGTACGCCCGACAGGTCCGTGATACTTTTAATGAATGAAAATTATGAAGGCAGAAATAGTGTTTTAGTAACTGTCGTTAAAACAATTAGAAACAAAATATTTATACCCTCACTCTGGTGATACGAGGGTAAATAAGTACAGTATAACCTCTCTAATCCGGACACTCGATAGTCCGGACTATCCAGTAATCCGGACAGCTCAATGATTCGGACAGTTTCGAAAATTAACCTCTGTAATCCGGACATCAATATGTTTTTGTGTTTGTTTTTAAATTATTTACACTTTTTTTAAACAAAAACATGTAAATAGTTGTTCTGGGATATGATATTTTTTTTTAAAGTAACCGGTGGTTGCTAAAGTTCAAAATTTGTAATGAAATTGGTGCTTGGAAATATGAGGCGAAAAATTATAAAGTAATAAATCTGCTGTATTATTTGTGAAAACCGTCGTTTTTAATTCAGCTCCAGGCAGAAAAATGTCAGCAGATAGATTTACCATCATGGTAACGAGGCTGGATCTCATACGTTTCCTCTCCTTTTAATAGGAACGCATGGAAATCCATGAGCGTTTAAAAAATGTTAACTTCGTTTTGTATATAAGACTACCAAAAAATGCTGGATATTGACTTCCGTCTTTGAAGATTGAAGAAATTTCTGATAAATGCTAAGAAGCCGCTGTAAGAACTTCCTCCATCACAAGAAATTTAAATCAATACGGAGGATTCCACAGAAAGAAAATGGGACCATAAAAATCATTGTTTACTTGTTCACCTCTGATGAAGTAATAGTTCCGTCAGTTATGTCAAATGAAAATATTGAAGAGAGCATAGACCCCCATTGTAGTCTTGAGGAAATTCACTATTTTTGCAGCCGAACCCTTTTCAAGTGCTATTTTATAGGCTGAGAGAGTAATAATATTTCTAAAAGAATTTAAAAACAGATCTGAAAAACTGCCAAACAAAGACAAGCGTAAAAATTTCAATTGTATTTATTATCTATCTTCTTCCTTTTAAGAAACGCTTTTCCTAATAAAATAAGAAAATATGGCCCACTTTCGAGTTTTGTACTGTAGTCCGGACAATTCAGTAATCCGGACAAAGGTCGAAACTATATCTGTCCGGATAAGAGAGGTTATACTGTATATCATTTGCAACGGGCCAAAAGTGTAACACATCGAAGAAGTGACCTAAGACCCGGTCGGTGGATATCTGTTTTGGGTCATTTTAAGTAGAATGAGCAATGACCGTCCGTACGTCTGTCTGTCTGTGTGTCTGCTGGCTGGTGCGCACGATTAACCGATTTTTCTATCTCCGGCCAAGTTCGGAAATGGACCGTGTTGGTCCACTCCATCTAGTACCTCCCCCACAGAGGGTTAAAATTTAATAAAATATTAATTCTCTAATAGCTTCTATACTACTTAGTCGAATCTTTTTATATTCCACACACAGTATTAGTTTATTAGTCGCTAACAACATGAGAAAAATTGTCGAATTTACAATGCCCCTTTTGGTAACTCCCACACAAATTGAGCATTTCACACCAAAAGTTTACGTCTTATAACTTTAATATCAGTGAATACAAATACTTAAAATGTTGTACAGTGTAA
Organism: Eudasyphora cyanicolor; assembly: GCA_963930755.1. NCBI lineage: Eukaryota > Metazoa > Arthropoda > Insecta > Diptera > Muscidae > Eudasyphora > Eudasyphora cyanicolor. The sequence continues at coordinate 38,254,565 of OZ005734.1, read as the reverse complement.
TGTTTTAACAGTACCTACAGTTTCTTATACTTTTAGGTATATTTTTCGTCATTTCTTTAGGAAAGAAAACAATGAACGGCCACTCTGAGTTTTCAAATATTCTACAAAAATGATCCTATTTTACTAATTGTTCTTTTTATACAATAGAAACAAAAATAATTCTCTTGATACTTTGGGGTGAACGATTTATCCACCAAATAATAACACTATGCAGCATCATTTTTGTCGAACGGCTGCGTATACAATTTTCTGGTCTAATATAGAGTCTGAAACACAAAAAAATGTTTAAGATAATCGTATGGCCATTTTTTTAATTTTCTTTAAAATTTCCATTTCTTGGAAGGTGATTTTAATATTTGGACCATAAGCTCGATAAAACCGAGATATAATTTAAATTAAAGGACATTATGAGGACTACAAATGTTAACAGTGGCACTTTCAAGTGGAAACAGAAGTTTAGTAACTGTTGTTAAAACAAAAAAAAAAAATTTTTTCGTTTAAATTTTTGAAAGCTAGCATATTAACGAAGAAAACAATGCACATTTGAAGAAAATTCATGTATAAATGTTGAAATGATAGCACTTTTGGTAGAAATAAGAGAATTTCAACATAGTCCGGTTTTATACCCCCACTATTGTGAACGAGGGAGGGTATATATCACCCAGCAAAATTTCTCATTACCAAATAATCCGACGAGTAATCAAAGTTCGATAATGGTAAGTAATTATTATTTAGCCACTTTTCTCATTATTTTAACATGGGGATGTCATTGGAGGAAAGTACTTCCCAAAAGCATACAATAAAGTAGCATAATAAGTACTTATTTGTAGCTCGATTTTATGTACTTGAATAATGATGCATTACCAATAAGTTATAAAATAAGTAGTAGATATGTAGAAATGAATAAAATGATTTCTTGCATATTGTCGCGCATATTTCTCGAAACAAACCATTTCCTCATGCCAGATTCGAATTTCTGGTATTTTCATTCAAATCTGCACGTATTGTTTGAAAACATGTTGAAATATAAATAAATCTTGTACAATAACCTACATATAGCCAAAATAGCATTATATTAAAATTTGCCACAATGATTTTGAAACAAAAATCACTTATTTCTGTTATTATTGGTAAGTTATTATTAATAAGCCGAACGTAATGCAGCGAATAATGAGATGTCATTATTTGGTAATGCAGGGAATAATGACAGGTACTTACCAAGATTTTGCTGGGCAGATGCTGCGGGCCAAAAGTGTAACCCGTCGATAGGAGTCACCTACGATACCCCAAGAATAGTTGGCGGAAATCCATTTTGGGCCATATTAAGTGATTTTAGCAATGTCCGTCAGCCTGTCCGCCTGCCTGACTGATTGGTGCGCACGATAACTTTCGACAGGAGTAACGAATTGTCTCCAAACTTAGTACTTGTTAATATTTTTTCTATCTCAGGCTAAGCTCAAAGAAGGACTACGTTGGTCCACTCCTTCGAGTACCTCCCCCAAGAAGGTTTAAAATGTAGTATTGATTATATTAAAACTTCTATACTACTACCCAGAATCTATCATAATTTACACATAGTATTAATTTCTTGGCCGCTATCATCTTGAGCAAAATCAGCGAAGTTGCCTCTGCCCTTTTGGTACCTCCCATACAAATGGAACATTTTGCACAGAAAGTTAACGGCTTTTTACTTTGATTCCAGTCCATACAAATACATAAAAATGTATGAAGTGTAATGCTTTTCGAGTACCTACAGTCCCGAAAATGGGCGTTAATTCCACGACCCTTTTGGTCCTACCATACCAATGTACCATTTTGCACAAAAAGTAACCGGCTTTTTACTTTGATTCCAGTCCATACAAATATTAAAAATTTTGTGGAGTGTAATGCCTTTATTGTGCATATAGTCCTGCCATACCAATGGACAGTTTCTAAACTTCCATTTTTACATAAAAGGGTATTTTCAGCTTTGGTAGCCACCAAAATGTTCTTTAATTTAAATGGTATTCCGTCTTTATCGAGATTTTACTCAAAAAAATCCAAAGATACTATCCATGAAAATGAGAATTTTAGAAAAACTGATTTACAAACTACTATCTGTTATTACTACTATACACAGAATACAGTTTGGTTGCCTCAACCGAATTATTTGCCAACCGAATTTTGGTAGTTCTGTCTACTATCATGCGATTCCATCAGGACAACCAATATTTTGGTTGTGGTATACTTCTGCTTCCATGTTGACAACAATCATAGTTGGTTGCGCCAACTACGAAAATGGTGGCTTAAATTATCTGTTGTAGTTGCCACAACCAACTTTTTTAAAATATTGGTTGTTCTGATAATTTGTCGTCATTACTACCGACAATTAATTTTATTTATTGAACAAAAAACAAAACAATTCATAGCAGAATTAAAAATCCCATATTACAAATTCATCACTATTATGAGATGTGGAAATATTTGACACACTTTATTACACGAAAAAAACACAAAACTTTTATGCAAATATCGTTTAACCCTCTGCTTTCAATTTCATGATTGTTGCTTTTATTTTTTATTTATGTAAAACATTTTGCACCACATATTCTGCATTCCACACATTATTATCCACACGAGATTATTTTTGATTGCCTATACCGCTCTTGAACAAAATGTTGAAGATTTTTTTATGTCGAGTAATTTTATTTTTTGTTTGTCATGTATCAGCAAAAGAACAGCAACCAATCTTTCGCTTGTATTTCCCCAAATACACTTGGGAAATGATTGAGATAACCAATAAACGATTATTTATTAATATTTTTTCTGTTGTAGTAAGCAATTATTCGTTGCAATAATAATCTTTGGTCTATTGATACAATTTCTGTTGTCAAGAATAAAACATTGGTCGTCACAACCAAAAATCGATCATATGGTACTATAATAAATATTTAAAATCGGTTACCACAACTAACCGGGTCTCAATAAAAAAAACTTTAATTCGTTTGATACAACCATCGATTTAGTTCCAAGCCTTTTCATTTGATCGTATCCCTGTTATTACTGTTGTTTCAACTAATTATTTATAAATACAAACGACAGACGGTGTAGGCAATATACTTTTTGTTGCTAGTACTATTTGTTTATTGTTACAATCGAATTCCAACCAATTATTTTCCTCGGTGTACCATAAGTATTTAGCTGATTTATGCTAAAGACATACATTATAGCTATTGAATTCTGAAGATGATAGGGTGTTTCTATCAAAACTGCAGTCAATTCTACCAAGCATTTAAAACTTCCTGCAAATTTTTGTATTTTTATACCCTACACCACACTGTGGTACAGGGTATTATAAGTTTGTTTCGCGGCAGATGTTTGTAACACCTTAAAATAACACAGCTAGACCCACCTTAAAGTATACCGATCGACTCAGAATCACTTGCTGAGTCGATTTAACGATGTCCGTCCGTCCGTCCGTCCGTCCGTCCATGTAAAGTTGTTCGTCGACTACAGGTCACAATTTCACTCCGATCGTTCTGAAATTTTGCAGTTTAGAGTATTTCGCGGCTGTTAAGATCGCTATTGAATTTGGTTGAAATCGGTTCAGATTTAGATATAGCTCCCATATATATCTTTCGTCCGATTTGGCCCTTTAGTCCTATAGAAGCTGTATTTTACATCCGATCGTTTTGAAATTTAGAATGGTAGAGTTTCTTGATCCATGAACCAACATTGCTGAATTTGAAGAAAATCGGTTAAGATTTAGCTATAGCTCCCATATATATGTTTCGTCCGATTTGGCCCTTTAGTCCTATAGAAGCTGTGTTTTACATCCGAACGTTTTGAAATTTAGAATGGTAGAGTTTCTTGATCCATGAACCAACATTGCCGAATTTGAAGAAAATCGGTTCAGATTTAGATATAGCTCCCATATATATCTTTCGTCCGATTTGGTCCTTTAGTCCTATAGAAGCTGTATTTTACATCCGATCGTTTTGAAATTTAGAATGGTAGAGTTTCTTGATCCATGAACCAACATTGCCGAATTTGAAAAAAATCGGTTAAGATTTAGCTATAGCTCCCATATATATGTTTCGTCCGATTTGGCCCTTTAGTCCTATAGAAGCTGTATTTTACATCCGATCGTTTTGAAATTTAGAATGGTAGAGTTTCTTGATCCATGAACCAACATTGCCGAATTTGAAGAAAATCGGTTAAGATTTAGCTATAGCTCCCATATATATGTTTCGTCCGATTTGGCCCTTTAGATCCAATCGTTTTTATAGGGTATTATTTAAGTATAAAATGTCCCAAAAGTAAATTTATGTAAACAATTTATACATGAATTACAAAATTTATATATCAGAGTTATTGAATATTACGAGAGTGGTGTAGGGTATTATATAGTCGGCACCGCCCGACTTTAGCCTTTCCTTACTGGTTTTCTATTACATTTTTCCAATAGACAAAAAGTAACTGAAACATATACTCTTAAGCCGAATAAATTTTGACTGAAAAAAAAACTTTACTATAAAACAACTTTTGTTTTGGTTTTTATACCCTCCACCATAAGGTGGGGGGTATATTCATTTTGTCACACCGTTTGTAACACCTCTAAATATTGATCTCAGACCCCATAAAGTATATATATTCTTAATCGTCTTAAATTCTAAGACGATTTAGCCATGTCCACCTGTCCGTCCACCCGGCGGTCTGTTGTAATCACGCTACAATCTTACTTATTGTGATTCCTACTGTTTTCATCAACTATACATTTACCATATTTGTATACCCTCCACCATACGAGGGTTGCTATATATATTTCTGGCCTAGGCAACACTAAGTGTTGCCTGGCGCCATCTGACATTTTCATTGGAAAGTTTGGCATTTTTTAGCATAACTTCACTCAGACCGTTTTGTCACTTGAGCGCGAATTTCACAGTGTGTTGAAAATGTACCTCCAAAACATGGTTTTTGAACGCTTCAACAGCTGTTTCAGGCGTCGAATAACGTTGACCAAGCAGTTTTTTTCTTGATGGTTTTTCGAATTTCTCCGAAGACTTCACAATTGTGCTGTTTTGTTTCGGGCTCATACGCATAGATCCAAGATTCGTTACCTGTGACGATCTTATAAAAGTCTTTTGAAGCACCGCGATCGTATTTTTTCAAAATTTCTTTGCACCAATCGACACGAGCCTTTTTTTTGAGCTATTGTCAAATTTTGCGGATTCCAACGAGAACAAACCTTTTTTACGGCCAGGTGTTCATGCAATATCGAATGTATGCTGGTGGATGAAATGCCCAAGGATGCCTCCATCTCACGGTATGTCACATGACGATCTTGCATTATCACTTCACGCACGGCATCAATGTTCTCTGGCACAACGGCTGTTTTTGGACGACCTTCGTCTTCGAGCGAGCGTAGGCCACGATTGAATTCATTAAACCAGTTTTTCACAGTGCTTTATGTAGGATGGTGCTTCATCTCCATACAAAGATTTAAGTCCATCTATGCACTCTTGTCGTGAAGTGAAAAATGTCGTCGAAAGTTGTGGAAATGATCGCACGAAAATGTTCACGAGTTAATTTCATTTTATTTGCAAAATTGATTTTTTTCAAGTCACTGTAAACAACACAAATAATGGTCGTACGTCAAAACGTTCTGAGTACGTTTATGCTAAAAACTGTCAAATTTTCCAATGGAAATGTCAGATGGCGCCAGGCAACACTTAGTGTTGCCTATGCCAGAAATAGTACGTTTATGCTAAAAAATGTCAAACTTTCCAATGGAAATGTCAGATGGCGCCACTTAGTGTTGCCTATGCCAGAAATATATATAGCAACCTCGTAGGATGGGGGGTATAACACCTCTAAATATTGATCTGAGACCACATAAAGTATATATATTCTTTAACGTCTTAAAACGATTTAGCCATGTCCGTCTGTCCGTCCGCCCGTCCTTTTTTTGTAATCACGCTACAATCTTTAATACTTGAGCTAGGTGGCTGAAATTTGGTATAGATACTTCTTATACCTGCAGGTATCTTGGGATTGAGAATGGGCAATATCGGTCCACACTGTGATATAGCCCTCATGTATAGCATCCGATTAGACTTCTTAACGCCATAGAGACCACAAATGTCAACTGATCGGGCTGCAAATTGGTAACTGGGGTTAACTTATACCCGCACACTCACACGAACAGCGGTAGCCATAGGTCCATGTTTTGATATAGCCCCCATAAAAAGGCCCCTATAGATTTTACTTCTTAACGCAACAAAAACCACAAATTTCAACGAATCGGGCTGAAATTTTGTAATACTAGCATATGTATAATAGCATACATGCTATCCATAGTGGAGGATATATAAGATTCGACATGGCCGAAGTTAACGCTTTTCATTTGGCAAAGGAACTATCCCAAAAAAGTGTTGTAGTATCTAATCAAACCTACATAACTCAAAATATGAATTCACAAATTACGAAAATTTAACTCACCACAAAACAACAGCTCACATTAAACAATTACCTGCACAGTTGAGATCATATAATTTGCATTGTTCTTTTTTTATAATTTCCTGTTATCACTTATGCTCTTTAAGTCAATTTTCATATTATTTTTACAACAACTAAAACATTAATGGATTAAAATGGTCTAGTGATATCCCCCGAAAAAATTAACTACAATCCGGGCTAAATTCTTTAATTTCAGTGTTAAAAAAATTAAATCGATTTATTTAGCTTTAGCCTCTCCATTTCGCATTTGCTTTTTATTTCCGTTGTTGTCAACAGCTATTAATGATATTTAACGATTTTAGCCACAAAATCATGGCAAATAGTAGGGCCACAGTAACAACAAGAAATTGAAATAAATTTCAATCAAAAAATTGCAAAAAAAAAAGTATGAATTCAAATACGTATATGAACGAATTGGAATAAAAAAAACTGCAAAACTAAATTCTGGTCTGCGGAAGGCGTAAAGTAGAGAAAATGTACAAATATTTACATATGCAATTAGGCATACCATTGGAGTTTTCTGTGTTATTTACACTATCAGAAGCATACACTCGCAGATAGATAGATGGCAATGTCAGATGCGATGCAAATGCACATGAGTGCAGCATTAGTGCATGTTGTCCTCATATCCGTGGACATTAAAGTGGATAATATGGGTAGTAAAGCTTTAGAAGAAATAATTAATTCTGAAGGGTAGGACAACTTTAGGGATTTAGTTCGAAAACTAGACATTCTAATCGAATTGGATCTCACATATTATCACATTTTATAACACTGTGGAACTGTGGAAATTAAACTTTTTCGATAATAACATAGGATTCTGATAGAGGGGGTAAAAAGATAATATTTGTATGTATATCGGGGATTCGGAAGTTAACGTATGGTGGCCATTTTAGAGGTGTATCAATATACACCTCTTCTGTACGTTCTTATGACGAATCGGCATAGAAATCGGGGTGATTCTTACATTTTAGGTATATAAAGTGTTGAACAACATTACTTATAACACTACGAGGAACATTTTTGTTGGGCACTTTAACCCTCTAGCTATTCAATCTCGGGGTCTTTTTGGTCGATTTTGAGGAGAAGGGCAAATATCACCCCTAAAACAGGTGTTTAACTGGTCAAAATGTTCTACACAAATATTTGCTATACAATTTTACTATAAGTCTCTAAATACACCAAAACTCAAAACCCAACTTAAATGCCAGAAATAAGTCAAAACTTAAAATTCATTTTTAATACCCTACACCACACTGTGGTACAGGGTATTATAAGTTTGTTTCACGGCAGATGTTTGCAACACCTGAAAATAACACAGCTAGACCCACCTTAAAGTATACCGATCGACTCAGAATCACTAGCTTAGTCGATTTAACGATGTCTGTCCGTCCGTCCGTCTGTCCATGTAAAGTTGTTCGTCGACTACAGGTCGCAATTTCACTCCGATCGTTCTGAAATTTTGCAGTTTAGAGTATTTCGCGGCTGTTAAGATCGCTATTGAATTTGGTTGAAATCGGTTCAGATTTAGATATAGCTCCCATATATATCTTTCGTCCGATTTTGCTCTTTAGTCCTGAATAAGCTGTATTTTACATCCAATCATTTTGAAATTTAGAATGCTAGAGTTTCTTGATCCATGAACCAACACTACCGAATTTGAAGAAAATCGGTTAAGATTTAGCTATAGCTCCCATATATATGTTTCGTCCGATTTGGCCCTTTAGTTCGTGATTTGGCCCCTTAATAGTGAAATTTAGAATGGTAGAGTTTCTTGATCCATGGACCAACATTGCCTAATTTGAAGAAAATCGGTTAAGATTTAGCTATAGCTCCCATATATATGTTTCGTCCGATTTTGCTCTTTAGTCCTGTAGAAGCTGTATTTTACATCCAATCATTTTGAAATTTAGAATGTAGAGTTTCTTGATCCATGAACGAACACTACCGAATTTGAAGAAAATCGGTTAAGATTTAGCTATAGCTCCCATATACATGTTTCGTCCGATTTGGCCCTTTAGTCCTGTAGAAGCTGTATTTTACATCCAATCATTTTGAAATTTAAAATGGTAGAGTTTCTTGATCCATGAACCAACACTGCCGAATTTGAAGAAAATCGGTTAAGATTTAGCTATAGCTCCCATATATATGTTTCGTCCGATTTGGCCCTTTAGTTCTCTAGAAGCTATATTTTACATCCAATCGTTTTGAAATTTAGAATGGTAGAGTTTCTTGATTCATGAACCAACATTGCCGAATTTGAAGAAAATCGGTGAAGATTTAGCTATAGCTCCCATATATATGTTTCATCCGAATTGGCTCTTTAGATCCAATCGTTTTTATACCCTACACCACACTGTGGTACAGGGTATTATTTAAGTATAAAATGTCTTAAAAGTAAATTTATGTATGAATTACAACATTTATATATCAGAGTTATTCAATATTACGAGAGTGGTGTAGGGTATTATATAGTCGGCACCGCCCGACTTTAGCCTTTCCTTACTGGTTAGGTTTAGCCTCAATTCAAAAAAGTGTGAAATTTACCTAAAAAATTATTTTATGTTTTGACTTATTTCTGCCATTTATGTTGGGTTTTGAGTTTTGTTGTATTCAGAGACATATAGAAGAATTTTATGGTAAATATTTTTTGTTGAAGTTAGTTCTTGAGTCAATTGCACCTTGTAAGCGTGTAAATGCAAGTCTTTATGCATAATGTTCATCAACGACGATCGTGAGAGGTGCAATTGTTGGACACGACGACGAGTTGAGGTGGATAGCTCTTCAGCCACACTATCGCGAAAAGGAGCAATATTTTCTGCAGTACTAGCTGTACGAGCATGCACTGGTGTTTTCACATCTCCTACACACCCGGTTTGCTCAAATTTTTGCACGATTTTCCGATTGTACGCACATTTGGACGATTAAATTGACCGATGGTTCAAATTGAGTTAGTCTGAAATTGAGAAATGTCAAATGAAATGCAGAAAAAATATACTTTATGGGGTCTCAGATCAATATTTAGAGGTGCTACAAATGGCGTGACAAAATGAATATACCCCCATTCTATGGTGGAGGGTATAAAAATTATTTTCGTGAAAAGTGGCATCCTTCTAAAATGCAGGTTGTAAGTTTCAAGGCGCCGCGTTGTTTAGTTTTTTGAGCATTTAAAAGTAAACAATTTGGAAAAAATCGGTCACCGACCAGTTCAACCAATATTAAACCCGAGCTAGATTCTACTTTGGGGGTGTCTGCTTCTTCGTTTCCAACTATAAAACATTTGGTGGCAGAGTTTAAACGAGGACGTAAGAGCTGCCAAGACGAACACCGTAGTGGTCGACCAATTGAGGTGTCTACGCCAGAAATGGTTAAAGAATGCACAACATTTTATTGAATGACAGTCAGTTGAAGGTTCGTGAGCTAGCAGAAGTCATAGGCTTTTCAAAAAGTGCTATACATCGCATATTAACGGACAATTTGATGATGAGAAAGCTGAGCGCAAGATGGGTGCGGCGTTTACACACAATCAAAACAATGCACCAGTTCACACATCCTCTATTGCGATGGCCAAAATTAATGAATTAAATTTCGAATTGCTTCAGCACTCACCTTATTCGCCAGATTTGGCGTCCATGGATAATTTTTTGTTTCCAAACTTGAAAAAATTACTCGGCGGAAAAACATTTGTCAGCAATGAAGAGGTGGAGGTTGCGGTTGACGGCTATTTTCAGGGTCTAGACAGTTTTTATTATAAACAAAGTATCGAAGCTATTGAACATCTCTGGAAAATATGTATCGAGCTTAGACGAAATTATGTTGAGAAACATAGACAATTTCGCAAATTTGTTGTGGTTTCTTTGTTAGGTCGGCACATTTTGGGACCGCCCTCGTAGTCCTAGGTCTTCCGTGTAGGCGACGAGGACTTAATTCCAGTAAACATTTTGCTATATATTTTTAGCTTACTTCAAATATCTATAGACATTCTGTTAGCTCCCTAATAGAAAACATTTCTGACTGTTAAAAACTGCAGTGATCAAAAAACCTACGATCTGTAGATGTCCCTAGGTCTTTAAAGTAGACGCCAAGGCGAACCCTAACAGTATAAAAGTCTTCACATATCTAAACAACTCGTAATAATGGTATGATGTGGCCCCTAAATATTTCTCCGTGCATTAGTCATCACAAAATGGTGGAGACTATTATACAGTCGGCCCCACCCGACTTTAGTCTTTACTTGCTGGTTTTTACTGTTAATAGCCTTAAATTGTATTCTCTTTAAACTCCATCGAAACATTGACTCTGTGAATTTTAATTTTGCCATTTAGTCGATGTTTGATTTACGTCGCCGCCCAAATGTTAGCTTAGCTTGTTATAATGCAACGGCTGCCTACTGTTCCCAAAGGACCCTAAGCCTGTAAAAATTCAAATGAGAATATGACCAAAATTGTATTAGAAATGAACGCAAAAAAAAATAAAACAAAACCCAGCGCAGCGCATATTTTTTCAGGCATTTTTTGTGCACTTTAAATTTATGCAACAAATGCACATTTCATGTAGAGATGCAGCGAGTGGTACGTTCCAAAGAACAAACAAAAAAAGCTGAGTTCTGGACAACAAAAAATTGCATAGATTTTTTGTGTTGTTTTGTTGTTTCCCTAGCAATGGCCGGACATAGAAAATGCATTTTGCAAATTGCGTTCGTTGCATTGCATTCAGGGATAGTTGCGATGCGAATGCATCAATTTGAATAGCCCGAAATGGGTTGGGATGGGTGGCATGAGACATGGATGATTGTATGCCATGGCTGGGTTTTAGTGAATGGCTCCGAACAGCCCCACTTTGCCCGAGTATGTATTAGGAATAGCCAGGGTCTCTCTATCTCTCTGGGGGATTTGACTGTGATGTGAGTGCAAAAAAATGCAATGCAATGAATGTCTATTCTGGTTGCTGGCTGCGTTTTTTTGTTCGTTTTATGGGCATACATCATCCTGGGTGTCCGGATATGCATCAGCTGCACTTGCACAAAATGTTCCATTGGAACCCAGGGAAAAAATGCATTTAAAATTAGACAGGATTTTGTTGTCCGTAGCCATGTTTTTGTTGTGTGAATGTGTGTGTGTGTGCATTTTTTTGGTGCCTGGCTTTGATCCACCCAAAATACAAGAACCTCTTTCACACACCCACATTTGCAGTCAGAGTCACACTGAGAGTTATATATGCAATTTTGCATCACGTTTCCATGTCATCCTTGTTGCTGATATTGCATGTTTGTCTCCTCGTGTGCGTGTGTGTGCAAGTGTGTGAGTTGCATGGCAATCTAAATTTTTATTTGTATTTTGGCTGCAACCATCCAGCCATGTTGGCCAGTTTTTTTTTTCGTTCGCTTGCCGGAGAGCTGGAGCTCAAAAACAAAAACATTCAAACTGCAGCTGACAAAGCACTTCCATTTTTATGTTTCCTTTCAAACCCCGGGTCCAACCCAAAAGCAAACAAATGCAATACCCCAACGTGCTTTAGAGCCAAAAATGCTCTCCCAAAACGCGACTCAAATGAAATGAAATACAAACAAAAACTCTTTCTCCAAAAAATGCAAACCGTTCGGGCAGGGTAGTTTTTTTTAGTTCATAAATATTTAGCTTCACTTGGTTAGGTGAGGGTATACGGTATGTCTTGAGTAGGGTCCAAATATTATACCATTTATGATCACAATGTGGCTCTAACATATAGATAGAACTGCAGGCATTCAAAAGCAGGCCCATGTTTAAATATCCTAGACCACACAGCTTGTTCTAGGATATGATACAGATAAGAGAAGCTAAGCCAATAACTCTGTGCGTGCATCAAAATGTATGCTCGATGAAAACAAATAAAGGAGTGAAGATAGAGTCAAAAATACTTTTTTTCCTCCATTTATGCGCGTTTTTATACTAGCCCTGAGCTTACCTAAAATACAAAAGGATCTGGGTCTAAGCTCTTATTTTAAGCTGTTGGGCCATAGAAACATACCAAAATCATCATTTCATTTATACTCATATTTGTGAACGATTTTTTCGAAATCGTGTGCTCAGTCTCTTTTTTTTCTCCATTTATGTATTTTTTCCAGGCCTGAGGTTACCTAAAGTACAAAAGGATCTGAATGTAAACTATTATTTTAACGTGTTGGGCCATAGAAACATAACAAAACCAGTAAGGAAAGGCAGAAAGTCGGGCGGGGCCGACTACACCTGCCTATCAATGCGATAATAATTTGGAATAATTGGTAAAATGGTAAGAACATATATATGTGGATATATCTAATTCTGAACCGATAATCGCTAAATTAAGCAATATTCGATCCTAAATTGAGAAACGCTTTGTAACAAAATCAGGAGGAACATATATATGGAGGTTATATATAATTCTGAATCGATTTTCCCTAAATACTCATTCATGTAAAATAGAAACCGCTTTCGAACCGACTTCCCCCAAATTTTGTATTGTATCTAAGTGTTTCACGAGACTACTCTCTGTCAATTTTTGTACAAATCGGTTCAAAAATTTTGCTTATACAGTGCATATATGCCAAATCGGAGGTACATATATATGGGAGCTATATGTAAATCTGAACCGATTTTAACCAAATTCAATAGGGATCGTGACTAAAAAAAGATATGTGTAAAGTTTCGTTTTAAGCTGTGGGCCATAGACTTTTATAATGATATTTTCGTACCTTTTTCTCAAAGATTATTACAGTTCGCCTATTCAACAAGGCGAAATCTACTGGGGTCGCTAATGATTGGGATGCCTATAAAGAGCAACTCAAGATCAATAAGAAGGAGCTTAGGAAGGCTCAAAGACGCTCTTGGTATACCTTCTGTGGCGAAGTGGAAATTGTCTCCGACCCCGCAAGTCTGAGGAAGGTACTACCTGTCTCACTCTAACTGGACCAAAAACAGCGAGCAGTCGCCCAATGAACTGCTCGACACACATTTACAGGGGAACTCACTAACAGAATCCGAGGATCGGCAGGACCAACAAGAGTGCGAGTGGACTGCGAGCGACAGTAGCTTGTTTATTAACAGTTTTGAGCCCTTCAAGTCACTTGGACCAGAAGACATCACTCCAGGAGAAATTCTATAGTACAGTATCCCCTGGCTGGAGAAAATATATGTATACTAGGGCGGGTCAACAAAATATATCGCGGTTGTCAGCATCTCAAATGAAAGCTTGTTTTGTTTAATGAATATCCGCCAAATATATATAGGCTTCATCTTGAGCCGCCAGTGTGCTAGAATTACGCCCTCAAATCGTAAATAACTGTGGTTCTATCAGCGCGAGAATCACAATATTGGCATTGTTTTAAGCAGACTAGGGAGTTCTAGCTGCACATACGAAAATTCGCGATTGAGTCCATGACATCCGGCACTTTTAAAAAAAGATTAATTTTAGAGGTTATGTAATATCGCTCTAGCTCACTGGCGACTCAAGATAAAGCCTATATATACTTGGGGAATATGCATTAAACAAAACAAGCTTTCATTTGAGATTCGGACAACAGCGATATATTTTTTTTTGACCCGTCCTAATGTATACAGTATAGCACATCCGAATCGATGGAGGAATACCAAAGTGGCCAAAAGACTTCAGACCAATTAGCCTATCCTTCTTCCTATTGGAAGGTCTGTAAAGACTTATAGAATATTTCATTAGGGAAAACTTGCATAAAAAACTCTTGTCGGGAACCAACATGCTTACAATAAGGGGAAGTCTACATAATCAGCCCTGCACGAACTTGTGAGCACTATCGAATCGTCCCTGCATTTCAAGGAATTCACTATGGTGGCATTTCTTGACATAGAAGGGGCTTTTAACAACATTCACTCAGATGCAGTAATTGCGGCACTGTCACATCTAAAAGTTAACTCTAGTTTGATTAGACTAATTCAAAGTCTGCTCAACAGAAGACGCATAACAGCATGTCTTGGGTCCACAACTCTAACAAGGTTTGTAAACAGAGGCACCTCAAAAGGAGGAGTACTGTCTCCACTAATTTGGAACCTAGCGGTGAATGAAATTCTGCTAGATCTAGAACGTTGTGGTTCAAAGGTCGTGGCATAGGCGGACGATGTGGCAATCGAAGCGAGTGGAAAATTCGAAAACGTCCTCATAGACATCCTACAGGTGGCTCTGAACAAGTTGGCTAGATGGACCAGAAGCAGTGGATTGGGCATTCTCTTAACTAGAATGAGTAAGGTCCCACATGTGGACCCTCCTCCTCGGAGAAATGAAATACATCGAGTCTTTTCTGAAAATGCAAAATTTATAGTAATAATTCTAGAGAGGAAACTGTTATTCAGACTTAACGTACTGGACTTAACGTAAGAAAGGTCAACGTCGCCTTATACTCCCGCATGAAGGCAGTAGAATTGCGATGGGTCCTCTCCCCTAAAATCCATCCATTGGATATATATAGAAGTAGTTCATCCAATACTCTTATACCGCATTGTATATGGTGGACTGCACCTGACAAACTAACCATCACCAAGCTTCGATCAAAGGCTCAGACAACTAGCTGCTTGTGCATAAGCGGAGCCTTAAGGACTACAGCGAGTGAGTCTCTACAAGCCCCACTCCATATACTGCCGATCAATATTGTGGCGAGAGAAGTTGCAACCAGAGCGGCACTAAGATTAAAATGCCTATCAATGTGAAGATAGAAGAACCACGGTCAAATGAGGGTATAAAGGATAGTGCTATGGTAACGGACCGAGTGGACTATATACAAACTGTGTACACCTTCGAGAGAAACTACATTACTATGATACCAGCCGGAGATGAATGGGTTGGCAGAATACTGGGTAATATAAACCATCTCCACTTCTACACAGATGGTTAGAAGCTTGATGAAAAGGTTGGCTTCGGAGTACACTAAAAATAACTTTACCTGTATATAGCTCACAGACTACCATATACCTGTAGTGTCTATCAAGCCGAAAAATGGCAATATGGAAACTCGCCAAGTGGCTGAGTCGCAACATAGTAACCAACACCGGCATTGTCATTTACTCGGACAGCCAGGCTGCCATCAATTCTCTGGAGGACACATCCCTAAATTAACAAATAACCCTCGACTGCCGTAGATCTCTCAGCGAGATGGCTGAGCAGTTTAGTATACACCCCATATGGCTGCCTGGGCATAGGGATATCCCGGGGAACTGCAAAACCGATGAACTTGCTAGGAAAGGGACGACATTACAAATTCTCGAAGAATTTGCACATATTGGTGCGCCACTATCCACACGCAAGCTTTGGCTAAGGCAATGGGCAATCGGGCAGTCCAAGGAAAGATAGGTAGAACCCGGCACCTGCATGGTAGGTAGATACAGTGTTAAAATTTGGTATATACACTTACTAATATAAACAAAATATACATGCCAAGTTCCAAATCGGCCACGCCTTTGCCCAACGCCCATACAATTAAAATCTACTTTTTCTCATAATTTTCATAATCCTCTTTCAGAATATTTATATGTTTGTTCAGCGAACGGTAAAGGACGGTCGATTTTTTGCGTAAATTTAAAGAATAGTATCCCGTCCTTCATTTGGTTGCAGTCGGAAGAGCCAGCTCACTCTCCCAAAATCAAGATTTTTTACTGAAACCTCAAATACAAATACAAGAACACTCCCTACAACTTGGACGACTTTATGTTTTAAGCAACGTATAATGATTGGAATCTGGAACATAAAAACACTCTCAGAACTATCCAGACTTGAACAGGTCTGCAAGGAGATACGTTTATATAATATTTCAATTCTGGGACTGATTGATGTTAGATGTCTGAACAAGGACTTTCCATGTAATAACATGAAAAGTATCAACCGAGTTGGATTACTTCTCTCATCAATGGCATCCAAACCTCATTTAAATTATACTGCTGTATTGAACTTTATAATCTACTTCCGCTTCAAGTCAAAATTTCATAATATCTCAGTGATCCAGTGTTTTGACCGCAACCAATCCTGATGTAGGGGAAACCAACAAACAATTCTACCAGTAATTTGATTCTGTTTTCCATAATTTCCCAGGAGGTAACATGAATATTCAAAAATTTCGAAACAGTGATGGGACCATGATAAATATGAAAAACAAACTGCAAAATGTGAACCTAATCGTCTGGCTTAAATAAAAATATTTGAGAGCGACAAAAAATTAAGCGATATGGCTAATTTCTATTGTGATGAATTTCTTGTCGAAATACAAAAAAAAACTGCAAATCTTCAGCTAAATTGACGTAACACCAACTATAAATAGTATTCAGATCCCATTCTTAACATACCACCCTCCTGCATCACCATCTACTGCTTTCCACATAGCTTGATATTTGCATTTTCGTTGCAATTTCTACATTTGATTCGTTTCTCTATTTTCCCTCGATGCACTCACAAACATTTTTCTCATCAGAATGAGCAACAACAACAAAAAAACAAACATACTCATCATGCCTCCTCTCCCATTGTAAGAGCAACGTCAAATGCAAATTTCTCTCGGTCCCTATGAATGGTCAATCAGCGTCACGGGTGGTGCTGCTAGTGCTGTTCCTCTGAACATAGGAGACAAAATGAGAGAAAAAACAACTTAGATCAAAAAATGCATAACACTTCCTTGCAACTGACATCTGAGGCTGGATGGGTGGAGGTTTATGTGGGTGGGCGAGTAGAGGTAGTTGTAGTACTGCTGCTGCATACTGAAAAAAAAGCATTTTAGTGCAGTTGGGTAACAGATTCTAACGGATTTAAGCCATGCTGCACTCTAACGAGCAGTTTCATCAACTGCCACCCTACAATCAATAAGAGGGAAAAATCTGCACTAAAGCAAGTTGAGCGAAAACAATTAAAGATTTTTTTCTAGGAAAATTTAATAGATCTGATAAACGTTTAAATGTTCAAGGAGATTTTAATAACTCATAGAACAAGGAGAACTCTTTGTCTAATATCGAAAGTCAACATTTTTCGATGACCTTTTCCAATTCGTTTATGGTGGCCATTTCTTAAAGAAAATTCATCAACGACGATCTTTTTTTATAGGAAAGCCTTAGAGATAAAATGCTACTATAGAAATGTCATCAACAATAACATTTTTTAGTAGAAATGTCATCAACAATGATATTTTCTAATACACCATGGACATTTCTTATAGTAAAGTCAACCACGATTAACATTTCTTCATCAACGATGACCTTTTCTTATAGAAAAGTCATCAACGATGATATTTTCTTATAGAAAAGTCATCAGCGATGATATTTTCTTATAGAAAAGTCATCAACGATGACCTTTTCTTATATAAAAGTTATCAACGATGACCTTTCATCTTAGAAAAGTCATCAACGATGAAATTTTCTTATATAAAAGTCATCAACGATGAAATTTTTCTTATAAAAAAGTTATCAACTATGATCTTTTCTTATAGAAAAGTCATCAACGATGAACTATTCTTATTGAAAAATCATCAGCTATGATATTTTCTAATATAAAAGTCATCAACGTTGACCTTTTCTTTTAGAAAAGTCACCAACGATGACATTACCTTTTAGAAAAGTCATCAACGATGACACTTCCTTTTAGAAAAGTCATCAACGATGAACTTTTCTTATAGAAAAGTCTTCAGCGATGACCTTTTCTTATAGAAAAGTCATCAAAGATGACCTTTTCTTATAGAAAAGTCATCAACGATGACCTTTTCTTATAGAAAAGTCATCAACGATGACCTTTTCTTATAGAAAAGTCATCAACGATGGACTTTTGTTATAGAAAAGTCATCAACGATGGACTTTTGTTATAGAAAAGTCTTCAACGACCAACTTTTATTATAGAAAAGTCATCAACGATGAATTTTTCATATAGAAAAGTCATCAACGATGAACTTTTCTTATAGAAAAGTCATCAACGATGAACTTTTCTTATAGAAAAGTCATCAACGATGAACTTTTCGTTTAAAAAAATCATCAACCATAAAATTTTCTTATAGAAAAGTCATCAACGATGACATTTTCCGGTATAAAATTTTTCAACGATAACATTTCCTTATAGAAACGTCATCAACGATGACCTTTTCCTATAGAAAAGTCATCAACGACGGACTTTTCTTATAGAAAAGTCATCAACGATGAACTTTTCTTATAGAAAGGCGTCAACGATGAACTTTCCTTATAAAAAGGGCAACAATGAAGACATTTTCTTAAAAAAAAAATTTTCTTACAGATAGAAACGTCATCAACGATGACCTTTTCCTATAGAAAAGTCATCAACGACGGACTTTTCTTATAGAAAAGTCATCAACGATGAACTTTTCTTATAGAAAGACATCAACGATGACATTTTCTTACAGAAAAGTCATTAACGATGACATTTTCTTATAGAAAGTTCATCAGCGTCGACATTTTCTTATAGAAAAGTCATCAACAATGAGATTTTCTTATAGAAATGTCATCAACAATGAGATAGTCTTACATAAAAGTCATCAACGATGACCTTTTGTTATAGAAAAGTCATCAATAATGACAAATTCTTATAGAAAGTCGTCAACGATGAACTTTTCTTATAGAAAAGTTATCAACGATGAACTTTTCTTATAGAAAAGTCATCTAAGATAAACTTTTCTTATGGAAAAGTCATCAACGATGTACTTTTCTTATAAACTTTTCTTATAGCAAAGTCATCAACGATGAACTTTTCCTATAGAAAAGTCATCAACGATGACCTTTTCGTATAGAAAAGTCATCAACGATGACCTTTTCGTATTGAAAAGTCATCAACGATGACCTTTTCGTATAGAAAAGTCATCAACGATAACCTTTTCGTATAGAAGAGCCATCAACGATGACCTTTTCGTATAGAAAAGTCATCAACGATGACCTTTTCGTATAGAAAAGTCATCAACGATGACCTTTTCGTATAGAAAAGTCATCAACGATGACCTTTTCGTATAGAAAAGTCATCAACGATGACCTTTTCGTATAGAAAATTTATCAACGATGACCTTTACGTATAGAAAATTTATCAACGATGACCTTTTCGTATAGAAAATTCATCAACGATGAACGTTTCTTATTGAAAAGTCATCAACGATGAACTTTTCTTATAGAAAAAGTCATGAGCCATAAAGATGTTAATTAATCTTGAAATGTAGCAATCTGTTCTTGACTTAGTTTCTTATTGAATTACTCATATTATAATTTTTTCCTGTAGGAAAGTTTCTAAGTATATTTTTTTATTATTTAATATCATCAGAAGTTAATTTTCCCAAAATACACATATATATATATATATATATATATATGTTTTCCTTTAATTTACAATACACTGTTAAAATTCCATCGGCATATTCTGGGTAAGTAATTTGGTGGTTTTGCTATGCATAGTCTTCGTCGTCGGTAATAATTTGGCGATGAAATCATTCCATTTTTAGAAATCGATTGTCCTCATATTCTAATCAATCGCACTATTCACATATCGCCGTGAAATATCCATTGCACGGAACCCTCCATCAGAGACTTATGCAACAGTTGCCATCGTATTTGTTTTTCCCAGACATTTCGCCAGGACAATGGATTCATTCAATGTCTATTGTATGGTAATTTGTGTCCTATTCATTTGAAATGCAATTTCGACAAAATGCTGTATCCCGTCCTGTTGTTTCTTGTTTTTTGTTTCATAGAATTTTTCTCCGAGCCATATATGCACAGATCAGGATTTGTTTCATGTCTTTGTTTTTTCTTCAGCTCCAATTTGTCTCCCTCAACCCTCCCCCAATGTGCTTGGATTCAGTCAAGGCTTTTTTTTCTGTGTGTTGGTGTTTCTTTTTCCTTTTTCTGTGGAAGAGTTTCGTTTGTTTTTAATTCGTACTTGTTCGGGCAGGGTTTTTATAGAATTTTTGTTTTTTTTTTTTTTGAAACATCAAAAAAGAAAAAGTGCATTTTAGATGCTATGGGAGAAAGGATACAGCCTAGATAGACGAATGCATGTGAACCGAGAAAAAAAAGATGCACAACGAGAACTGCATATTTGCCATATTTTTGGGATAGTACAAAAACAGATTTTATGTGAGAGAGTTTTTGGGAGAACCCAGCAAAAAATTTTCAAAAATATAAAAAGAAATTTGAGGAAAACATTTTTATATTTTACTATGTAAGTCTACTAAAAACACTAAAGATATAATAGAGGTATCAACGTATTCTTTGAAAATAAACTATTCTTTGCCTTTGTTAAGATACAAACAAGTTTGCTGGGTTCATATGGTCTCGATGCAATTACGTTTGCACACACCTACTCACCCACACATGTGAGGTCCATAGATACCTTCACAAACGTGTCTGTGTACAAAAACAAATGCATTTGGTCCTGTTCAACTCCATAACAGGCCACTTTGAAATTGCATTTGATATATGCGCCAGAAATATGAAAACGACTTTGAAAAAAGTGGGAGGAGGAACTGTTGTTGCACTGGTCGTTGTAGGTACATGTAATATCACTAAAGCCTGGCTTATGTGGGAGGCAGCAGTGCTTTCTAGTCGGGGTAGTAAAAAAAAACTCAACACAACACTTTTTATTTTGTTCTACAGCTCCACCTCTTTCCTAAGTACTACTCAACGGGAGGATGTTAAGCTGCACTGACAGGTCATAGTAGTTCTTGGCAGAAGGATGTTATGTTGATAATCCTGGGGTTTTTGTTGTTGCTGGACATTGCCGTGCATGAGTAGACATTGTTCTACTTGCTTCTTTACCCCCATCTAGAAGAATACAATGCATTTAAAACTTGTGAGCCGTTTTCCGTTAATGTGCCAAAGCAACTTTTTATCTATACATAAATAGTCTATAAATATTTTTTAAATGAAGATTTTTTATTGTTTGAAGGAATATGTTTATACGAAACTAAACAGAAGTTGTTTGAAATATAATAAATAAAATAATGTCAGTATGTAATTAATGGAAATTTTGTCACATCTTTGAGCGGAAGAGTTTAAAGTGTTTTCTTAAGTGTTTGGTTTTCGGAAATTGAAACAAGTAAGAAAGTTCAGTCGGGTAAACCGACTTACGAATACCCACACCTTCAGTCCAACAAAATTTTCGATATTTATTTATTATTTTGTTTTAACTAAATTATTATCAATTTAAATTGAATTCAATTATTTTAAAGCATCTACTGGTATTAAAGTTATGAACTTTTAACTTGTGGTAAAAAATAGTCCATTTTTATGGGATGTACCAAAACGGACTTGCTAATGATGCCCTTTTTCACTGGACTCTAGGTTTTAAAAAAAGCATTACACTGTACACAATTTCAAGTAAAGAGTGGTTAAATTGTAAGGGCCGATGTTGAATGTGAACCACACCTCAACGTCAAGTTTTTTTTCTGCATTTCATTTGACATTTCTTAATTTCAGACTAACTTAATTTGAACCATATAACAGATACATAATCGAGCAACGCGTTAAAGTTTTCTAAGCCTGCAGCATAATCGACCAAATGTGTCCACAATCGGGAAAATTGTGCGCAAATTTCAGTAAACCGGGTCTGGAGATGTGAAAACACCTGTGCATGCTCGCCCAGTTCGTTTAGTGCGGCTTATGGGCTGGCGACGTCATTGGGCGATAATTCTTCGAAAAGAGGCCAGTCAGGCAGTTACGCTATCGTGAGATGATTACGAACTTTTTATGGCCCGAACTGAAAGATATGGATGTGGACAATATGTGGTTTCAACAGGACGGTGCCACTTGCCACACAGCTAACGAAAAAAAGGCTCTTTTGCGCAACAAATTCAATGGATTTTGAAAGAAAAGGTGTACGTCGATAAGCCAGCAACAATTCACGAGCTAAAGGATGAGATATTTCGGCGCATTAACGGCATAGAACCTCAATTATGCCTCAGAGTGATCGAAAATTGGGACCGTCCGATATTTTGTTCCGTACATGATTAAACCATACCAATATTGTCATAATAAAAACCAGTAAGGAAAGGCAGAAAGTCGGGCGGGGCCGACTATATAATACCCTACACCTCCCTAACAATGCGATAAAGGTCATTGCTGTAATAATTTGGAATAATTGGTAAATGGGTAGGAACATATTATCTAATTCTGAACCGATAATCGATAAATTAAGCAATATTCATTCCTAAATTGAGAAACATCTTTCTGGAAAATTTTAATGATCGGAAGTAAAGTACAACTTCTATAGCGCTTTGATACCAAATCAGGAGGAACATATATATGGAGGTTATGTATAAATCTGAACCGATTTTCCCTGAATACTCATTCATGTAAAAAAAATATTTCTGTCGAATTTCATACTGATCGGATATAAAATACAGTCTCTACAACGCTTACATGACAAATCGGTGGTAACATATATATGGGGGCTATATCTAAATCTGAACCGATTTTCTCCGAATTTGGCAGTATTCCTTCGAGTAATAAGAAACCTCTTTCTGCCGAATTTCTCACTGATCGGATATAAAATACAGTTTCTACAGCACTTACATGTCAAATCGGGGGTAACATCTATATGGGGGCAATATCAAAATCTGAACCGATTTTCTCCGAATTTGGCAGTATTCCTTCATGTAGAAAAAACCTCTTTTTGCCGAATTTCGCACTGATCGGATATAAAATAACATTTTTACAGCGTTTATATGTCAAATCGGGGGTAACATATACATATATGGGGGATGTATCTAAATCTGAGCTGATTTCTTCCAAATTTAAAATTGTTCTTTCATATAATAGGAAACCTCTTTCTGCCGAATTTCATACTGATCGGATATAAAATACAGTTTCTACAGCACTTACATGTCAAATTGGGGGTAACATTTATATGGGGGCTATATCCAAAGCTGAACCGATTTTCTCCGAATTTAGCAGTATTCCTTCATGTAATAAGAGACCTCTTGTTGCCGAATTTCGCACTGGTCGGATATAAATAACATTTTTACAGCACTTACATGTCAAATCGGGGGTAACGTATATATGGGGGCTATATCTAAATCTGAACCGATTTCTTCCAAATTTAACAGTGTTCATTCATATAACAAGAAACCTCTTTCTGCCGAATTTCATACTGATCGGATATAAAATAAAGTTTTTACAGCGCTTACATGTCAAATCGGGGTAACATATATATTGGGGCTATATCTAAATCTGAACCGATTTTGACCAATTTCAATAGGGATCGTCCATGGGCCAAAAAAGAGCACTGCGCTAAATTTCATCCCAATCGGACCATAAATACGACCTGCACTTTGATTACATGAATACATGGACACACAGACGGACAGACAGACGGACATGGATAATCGACTCAAAAATTGATTCTATGACGATCGGTATAATAAACTATGGTTCTATTTCTTCTCTTTTTGGGCGTTACAAACAAATCCACAAAGTCTTAATACCCTGTACCACAGTGTGGTGTAGGGTATAAAAAATTAAAATAATTTCCTAAATAATTTGTCTTTTATTCAAAATCAACATCGGCCCTTAAAATTTAAACACTGTTTATTTGTGGGCACTGTTATTAAAGTTATAAGCAGTTAACTTTTGGGGCACAATGATGGAGTGGACCAATATGGCCCATCTTCGAACTTAGCCTGAGATAGAAAGAATTTTATCTCGTACCAATTTTGAAGTCAAGCCGTTACTCCATTCGAGTGTTATCGTGCGCACCAACCAGACAGACAGACGGACGGACATTGCTCAAATGACTTAAATGTCCTAAAACGGATTTCCGCCGAACATACATAGGGTCTTAGGTCACTCCTTTGAAGTGTTACACTTGTTATGTTATTTTTGTTAAATATTGTTTGGTTTCATCATGGAAAGACTTACGCCTGAACAAAGTTTACAAATCGTTCAACTTTATTACGAAAATTCACGTTCTGTGTGGAATGTCTTTCATGCACTTCGCTCAACTTATGGTCAACATAATCGGCCTACTGAGCGTACTATTCGCAACACCATCACCCATCCTGAGACCCAGAATTCATTATTGGATAATATTCAACCGAATAGAACACGTCCAGCACGCAGTGAAGAAAATGTAGCGGTAGATTCGTATATTCGGCGCCGTTCGCAGCAACTCGGACTGACGTATGAAACGACTTGGAGCATTTTACGTCGAGATCTTAAATTGAAGCATACAAAATACAGCGTGTGCAAGAACTGAAGCCGCCCGACATTCCCAAGCGACATCGCTTCGCTTTATGGGCTCTTGAAAAGTTCCAAGAAGATCCGACGTTTTTGAGCCAAATTTTGTTCAGCGATGAGGCCCATTTCTGGCTCAATGGGTATGTAAACAAGCAAAATTGCCGCATTTGGGACAAAGAGCAACCTGAAGAGATTCAAGAGCTGCCACTTCATCCAGAAAAAACAACGGTTTGGTGTGGTTTGTGGGCCGGTGGAATCATCGGTCCATATTTCTTCAAAAATGATGCCGGTGAGAACGTAACCGTCAATGGCGACCGATATCGTGCCATGATAACCGACTATTTAATGCCTGAAATTGAACCTTGAAGTGAATCACCCTACATAATAAATATTACATTGAACTTTAAATGAAGTAGTAAATTCCTCACCCTGAAAAAAAATCGCTTCTGTAGTATATTGTCCCGAACATATTCTACATGAAACATACATATGTTTAGGCTACACTCCAAATATATAATATTTGACACATACATAACTATTTGGAACAAATATTTCCGAAACAAAAAATAATTTGTATTTAAGTGTTTTGGCAATGTATCAATGCCTTAACTAAAACTCAAGTTTTCTTTTATCTGAAGTTTTTTCTGAAGTGCATTTTTATTCCCTCACCTTAGAGAGGATGGTATATATCATTTGCTACGAGCCAAAAGTGTAACACATCGAGGGAGTGACCTAAGAGCCCAAGTATTTTTGGTGGAAGTTCGATTTGCGTCATTTTAAGTAACTTGAGCAATGTCCGTCCGTATGTTTGTCTGCTGGCTGGTGCGAACAATAACTCACGAAAGGAGTAACCGATTGACTTAAAATTTGGTATGCGATATATTTCTCTATCTCCGAATATTTTGCTCTATCTCTGGCTATGTTCGAAGATGGACCATAGTGGTGCACTCCTTCTAGTACCTCCCCAAATATTGTCCCAAACATATTCTTCTTGAAATAAATAAATATATAGGGTATAATCGAAGTATGTTATATTTAGCGCATACAAATATTATATATTTGGGAAGATTTTCCTCTAAACAAATCTTTGTTTCCATTCTAATATATTTTATTTGAACCATTATTTACGAAGCAAATATTTATTTGCATTTAAGTATTCAAGAAATATATCAATATCTTAATTTTAAGACAAGTTTCCTGTTTTTCAGTAATTTAACGATTGTTTTTTCAGAAATTATAAATTTTCGTAAAATTACTTTATAATTAAAATGATACATTGCTCGATGGATTGACACCAATTTACACAAATTTCAAAATTAAGTCACATTTTCTCCAATCGCAAAGGTAAAATGTTAAAACCTTAAGCATATTTATACAATGACAATTGAATACTATAGACGTCGCATGGAGTTTGACAATTCGTTTAGTTTGTCTGCATATTGAAGATGGCGCTTTGTCTGGCTAAACTGTAAAGAGAGCGTTCGGCAAAGAGAGGAGATTTACTTTTATTTACTCTGCAAAGAGAGAAAAGATTTTCATCATTAATTTTGTTATATTCCAACTTCAAAACATTCAACTACAAAACAAACTGAACTTCAAAACATTCAACTACAAAACAAACTGAAAAATTCACTCCCTTCTCAGAAATTATTTGAGCGTACAAAAAGTCTGCATGTTTTGAAAGAGAAATAATTGAGAGAGGAATTCGAGAATGAGAGAAAGGCTGCTCGGACGCCACCTGGCGGATGAAGTCTGTAAATACCATGCGACGTCTATAGTATTCAATTGTCATTGATTTATATGTGGTAAGGTGTTGTAAGTTGAACTGCAATAGGAATCTGAAAGCAGGCTTTAGTTGATATAGGGAAAAATCCAAATAATTCAAATTTTTGGGGATTTTCAACATTATTTTTAGAATTGTGGGATTAACTTTAGGAAATAAAATGATTCGCGAATTACATTCGATTTGTTATGTCAAGACCTACAAACAAGACCTATTTAATTTAAATATGAAAATTTTTAAAGATTTTATATTGTTTTTACATTTCTCTCTGCATTTGAAAATTGAATTTTTCACTTTTTTCTTGACCCTGTCCTAGCATTTGCTTAATATCAGTGGAAAATATAAACCGATTTCTCTCCCACATCATCGTATATAAATTGACAACGAAATTGTCCACATTATCTTGAACAAATATGCCAACTTATACAAAAGTTATACGAGGTATGTTAAAAAAATATCGCGAATTTTTAATTTGCTCACAGTTTTCTTGATTGCAGGGGAGTGGTGCATTATGAGTTCTTGCCACAGGGTAGTACGGTCAATAAAGAATATTACCTGTAAGTTATGCGCAAATTGCGCGAAGCAATCCGCCAAAAACGCCCGGATTTGTGGAAGAACAAAAACTGGCTTTTGCACCATGATAACGTCCCTGCACACACATCGTTGCTTGTGCGCGAATATTTGGCCAAAAACAACACAGTAATGGTGCCGCAACCACTGTATTACCCTGACCTAGCCCCCTGTGACTATTTTTTGTTCCCAAAACTGAAAGGGCCCATGAAAGGACGACGCTACGCCACGATTGAGGAGATAAAGACGGCATCGAAGGAGGAGCTGAACAAGATCACAAAAAATGATTATTTGAAGTGCTTCGAGGATTGGAAAAAAGTGATTGGCAGAAGTGTATTATATCCAAGGGGAATTACTTTGAAGGGGACAAAATACATATTCATGAATGAGCGCCCCAGTAGGCGAGTTGGTAGCGTACTCGCCTATGAGTTTGGGGGTCGTGGGTTCGATTCCCACCAGAGGCTCTGGTCTGTCGCTGCAAACATTTAGCCATATGGTCTTTGTAACCCGGCCTTTCCCTGGACCTTAAAATTAGAATATAAATTTACTTTGTATTGTAATTCATATAAATAAATAAAATAAATAAGTAATATATTCATGAATAAATAAATACTTTTTGAAAATATACAAAATTCGCGATATTTTTTGAACATACCTCAATCTATTTTTTCAAAATATAGGTAATTTTTTGTATTATATTTCGCAAAGGTATATGTAGTTTTTTGGAGATACAGAGGAATTTACAAAAATAAGGTAAAACATATTTACATTCTTCTTAAGGAACACTTCAATGTCAATAAATTTTCGAGAAATGAATGAGTCAACATTTTTTATAAATAGTATTGCCACACTTCTCCAAAATACACCTTTTTTTTACGAAAATGTCAAAACTTGGCCATATTTTTGACAATCGCAATGCTAGGATATGGAAACCTATACCATTTATATATGTAGTAATGTGTTATACGATAAAGTGCAATAGGAATTTTGAGTCTGGTTTTTAGTATAAACGTTTTTGGGAAAAAACAAAAAAATCCTTTTTTGGCGATTTTCGAATTGATTTTGGGAATTGTGGGATTTACGTTTACAAACATAATCATTAGAATTAACCTCGATTTCTGGTTTCAAGACGTACAAATTACAAAAAAAAACAAGGAAAAAAGTTCAGTCGGTAAACCCACTTATGAATCCCCTCACCTTGAGTCCCAAACAAATATTCGTGAATTTATTTATTTTTTTGTTTTAATTAAATTGCATTTAATAACATTAAATTATGTACTGGTATTATTATAAAAATCAGTTAACTTTTGGTACAAAATGGTCCATTTGTGTGGGAGGTTCCAAAAGTATGTACTGGTATTAAAGTTAAAAGCGTTTAGCTTTTGGTACAGACGGGTCCATTTGTGTGGAAGGTACCAAAAGGGGCGTGCCAATAACGCCCATTTTTTTCTGGACTCTAGGTATTATAAAAGCAGTACACTGCACAAAATTTCAAGTATGAAATTATGTATTGAAGATATAAGCGTTAACTTTTGGTGCAAAATGGTACAAAAAGGTGTGGCCACTTCGACCTTTTTCTTGACGTGTTAGCGACTAACAAACTAATACTATGTGTGTAATATCAGAAGATTCGAGTATGTAGTATAGAAGGTATTAAAGAACCAATATTTCACTAAAAGTTAACCCTTTTGTTGGGGAGGTCCATCTTCGAACTAAGCCGGACATAGAGAAAAATATTACTGCATACCAAATTTGAAGACATTTGGTTACTCGTTTCGACAGTTATCGTGCGCACCAGCCAGCAGACAGACACACAGGCAGACAGACGGACGGACATTGCTCAAATGATTTAAAATGACCCTAAACGGATTTTCGCCGAACATACTTAGTGTCCTAGGTCACTCCTTCTAAGGTGAGGAAATAATAATGGACATATATTAATTTTTAAAGATTCTATAGAATTATAAAGTTTCCTTTGGAAACATTTTTGTTTATTTTCTTCCGATCCTTTCCTACGAATCGGTATATATTATAACCGTTTATATACCAATTCCTTTCTCATTTTATTTTCTGTATAGACAACAAAATTTGCTATTTGATGCCAATATATTGCAATTTGATATACCCGCTAAGATAAAAGTTTTGGCCATTCGAAGCTATACATTGAACGGCCCCCAAACGTGAAATAAACTGTTTACCGAACTCAAAATATAATACAAAATAAATATAATTCAATAATTTGGAAGGGTTGTTCGTTTGTAAGTCTATTCTTGGTTAAATTATAGACCAAACATCTGAGCTGCCGAGAACAGTGTTGCCAAAAACAAAGTTGTCAAAAAATCACCCATTGTTAAATTAAAATGCTTATTTTTTATAAAGCTCTGAAAATTCTAATACGATTTAGCCATGTCCGTACGTCTGTTGTGATCGCGCTACAATCTATAATACTTGAGCTAGGTGGCTGAAATTTTGTACATATACTTCTTATATCCGCAGGTATGTTGGGATTGGAAATAGGTAATACGGTCCATTTTTGGATATTGCCCCAATATATATCATCTCCCCGATTTGATTTATTAACGTCATAGGGACCACATATGGCAACCGATCGGGCTGAAAATTGGTAACTGAGGTTTATTTATAAGAATCTTTCACACGAACAACGCTCCTATACAAAGGTCCCTCTAGATTTGACTTCGTAACGCCACAAAACATAAAATTTCGAGGAATTTGCCTGAAATTTGGTATAATGAGTTTATTTGTATCCGAAACCATTCACATGCGATCCATGGTGGTGGCTATGTAAGATTCGTCATGGCCGAACTTAATCCGTCTTTACTTGTTTTTTCGATAAACTCTTAGGAGTAAGGAAATCCAGAAATATTATATTGTGTTTTAAAAAAGTAGGGAAGTCAACTTGTTCATCAGTATGTAATTCACGGGTATTTTCGCATACTTCTTAAGATTAAACTACTGTATATATCAATCACTCTCTGAGCCGATTTAACCATGTCCATCCGTCTGTAGATGCATCGTTGTAATCAAAGAGCAGGTCGTATTTGTGGACCGGTAGTGATGCAATTTAGCACAGTGCTCTTTTTTGGCTCAGGAATGATTCCTATTGAAGCTGTTGAAAATCAGTTAAGATTTAGATATAGGCCACATATATATTTACCTCCGATTTGGCATTGCTTCAGATTTACCTATAGCCCCTATATGTATTTACTTTCGATTTGGCATCAAAGCGCTACAGGATTTGCATTTAACATCTGAGCATTACCAAATTTGGCATTAAGGAGTTAATTGATCCAAGACAGTGGTCATGTCAAATTTGAATAAACCGATTTAGATATAGCCTCTCTCTATCCTTGTTTGACATGGAATTTTTACTATTTCGATGGCTGTTATTGCTCTAACTATTATACGTTTTATAAAATATTACTTTTTTCTTTATTTGACATGGAATTTTTACTAGTTCTTCTATAGCTCCAACTATTATACATATGTTAATCCAGAAATATTAGGATGTGTTTCCTTATTGGTATTCGAATATTTTAGGATGTCCTTACATTTTAAAATACAAACACATTTTCTTCTACAACAAAATGAAATAATATGTGCATGTATATATTAGATTTTTCAATCGAAAATCCCTAAAACGTATCTCATACCATAGTTCTGTAATTAATGAGATGACTTGCACTGAAAAATTTCTCGCCGAATTTCTCTCCTCCTTCGAAGGGCAGTGATTAATTGCTTTAATTAATTGTCCGGAACCATATTATAATAATTTTGCAAACTGACAATTTGGACAACAACAAAAAACCCAACATCCAAAAAATAAATTAACCAGACACTTGAAATTGTCACGTCTAACTACACAGCTCCCACCCCCTCACGCTAAAATGTGGACGCCACAATCCCCCAAGGAAACGGAAGACATTTGCAAACAAAAAAGGGTTGACCCTTGAAACTGATCGGAGAATGAGTTGCACTGCCCATAAATGGTAAACAATTTTTCCTAAATGAAATTAATGCTTGCAAATGATGACTTTTCGTTATGTAAATTGAGAAACATAGACAAGACAATTTGAGACAAAATTACAACAATTTCTAAATTTATTTTTAAACCTGAAAGGGCAAATTCCGGAAAGGAAGGAAGACGAACTAAATGGTGGTATAGGTTTATAGTAAAGTTATGGTGTATATCAGTGGATGTTTATGCCAATACAGAGTGAAGAAATAATGTTGAAACATTTTTGGAAAAAATAACAAAAATAGCCAGCCAAACTTAGAAATCATACAATTTTAGAAAACAACTATGTATTGTGTTATCTTAAAAATAAATATCCGTTATTATTAAATCAAATGATAACACAATTTATATATCCAAAACTGCAAACTTTTTTCGTTTTCCAACTTTTTTCTTATTTATTTTTCAAAAAAATGGTTAATAATTTTAATTATTTATATGAATTGCAAATACAAAATAACTTTATATTCTAATATTACGGTCCAAGGAAAAGCCGAGTTAAAAAGGCCAAATCGCTAAATTTCCAGCGACAGACCAGAGCCTCCGGTGAGAATCGAAACCACAACCCCTAAACTCATAGGCGAGCACGCTACAAACTCCCTACTGCGGCGCTCAGTAATTTTTATACCCTACACCACACTGTGGTACAGGGTATTATGACTTTGTGCATTTGTTTGTAACACCCAAAAGGAGAAGAGATAGACCCATTGTTTATTATACCGATCGACTTGCAATCACTTTCTGAGTTGATTTAGCTATGTCCGTCTGTCTGTCCGTCTGTCTGTCTGTAGACGTATTCTTGTACTCAAAGTACAGGTCGCAATTATGGTCCGATCTCAACGAAACTTTGCACATATCTTTTTTAGGCCCAAGGACGATCCATATTGAATTTGGTTAAAATCGGTTCAGATTTACATATAGCTCCCATATATATGTACCTCCGATTTGTCATATATGCACTGTATTATCAACATTTTGTAACCGATTTGTACAAAAATTGACAGAGAGTAGTCTCGTGATACACTTAGTTACAATACAAAATTTGGGGGAAATCGGTTCAGATTTATATATAGCCCCCATATATATGCTGCACCCGATTTGACATGTAAGCGCTGTAGAAACTGTATTTTATATCCAATCAGTACGAAATTCGGCAGAAAGAGTTTTCTTATTACATGAAGGAATACTGCCAAATTCGGAGAAAATCGGTTCAGATTTAGATATAGCCCCCATATATATGTTACACCCGATTTGAAATTCAATAGCTGTAGAAACTGTATTTTATATCCGATCACAGCGAAATTCGGCAGAAAGAGGTTTCTTATTACACGAAGGAATACTGCCAAATTTGGAGAAAATCGGTTCAGATTTAGATATAGCCCCCATATATATGTTAGCACCGATTTGACATTCAAGCGCTGTAGAGACTGTATTTTATATCCGATCAGTACGAAATTCGACAGAAAGAGGTTTATATTTTACATGAATGAGTCTTCAGGGAAAATCGATTCAGATTTATATATAAGCTCCATATATATGTTCCTCCTGATTTGGTTACAAAGCGCTATAGAAGTTTTACTTTACTTCCGATCATTACAAAATTCTCCAGAAAGATGTTTCTCAATTTAGGAACGAATATTGCTTATTTAGCGATTATCGGTTCAGAATTAGATATATCCGCATATATATGTTCTTACCCATTTACCAATTATTCCAAATTATTATCGCAATAACCCTTATCGCATTGTTAGGGAGGTGTAGGGTATTATATAGTCGGCCCCGCCTGACTTTCTGCCTTTCCTTACTGGTTTATGATGCTTCTAGGATAAATGAGCTGCAGTCTGTCTTACTTGACTACATCAGTAAAATATTGTCTTTGTTATTTCAGAACAGAATTGCAGATAAAATCCTTATTGTCGACCACTTAAACCATATGCATAAATACAAATTGAACATTTTGGAATACAGCTTTTATCAGTTGGTTTTGTTAAAATCTCGACACCCGAGTCAAATATTCCTTCACTATAGACTGTTATGTTAACTTTCGCATCTGCCTGTATTTTTCCTAGATTTGCCAGAATTTTTTTATTTTATGTATGTCCGTGTGACTATTTGGAAACTATTTCAAATATAAAGAAATACCACAAACATTCATACACATATACATATATGCAATTGCACACGAAACGGAATATTTACAAATACCAACATTTAATTGATTACATTTTTGCATACATATTACCAGGGATGGTCCACGACATGATTTTGTAGGTTTACGACTGTCAGAAAGGTGTAAACGTCACATACGTCATAAACCCGTCTGAAATGTTTGAAATGTTGTAAACTGTAACATCAATTCTAAGGACGCTGCAGACTTCAGCCCTTCACGTAAAAATCTGGTAGACACCATATACATAAAAACTAATCGAAATCCGAGATACAAATTCATTTAATTTTTTTTGAGAAAATATATGTTTTTGATCGAATACCAATATTTACGCAATGGTATGATATAGAGTACAACCCTTAATTAATAAGTTCAAATCGGAAAATCAACTACTTTCGGCGATAAATCTACTTTTTCAACAATGGCACGCACATCTTTTCAGATCATAAAAATTCACTTTTCTTCATATCTTTTGTAGACCATTTAATTTATATTCTTGACGAACAATAAATCGTTCAGTTTCAGTTTTTTTTGTAAAATATTATATAAGTTCTGATTCACACGAGACAATTTTTTCAAAGCAAGTATCAAAGTTTGTAGTTTGTCTGCCGCTCTCCAACAAACTTTGACACCCACCCATTCCTGTGCTTGCTTCAAAAAATAGAAGCCCTGACTTATTCTGGAATATGGCAAAAAGTCGACATAACGCATTGGCATCATTTGCTCTAAAATTACTGATGATACCAGCGTCAACTGCATAATTAGAAGGCATTTTCTCCAATGGGTCCCATGTGCATTCTGATTTTCGAAATCTATTAGAATCGGAACGATCTATAAAGTTGCTGGAAGTTTACTTTTCACTTAAAATACGCAAAAAAAGACAACTTTGAAGGCATTGAAGAGATTCGAGTGAAGAATAAACCTAATTTATAAACAAATAATAATTCATTTGATCCAATAAATAAACTTCAAAGTTCAAAATAAATATTTTTTCTTTTCTATTGATTTTCTAATTATTTACTGTTAGTGACAAAGTCAAGTTTCCGACATTAGGTTTACGACGTTGTATACGTATGTCGAATACGTCTCAAATGTATGTCATATACGTCACAGTTTACGACGGACCATCCCTGCATATTACATACATATGTATGTAGTCTATGTGTGTATGGTATATGCATGAATTTATATACATGCATACAAATGTTTATAGAGACATCCTCTGATATTTGCACAAAAAATAAACAAATTGTTTTATATAAATATTTGAATATTTAAATACTATCCCCACAAAAAAACAACATTTTCTATCGGATCTGTGAATCAAAGACAGCGAGGAAAGGGTAAGAAATGTTTCCAGAACTGAGAAGTCCATTTATTATAAGATTAAAAATTACATCTACAAATGCGACCTTATGAAAAAAAACGATTCTATAGTATATTTGTAAGTAACATATATTCTTTTGGAAAGAAAAATCTATAAGTCGGAAAAAATTGTGTACTTTATAAAATTTGGTCCCAGTTGTTTAGAACAATCTGCATCGAAACGCTCAAAAAATATTGGCTTGTAAATAAAAAAAATTTTATTTATTTTAATATTGGTCCCATTTTCGTTTGTGCATAAATAAAAATTACATTTTCCGTCGAGCGATATGAAAACAAATTACACAGTGCGACAGTCTAAAAACAAAAAACACCGATATTATTTTTCACCTCTAAAATCCGGATTTACGGGTAAAAAACCGACTTTCATGCCTTTTTTTACTTAAACGCCTATAACTTTGTTAGTAATTGACCGATTTTCAATCTCTAAACGAATTTGGAAAGAAGAGACTTACACATGTGAAACGATACATATGTTGTTTGTTTAAAGATGTAGGAATATATGTTTATTATTTTTTTTTCGATATTTTCTAGTTTAGGCAATGTTCATTATTATTTATTACTAGCTGGACCCGGTCCACTGCGTTGTCCCAGTAGTTTAGGCGTTATGCTGGAACAAACACATAAACAGACAGACAAACAAACGATTTGGCACGCCCACATTTTCCCCGTCCACTTTTTGCAAAAAATTTTTTTTCCAAAACCATCTCAGACAAAATAGCTTTCAAACAAAAGAAAAAAATTTAAAATCGGTCTAGTAGTTTAAGCGTCTATAAAACACATACATACATACAAACATTTTTCCATTTTTATATATATAGATTTTAACTTTTAATTAATTTACAAATAAAGTGTATTTTGAATGAAAATAATGCATTCATTCTCTTAAAAATTCATTTGCAATCGACTGAGTTATTAAAGTTTCGTTAAAAATAAATGTGTACATAAATACTAGTTTATACACGGTTACGCGGACCAAAAATGTTTTTCGTTGTAGGCCTTCGGCCTGAATTAAAGATTTTCTCCTCTGGGGTATGTCCAAAGAAGGTACGCGGACTAAAGTTTCTTTGCATAGAAATGCTTAGAACCATTGGTTCGCGTAGCCGCCATTGGACATACTCCATTTGTGAATATTCTTAATCCTGACCGGCCACCCAAAAGGACAGTGGTTCGCGTTCCCGTCTTTGGGCATACCCTTCACCATTGTTTGCCAACAAATTCTCGGAGAACAATAACACTGTTCAACAAATTAAGACTTCTTGATTGGAACAGAAAAGCGAACCTATAATTCTGAAAGGGCATGTTGAGTAGATCATTTTTGTAGAATAAACTTATGTTCCAGCCGGTCTGATTTTTTGGTCGAAGGGAGCATTATACTAAATGTTGTAAGTTAATGTCTGAGAGATTTCTTATTGTCAGAGTTGTATAGTGGATTATTAAGGGTGGTTAAATTGTAAGGGCTGTGACGTCCAAAGGTAATTTATTTATTTACTGACTGAGTCCCAATTTAATTCTATGCAATGAGCAATAAGGGATTTATTTATGTGATGACACAATCGCCATACATTTATGAAACGACCAAAACACCATTTATTTATATAATGTTAAAAGCGATCTATTTCTTGATTTTCGATAAATCTTCAGGGACAGACTCATTATCCTCATCAGCTGTTGTAACCAGTAATGGAACGGAGGATGTGGGGAAAGATGACAAAAACAAAAAGAATTAATGTTATAGAGAACCAGGGAGACAGTGAGCCATTGAATGCTAGCTAACAGTCGGGCGGGGGGTTCGGTTCTACCTGAAACAAAACAACTAAAATGTTATAGTTATAGACACCCTATAATGACATAATACACGCTGACAAAAAATCGCTTCTGTAGTATATTGTCCCAAACAAATTCGGCTTGAATCATATATATGTTTAGGGTACACTCTAAAAATATAATATTTGGTACACACAAAGGTTATATATTTGGGAAGATGTTGTTCTAAACAAATCTTTGTTTACTCCCAATTTGTTTTTATTTTGGACTATTATTTCCGAAACAAATAAAAAATGTGCATTTAAGTATTCAGAAAATACATAAATTGTGTTATATTGTTCAGTAATTCAAAATATATTTTTTTAGAAATTTATAATGTTCGTAAAAATAATAAATAATAATTGAAATCCTATAATCTTGGATCAAAATAAATTTTTCCGTGGATTGACAACTAATGATGGCTTCAAATGCTTAGAAATCTGAAATGATTGATTTGAAACAGAAGTCAATGCTGCATATGGTATAATAACTGGGAGGTAGAAATGGGAACCACGAAAAAAATAAAAATGAAATTCGAAAAAGTCAGGAAAAGATTTGAAAATCGTTTTAAAAAAAATATATTTGGAGAACTTCCTAAACAATATATTTATTTGTACTTAAACATATACTTTATTTGAGAAATTCAGTTTGCAAATATATTTTGTTGTAATATATTAATATATGCGTTCCAAATATATTTTATTGATTTTCAAATAAAATTTATTTGCGTAGAAATATATAATATTTAAAAATTTGTATTCCAATTATATTTTTTTTCGATTCAAACATATCAAAAAAGGCGATTTTGCCCCGTGTATGCATAAAAGGTTAAACTCTAAAATTCTATATGGGCCGGACGAACCATACAAAAAAACAATGCCCCATGATGGCTAGAGATTTCTTACGAAATCATATATATTTACGGAAAGTGTGAACGGTATTTGTCGTCAAATTATTGAGGAGGTTCCTGCTGTTATTGGACCCTAGGCCTCTGAACCCTTCCCAACCTTGGTATTAGTGGCCTTATGTTACTAATACCCCGATAGCAGATCACTTACCCTATCTTTACATCACCATCGCAAGAACAAGCTAATAGTTTAAAGATTCATGTTTTCAAAGGAAGGTTTATAATTAACGAAATTCATTTTCTAAGCCTTATGAACAGATATACTAGGGTGGATCTTCAATCCATTATGTAACACAAGGAAATAAAAATAACTTAGGTTTCTAATTAGAGCAAACATTGAAAGTTCAATTTTTTTAAAAAACAACAAAGATGTTAAATAATTTTGAAATCTCAGACTTAAACAAAATTATGATTGAACGTTCATTGTTACTGGTTTAATATTAAATGAAAAGTTTAATTTAAGGATACTCAAAATAACGAGAATGGAAAACTACGGAAATTTTGGGTCAAAAGTTCTCATATGCAAAATTTTTAGGTTACTACCAAAATTGGAATTATATTTCATACTCTCTTTACTCTTACCACTTACATTTGTTAGAGCCAAATTGCTCTTGACCAGGTTAGTTGGATGATGAACGTGTCGAGGAGGCCTCGACAAACATGCTTTTACTTTTCCTGTTGTCTGGTAAGTTGCTATTATATGGTGAAAGAACGAAATAATTAAAAATTTTGCATATGGTAATAGGACAAATTTAAATGTTAAATATGAGCGATACTTAGGCTTGCTTTAAATTATACTATCTTAAAAATTCTAGATTTTGCCGAGGCGAGGATTCGAACTTGTGTCGTCGAAGATACTTCTGGGTATCTGCGATAGAGACCGCCTTACTCGCTGGGCCACGGCCGTTCTTGGTCAGACAGAGACTAATGGAGATGGTATATTGTACGGGTGTGTTGTGTGGATGTTAATGCTGGGCCTGTAATCATAGCTTAGACCTACTATGAATAGATTCGTCTGGCTGGCTCGAGGTAATGTGTAGTTATGCGTTGACGTTGGTGGTTGGGCTTTCCCCAATCATAGCAAAGCCGTGCTATTAATAGATTTGCGAGTCTGGATAGAGTCTATTATCCATGTATGTTGATAGCCGCACTGCACATTGGCAGCCTAATTCGCACACTCCAATGAAGTTGTTTAGGTACACCGAGATGTTTAGGACCAAGATCTCTACTCTCTTTTGTTCTGACAAGGGGAAATGTCTTCCGCTGGTAACAAAATTCAATAATGCACGGGCAGAAAAAAATACTCCTCATTCACGGGTAGTTCTGCCCGTAAATGAGGAAACATAGATTTTGGAGATTTTGATACCACTTTTTAACAGGGAAAAATCTATGTGAGGAAGAATGGGGTGTTCACACAGGTGTTATAACTTATATTACCACAAGATCTTACCTCCCAAAAGCTAGTGAGGTTTAATTGAGACTTCAAACCAAACGGATTGTTGATACCACTACCACGATTGCTGCACAATTTTTGATAAATTTACTTTAGGCTTCTTTTTTTGGAATAGACTCAAAAATGACTTTAGGAAGCTGTATTTATTAATCTCTTCAGGGCCATTAACCCAATTTGTTTCACTTATATTAAATGATGAATACGATATTGTGGGATTTTTATCATTCAGAAATCGAGTGAACGTTCCGCGGTATAATTTCATTGAATTAACAAAACTTCACTTGTTCCTTTACCGTGTGCGGATGTGATTGTCTCTGGGTATCAGCAGCAAAAAGGAGACCAGTGGTTGAAGTAACAGCAGCTAAGCTGTTGTCAACCAAAAATGTCGTTTCTCACCACTAGCATTGGGCATTGGAAAAGATTTGACGAAAGCCGATGCGTGGGAGAGTCAAAGCTCCAGTCTAAAAATAGAATATGCCGGCATGCTGATTGATCAGTGGTATCACGTCATTTTTAGTATAATACAAAGGGAGGTAGCTGGTTGAATCAGATGAAGCATTAGTTCTTGGACAACCCAAAAAGAGGTTGCACTAGTTGGCAATACTATTTTCTCTTCGGTAAATGCATTTGCCCCCATTAAGGCAAAGCTAAATAAACGAGCGTTAGAGCTAACAAAATAGTATAGAAGTTGACAGCTATAACCCATAATTAGCTTTAAAACGTAGTTTTTGATAATGGCCCTTAAAGAGAAAAGCCCTAAAATAATTCATTATACACTTTAGTGTGACGAGGGTATATATCATTTGCTACGGAAAAAAGTGTAACACGTCGAAGGAGTGACCTAAGACCCCAAGTATGTTCGGAGGAAATCCGTTTTGGGTCATTTTAAGTCGAATGAGCAATGTCCGTCCGTCTGTCTGTCTGTCTGTCTGTCTGCTGGCTGGTGTGGAATTTCGAATCTTTTGAAATTCCACACATAGTATTAGCTTATTAGTCGCTATCAACTCGAGAAAAATGGGCGAAGTCACCACGTCCCTTTTGGTACCTCCCACACAAATGCACCATTTTGCACCAAAAGTTAACAGCTTATAACATTAATAACAGTGTATAAAAATACTTGAAATTTTGTACAGTATTATGCTTTTATATTGCTTACAGTCCAGGGAAAAATGGGTGTTGTTGCCACGTCCCTTTTGGTACCTCCCACACAAATGCACCATTTTGCACCAAAAGTTAACAGCTTATAACATTAAAACCAGTGTATAAAAATACTTGAAATTTTGTACAGTGTAATGTTTTTATAGTGTCTATAGCCCTGTGAAAAATGGGCGTATTGCCACGCCCCTTTTTGTACCTCCCACACAAAATGCCCAAATCATACCACAATTTAATGTCTCATAACGTTTATACCAGTGCACATAAATGCTTATAAGTCGGCACAGTGCAATGAATTTAAAGTATCTAATGTTCAGCGAAAAAATGGTGTATTTGATAAACCCCTTCTGGTACCTCCCACACATATTGACGAGTAATATTCAATATTACATTACTCACAAAGTGAGGGTATACCTTAGTCGGTTTACCCGACTGAAACTTTCTTACTTGTTTTCTTTAAATCTAAAGATTTATTAAAACAACCAAAAAAGGTAGAAAACTGGAAAACAAATTTTTACCCGAACAAGAATTCGAACCTGGGTTTAGCGGACTGCGAAGCGGACGTGCTTCCACCGTACCACGTCAGGCCTGGATGAACCAACGCTATTTATGAGTTTGTTGGAGATGCTTATGCATTGATTTATGAAGGGAACTTTAAGATTGTAAGCAGAGGTAGCTTTAATCGCAATATCTTTTGTACAAAGATTGCAGATAGTTCAAAAACATAGATAACATGAACAGTGTTCACCACAGAACCGATGTTGTTGTGAACCAGACCTAAACGTCTGCATTTCATTTGACATTTCTCAATTTCAGACCAACTTAATTTGAACCATGTAAAGATACACAATCGAGCAACGCGTTAAAGTTTTTTAAGCCTTTTACGAAAATAGGCGTTCAAATCAAAATGCATTTCGTGCACTTCGTGATGTTTTTTTGATTAGCATAATCTACCAAATGTGTCCACAATCTGGAGAATTGTACGCAACTTTTAGCAAACTGGGTCTGTAGGAGATGTGAAAACACCTGTGCATGCTCGCCCAGTTCGTTTGGTGCGGCTTATGGGCTGGCGACGTCATTGGACCATACTTCTTCGAAATGAGGCCGGTCAGGTAGTTACTGTGAATGGTGTTGGCTATCGTGAGATGATAACGAACTTTTTATGGCCCGAAGTGGAAGATATGGATGTGGACAATATGTGGTTTCAACAGGACGGTGCCATTTGCCACACGGCTAACGAAACAATGGCTCTTTTGCGCAACAAATTCAATGGGCGTGCTATCTCACGTCGTGGCGATGTCAATTGGCCGCCAAGATCATGTGATTTGACACCGTTGGACTGCTTTCTTTGGGGTTATTTGAAATAAAAGGTGTACGTCGATAAGCCAGCAACAATTCAAGAGCTATAGGATGAGATAATTCGGCACATTAACGGCATATAACCTCAATTATGCCTCAGCGTCATCGAAAATTTGGACCATCGGATGGAGGTGTGCCGCCGAGGTCGCGGCGGCCATTTGGCCGATATTATGTTCCATACATAATTGAACCATACCAATATTATCATAATAAAAAGAAATGACAATAATTTCCTAAATAATTTGTGTTTTATTCAAAATCAACAACGGCCCTTAAAATTTAACCACCCTTTATGATGGGTAAATTTGGCCTTTTTTTTAGCTAATCAAATAAAGACTTTTCATAAAGGACATTTAAGGATTAAAATATTCCACTACCATTTTTGTCGGAAAAATTGAGTGGGGGTCACCAGAACACCAAAGTTGTAAATCAAGCTCTTTACGCTTAATTAGCAAAATTACACGCCAGTTTATACAAAAAACAAGTAAGAAATTTCATTCGAGTAAACCAACTTAAGGATCCCCTCTCCTTCAGTCCCAAAAGTATTCATAAATTTATTTTTTTTTCTATTAATTAAATTATTATGAACTTAAATTGCATTTGACAACAATAAAGTGCAGTGGTTTTAAAGTTATATGCTGCTAACTTTGATGCAAAGAAGTCCATTTGTGTGGGAGGTACCAAAAGGGGCGTGCCAATAACGCCCACATTTCTCTGGACTCTAGGTACTTTAAAATCATTACACTGTAAAAAATTTCAAGTATTTGTATGAACTGATATTAAAGCTTTAAGCCGTAACTTTTGATGCAAAATGATCCATTTGTGTAGGAAGTACAAAAAGGGGCGTGGCCACTTCGCTCATTTGTCTTTACGTGTTAGCGACTAGCAAACTAAGACTTAATGTCTGAGAGATTTCTTATTGGACCATCAATTTATTCTACAAAAATGATCTAATAAACATTCAAAATAATAGGGTCGCTCTTCTGTTTCACAAATGCTGTTGGACAGTGTTATTACTATCAACAGTTGTTGGTTAAATAGAGTACATTTATAAATTGTAAATTCTATCATCCGGCTAAGTTCGAAGATGGGCCGTATTGGTCCACTCCTTCTAGTACCTCCCCCACAAAGGGTTAACATTTAGTGAAATATTGATTATTTAATAACTTCTATACTACTTATTTGAATCCTCTGTAATTCTACACATAGTGTTAGTTTATTAGTCACTATTACCTTGAGAAAAATGGGCAAAGTTGCCACGCCCATTTTGGCACCTCCCACACAAATGGACAATTTTGAATAAAAAGTTAATAGCTTATAAATTTATTACCAGTGCATTTAAAGACTTGAAATTTTGTACATGGTTTAATAGTACCTACAATATAGTGAAAAATTGGCGTTATTGTCATGTTCCTTTTGATACCTCCCACACAAATGGACCATTTTGTACCAAAAGTAACCTGTTTATAACTTTAATACAGTGCATACCAATACTTGAAATTTCGTACAGTGTAATGCTATTATAGTACCTAGAGTCCAGGGAAAAATGGGCGTTATTGGCCCTTCGATTTTGGTACCTCCCACACAAATGGACTTTTTGTACCAAAAGTTAACAGCTTTCAACTTTAATACTAGTGCATACAAATACTTGCAATTTCGTACAGTGCAGTGCTTTTATAGTACCTAGAGTCTAGAGAAAAGTGGCCGTAATTGCTACGCCCCTTTTGGTACCTCCCACACAAATGGACCATTTTACACCATAAGTAAACAGCTTTTAACTTTACATACTTTAAATTTATTGAATGCAATTTAAAGTGATAATAATTTAAATAAAACAAACAAATAAATAAATTTACAAATATTTTTTTGAGACTCAAGGTGAGGGGATTCATTAGTCGGTTAACCCGACTGAACTGTCTTACTTGTTTAAATTGCAGATTGATACGGTCCCATCTGGAGGCCAAAGAATCAACTAAAACCTAATAATTCCAAGCTTGGCCAGCTCTGACCAATTTATGCAATTCTAAACCCCAACTAAAATAAAAGTAATGTTAGAAAGCTAAAATTCCTAGTCAAATTGTTTGTCAGATGGAAAGAAATGAATGTATGCATTACATACCCCCAGTGTCTATGTATTTCTTCTATTTACATAAGGAAACAAACGAAACTACATGTGATACATACATATAAAATAATTTCATTACATTTTATTTTACGACTCATACATAAATGAATACATAAATTTCTCCCTCTTCCTTGCCAACTTTTACTTACTTTGCAATGACTTCAGATGTTCGTTCCGAAAGGAGGAACAAACAAAACCCTTTCAAAAGTCTACTAATACTACAACTAAGTAAACCACTTCCTCCAGCTCTTGACAGTCCGGGAGTTCGCCCGCACAATGGAAAAACGTTCAACATTTTATGAAAGTTGAATGTA
The DNA here is from genome assembly GCA_963930755.1 of Eudasyphora cyanicolor. Classification (NCBI taxonomy): domain Eukaryota; kingdom Metazoa; phylum Arthropoda; class Insecta; order Diptera; family Muscidae; genus Eudasyphora; species Eudasyphora cyanicolor. The sequence continues at coordinate 38,210,836 of OZ005734.1, read as the reverse complement.
GATATTCTGTGGATGTGCGGAGCAACCACCACCAGCATCATCGCTGGGACAACTATTATGGTCACATGACTTTTCTTTGCAATTGCCACCGAACTAGTCCTCATTTAGGAATCTAAGCAGGGAAGAAAAAAACTGAAATGTCCTGGACAAATAGAACACAAGAATACGGGTAAATCTGAAAGTTGTTGTGATATTCACTAGACGATAGTCTTTGTTGAGTAGAACAAATCCTCAGATTGAACTTGACCACAATGAGTTAATTGAATTCGAATTTTTCCCCAGAAGAGTTCTCTGAAAATTCAATTGGAATGCGACCTTTCGCCCTTTTCTACTCCGTAAAACCTACGATCCATATATAAAATATATCCACGTTTTAAAAACTAATTTTTGTTATAGAAAAAATAATTTCCTGCATCAAATGATGAAAGTATCAAATAGTAACGAAAATTACAAAAATGCAGTTGGAAATTTTTTTCTGGGCGCGTCCGCCCCCTATGTTTCGCCATTATGTTGTTTAAAGGTAAAATTCAAAATCTACAATCGTTCAATGCGAAATGGGGACACATTGCTCCATGTGCTAATTTAGCTTCTCCATTAAGGTCCTTTTCGATTTAACTTATGGTTATTTCGATTCTGAAAAATGTGTTGTCCCTTCGATTGTAAATTCTGAAAAATAGTTGATCTTTTCTAATGATGTAGTGCCAAGAATTAAACATAGCTGCTATTTACAAATTCTATAATTTGGTATAAAAGTACAGTTTTTGGGAAAAGGACAACGAAATCGCCATTAGTGATGCACCAGAGAAACAATTTTTCAACCGATCTGGCTGAAATGTTCCTACAAATAAATTCGCTCTAGAGCGAAAATAAGGATATTTTGTTATCACTTATTTTGTGATAATTTTTGAATTTCCTTAGCAAAACATAAAATGGTAATATCTCGCTAAATAAGCGTCATAGAGCGAAAATAAGGATATTTTGTTATCACTTATTTTTGTGGTAAATTTTAAAATTCCTTAGCAAAACTTAAAATGACAATATCTCGCTAAATAAGCGTTCTAGAGCGAAAATGGTATATTGTGACCTTTTCGCAGATTGTCCCTTTTATATGAAAACAATAGATAACTTTAATATGTCAGTGACCTATTCAACTACTGGTCTTAAATAATAACTTTGTTGCCAAATCCTTCAATGACAAAATAATACATAGTGGGTAAAACACGACAAAAGGTTCACTTTTTTCAATTTTATTGCAATAGTACTGTGGGTTAGGTTACGAAGACACAGGGTGTCAAAGTTTGAAATGTTGACCATTGTATCTCCTGACTACGTGGACAGATTTGAATAAACAGTGGTTTATATGACAGCTATTTAGAAACGCACAAAATGTACATTGATAATGTTTTGCAAATATTTAATTTTCACACTTTTTTCTCGCGACTTATGTTTTGCTCGCGATTTTTATTGTGGTCCGCGGATGGGATTCTATATCTTTAAACTACACAAATGAAGCCCATTCTGTTTACTATATCAATACAACTTTTCATAATAGGTATTAATTATTTTATAACAAGTAAAAGCGTTAAGTTCGGTCATGCCGAATCGTATATACCCTCCACCATGGATAGCATGTGACCTCACAAAATAACCCAAACCTATAGAAAATATCACCGAAAAACACAAAAACAAGTAAGAAAGTTTCAGTCGGGTAAACCGACTAAGGTATACCCTCACTTTGTGAGTAATGTAATATTGAATATTACACAAATTATTGTCAATTTTTGTGGGAGGTACCAGAAGGGGTTTAAGAAATACACCTATATTTCGCTGAACAGTAGATACATTGCACTGTGCCGAATTGTAACCGTGTATATGGACTGGTATATTAACGTTGAGATATTAAATTGTGGTATAATTTGGCCATTTTGTGTGGGAGGTACAAAAAGGGGCGTGGTGATAACGCTCATTTTTCACAGGACTATAGGCATTATAAAAGCATTACACTTCACAAAATTTCAAGTAATTGTATAAACTGATATTAATGTTATAAACTGTTAACTTTTGGTGCAAAATGGTATCTTTGTGGGAGAGGTACCAAAAGGGGCGTGACAATAACGCCCATTTTTCAATGCACTGTAGGCACTATAATTTTTTACATCCACCGCACGAACAGTCCAGTCCATAACGCATTTTCCAAAATCATTGCATTTAACACAAAATGTAAAAAAATTGGCTCTTAATGGGTTAAGAAAACATATATTAGGAAACAAAATATGAAAGTGACTTTTCTCACGTCTCTTTTGTCGTTGATTTTGTACAGATTGATTAGGAAATGACGGAGATATTGCCAAATATATATCCACAGTTTGGAAGCTCCAGATGCTGAGAACTTGATCCGCAGAAAAAAAATTAATGCGTTTTTGGACTCAGAACTAATGGATTCAGCTATTGTGTAAATTTGGACAAAATTGGTAAGGTCCTTGAGGTCCTGTAATAATGAACCAAAAATATTTTCAAAGAGGTAGTGTCCGTAAATTTGCTGTACATTTTTACAGAGCGCGATCTACCAAAATGTTTATTCTGATTCTGGTGGACGTCAACATAGGACACATTCTAAATATAAAATATTTCAAATTACTGCTCCAGAAAGTAAATTATTATTCGCATATGCAAAAGATATTTTGCAATATTTTTCATATGGTCAGTTGGTAATTAAAGTTTATGATATATTTAGATTTTAGGAAATGATTCGGACCGACCTGCAAACATTTCAGTCGAATCCGTTCAATATTACCGGAGTAAATTGCAGTTTTCTAAACACACTCGGAAAAATTTAATAGGTCATATCTCGCGAAAAAATCAAAATATTGCAAAACGGTTCAAATTGTTTTATTTTTTTTCAAATTCTCAACCAGACTAATAAAAAATTTCAAAAAAATCTTGACCTTTCAAAAAATGTTGACACACTTGTTTTATTTTTACCCTATAGGAAGATTTCGAAGAAGTCACACTTCTTAACAAAAACGATTTAAAAAATTCAGCAAAATCTGTTTTAGCTGAAATAAGTATATGGATTGATTATTAGAAGCAGAAGAATGATAAGCCATCAAATGCATTAGATGCTATTTCAGTTTGTGATGAAGACATGTTCCCAAGCGTTTTTACCCTTTTGCAGATACTGGCCACAATACCTGTGACAACGACATCTGCTGAGCGAAGTTTCTCGACGCTAAGAAGAATAAAAAATTATCTCCGGAACAGAATGGAAGGAAAAAAGCTATCTTATCTGGCTTTGATGTCTATATTCAAAAAATCGAAGATTAAATTTTTAACTCTTACGTATTTTATTATAAAAAGTTTTACTGATCTAGTACTAGTACACATTTATATTTAGGAATAAAATTCGAATGAAAAACTAAGGAACTTAACTTCCATTACCTACACAATAATTGTTTATCTTTGTTATGGAAAAAAATGTTGGGCCCCCCCCGAACCAAAATCCTGGATACGTCCCTGGTGGGATGTACCAAAAGGGGCACGGCAAAATCGCCAATTTTTCACTGGACTGTAGGCACTATAAAAGCATTACACTGTACAAAATTTCAAGTATTTCTAAACACTGGTATTAATGTTATAAGCTTTTAACTTTCAGTGCAAAATGGTGCATTTGTGTGGGAAGTACCGAAAGGGCGTGGCAATTTCGCCCATTTTCCTCGAGTTAATAGCGACTAACAAACTAATACTATGTGTGGAATTTCAGAAGATTCGAATACAACATTTTCACAACAATTTCACAACATTTTAACCCTTTGTGGGGGAGGTACCAGAAGGAGTGGACCAATATGGCCCATCTTCAAACTTGTGGTAAAAAAATATTACCACATACGAAATTTGAAGTCAATCGGTTACTCCTTTCGAGAGTTATCGTGCGCACCAGCCAGCAGACAGACAGACAGGCAGACAGACGGACATTGCTCATTCGACTTAAAATGACCCAAAACGGATTTCCGCCGAACATACTTGGGGTCTTAGGTCACTCCTTCGATGTGTTACTCTTTTTTCCGTAGCAAATGATATATGTATACTAGGGCGGGTCGATTTAAAAATCGCCCATTGCTCAGTGAAAATCGTATTCTAGCGATCAAAATAAGAAACTTTGCCGAAGGAACCATACCTCTAAAACAAATTCTGATGTCCCGGAAAAAATCCCACTTTGACCCATTTAGAGTGCTCCAATCGAGTCCAAATGTATGGAACCCCCAGGGGGTTCCAGGGGGTGTGCCACTGGCATGGGTGGGTCGGGCCTCCAAAGTTAGTGGGGGTCGGTCATACATTTGGACTCGATTGGAGCACTCTAAATGGGTCACAGTGGGATTTTTCAAAATTTGACCCTACCCAAAAGTTAGACACAAATTCCGGGACATCAGAATTCGTTTTAGAGGTATGGTTCCTTCGGCAAAGTTTCTTATTTTGATCCCTAGAATACGATTTTCACTGAGCAATGGCGACTTTTTTGCCTCCCCACAAATCGACCCGGCCTAATGTATACCCTCGTCACACTAAAGTGAGGGTATAAATATAGCAGATGAGGACAGTAGGAGTCATAACAAGTTAGATGCTATGTATGGGAGCTATATCTAAATATGGATCGATATAGCCCATTTGCAATCCCAAACAACCTGCAACTATAAGAAGTATTTGTACCAAATTTGATCAACCTAGCTCTATTATTGCGGACTGTAGCGTGATTACCACAGACGGACGGACGGGCGGATGGACGGACAGACGGACATGGATAAATCGTCTTAGAATTTTACGACGATTAAGAATATATATACTTTATGGGGTCTCAGATCAATATTTAGAGGTGTTACAAACGGAGTAACAAAATGAATATACTCCCCATCCTATGGTGGAGGGTATAAAAAGCTGATTTCACGCTTTTTTGAAAGAAGAATAGCGGCAGTTTTGACGCGATCGGAATAAAATTGAAAAAAAGTGGGCCGTGCTTTTCCCCTAGTATTATTTGTAATCAATAAATTCTTTACTATTTTATCGCCAAACTTCGAAAATTGGAGCCAACTTGTTTTCTAATAACTGTTAGATAACTAAACTGACTGCCTATTATGGAGAAGATAACCCATGGGATACTCTACTAAGGCTTAAATAACCAAACTATGGAGTAGATTAACCATGCGTCTTCAACTAGGGAATATATGTATATACCAATAGATCGTCCACTAAGGAGTAGATAAGCAAACTGGCCATCAATTATGGAGTAGATAAACCAGTTGTTCATCATGAAAGTAGTAGATAAACCATGAGGTACTCAACTAATAAGTAGATAACTCAAGTGGTCGAAAACTAAGGAGTAGATAAACCAACTGGTACTTTATTGTTGGTTGCAAATAACCAAACTGGTTCTCTAGTAATGCGTAGATAACCAAACTTTTACTCTACTACGGATATATATAACGGGTTTTCCATTAAGGACAAAACAATTTTATATGTTAATAAAACACTGAATATTTAAGATATCGAGTTCAAATTTATTCCAGGTGTAGTGCAAATGTTACATTTTAAGAATGGAATTCGGTATCGGCCATATGATCACAGCGATCTATTGTTTGGACCCAATTTTCCACAACTCTTGCACACATTTCGACCGGAACTTTGGCAATTTCCCGACGCATGAACGAGGTGGCCGGACCAATTCGGGCGATATAAAGTTTAATATTACCTAACGATAGCGAACACCATTCAGAGTAACTGCATGACCGGCCTCATTTCGAAGAAGTATGGCCCGATGACGTCGCCAGGTGTTTTCACATCCCCTACAGATCCGGTTTGCTGCAATTTGCGCACAATTCTCCCGATTATGGACACATTTGGTCGATTATGCTGATCAAAAAAACATCACAAAGTGCACGAAATTCATTTTGATTTGAACGCCCATTTTAACGCGTTGCTCGATTGTGTATCTTTCAAATTGAGTTAGTCTGAAATTTAGAAATGTCAAATGAAATGCAGAAAAAACTTGACGTTTAGGTGTGGTTCACATTCGACATCGGCCCTTACAATCTAACCACCCTTTAGAACGAGAAAGCAAATGCCTTGGCATCTAGAGACTTGCAAACAACAACCCTAGAGAAAGCAAAACCTTTCGTAGTTACGCGTTCTGAACTAAAAATATGGGCGAAGAACGCTCATATCACGCTATGGAATAGTGAAAACGTTGGGAAAACAAGGAAAGTGTTGTGGGGTGACCCAAACGAGTACAAGACAAATACCTTGCTGGCATTGAGCAGGGCAGAGACCAGTAAGATCATGGGTGTCTGTACAGGACACACATGCTTACAAGCATATCTACATAGGATAGGAGTTGTTGATGACAGCGTATGCAGGGCATGCGGGGAGAATGACGAAACGTTGGAGCATATCCTCTGCCAGTGCCCAGCGTTTGAGAACAGTAGATCCCGTTTCTTAGGAAATGATACTATACCAGACTTGACCCAACTTAGGGGCGTAGACTGGAAAACAATTAAGCACTATGTCGATAAGACCGAGTTCCTAAAATAACTTCTCCAAAGGACAAGTCATTAACAATTAGAGCGCACAACAGGCCGAATACTGGGTTATGTGTATGTCCAAGGACATGAGGCGGAGTTTGGCCGCCCCCTCTTCTCAACCTAACCTAATAAATGGAAAGAGAAACACGAGTTACACGCGCTTGAACATTTTCTTCACCCGATGTTGCCAATTTTGAGGCCCTCTGGAGTTATTGTGCCCCACTTTTAGTACCTACCATACAAAATTGCCAAAATATGAAATTTTTTTTGATTTTCCCTTTTTTTTACAATATGGATTATAATTTTTATTGTTTTCTTCGCTGGGATGCTAGCTTTCAAAAAATGGAACAAACATTTGTATACCCTCCATCATGGGATTCATTTGTCACGTCGTTTGTAACACCACTAAATATTGATTTGAGACCCCATAAAATATATATATTATTAATCGTCGTAAAATTCTAAGAGATTTAGCCATGTCCGTCCGTCCGTCTGTTGTAATCACGCTACAATCTATAAAACTTAAGCTAGGTGGCTGAAATTTGGTACATATACTTTTAATATCTGCAGGTATATTGGGATTGAAAATGAGCAACATCGGTCCATATATGGCAACTCCCCGATTCGACTTCTTAACGTCATAGGGACAACAAATGTCAACTGATCGGACTTTAAGTGAACGCGATGTTTTCAGCATTTCTAGCATTTCTAGCCCTTATAGTTTTGTTTCATTTAAATGGTTTCCCGATTTTACCGAGCTTACTACAAATGTGGTCCAAATACAAAAGTACATTCCATGAAAATTGGAATTTTAGAACCAAAAAAAATGTTAATTTGGTTTCATAAAATAGTATGTCTCCAACTATACTAAAAAAAGTATTTAGATATTAGGATATTGTTTTTCTTGTTAGCATTTCGACCTGAACTGTCCGGACGATGTTCATTCCTACTTGCATCTTCAAACATGCATATGTATGAGAATGATGGCTTGTGTATGGTTTGGGTGTTCCTGCTGTCGTTCGTGTGTGCTGAGTCCTTTTTAGAATAAGTCCTTTTCAAATAATTTCCTTTATTCTGTAGACAATAACCATTGTGTTGGGCGGCCATCCCTCCTCCCTCTACCCGTTGACACTTTTCGTTACCAACCATTTTCTTATTGTATCCTTGTGCAAGAGAACTACAATTACAAGCAGACGACGACGACAACAACTCCCACAAAAGCCAACCACCAGTCTTTCTCTCCTCCTTATTCTCATCTTTGTCCTTCCATCATTTATTATTTTACATATTTACTTGTAATAGAAGTTGTTGGAATTGCCAGTCCGGTGGTAGTTCTCGTAGTTGCAGCATGGTTTTCTAGTCATATTCTTCTCCACTTCCTCCATCCCTGGGGTTTTTGTTAACTTTGACTTGACTTGACTTTTTGTGAGGGTTATCAACAGCAGAACTCGATGTGTGGGTGAATTTGAGCTTCAGATAGTTTCTAATAACCATACACGTCCAGATATTCTTAATGTCTGTCGTCTGTTGAAACATTTTAGATACTTGTTGTGGGTGGGGGAGGATTTATATGAGTTTGCTTGTGGCCCAAGCCTTATTGTCCCAAAAGGGTTACATATAGAGATCTAGAGTGGAGGGTATTGACCACAGTTGGGGTATAAATTGTAGATGCTATGGTCATGTTCACTATTTCCACCAAATCCGTTTCTCCCAACTTGTGTCTTTCTTCGCTCATCCTACAAATGTAACATTCTCTTGGAATGTTTCAGTTGATTCGAATAAAAAGAATTGACAGGAAATAGAAAAACTAATGAAACCTAAATATTTAATGAAATATTTTTTCTTGTGTGTTTTCATATGTATTCGGAAAACATTGGTGCAAAGGACGAAAAGTCAAATCGTTTAATCGTTACGTTATCTATAGAACAAACAATTTTATAGAGAAAATAATGTGTTAATATTAATTTGGGTATTAGCTATTTAAATATTGGAATATTTAGGTAATTGATAGACAAATATTTGAATATTAGAAAAAAATGGAATAATTTAATATTTATGTATTAAATATAGTACAGAAGAACACTTATAGTAAATAGAGGAAGACCTCAGAGGTCGACTCTAGTGTAGAGGAAGACCTCAGAGGTCGACTCTAGTATAGAGGTAGACCTCAGAGGTCGACTCTAGTATAGAGGAAGACCTAAGAGGTCGACTCTAGTATAGAGGAAGACCTCAGAGGTCGACTCTAGTGTAGAGGAAGACCTCAGAGGTCGACTCTAGTATAGAGGAAGTCCTCAGAGGTCGACTCTCGTATATAGGAAGACCTCAGAGGTCGACTCTCGTATATAGGAAGACCTCAGAGGTCGACTCTAGTATAGAGGAAGACCTCAGAGGTCGACTCTAGTACAGAGGAAGACCTCAGAGGTCGACTCTAGTATAGAGGAAGACCTCAGAGGTCGACTCTAGTATAGAGGAAGACCTCAGAGGTCGACTCTAATATAGAGGAAGACCTCAGAGGTCGACTCTAATATAGAGGAAGACCTCAGAGGTCGACTCTAGTATAGAGGAAGACCTCAGAGGTCGACTCTAGTGTAGAGGAAGACCTCAGAGGTCGACTCTAGTATAGAGGTAGACCTCAGAGGTCGACTCTAGTGTAGAGGAAGACCTCAGAGGTCGACTCTAGTGTAGAGGAAGACCTCAGAGGTCGACTCTAGTGTAGAGGAAGACCTCAGAGGTCGACTCTAGTATAGAGGTAGACCTCAGAGGTCGACTCTAGTATAGAGGAAGACCTCAGAGGTCGACTCTAGTATAGAGGAAGACCTCAGAGGTCGACTCTAGTATAAAGGAAGACCTCAGAGGTCGACTCTAGTATAGAGGAAGACCTCAGAGGTCGACTCTAGTGTAGAGGAAGACCTCAGAGGTCGACTCTAGTATAGAGGTAGACCTCAGAGGTCGACTCTAGTATAGAGGTAGACCTCAGAGGTCGACTCTAGTATAGAGGAAGACCTCAGAGGTCGACTCTAGTATAGAGGAAGACCTCAGAGGTCGACTCTAGTATAGAGGAAGTCCTCAGAGGTCGACTCTCGTATATAGGAAGACCTCAGAGGTCGACTCTCGTATATAGGAAGACCTCAGAGGTCGACTCTAGTATAGAGGAAGACCTCAGAGGTCGACTCTAGTATAGAGGAAGACCTCAGAGGTCGACTCTAGTATAGAGGAAGACCTCAGAGGTCGACTCTAATATAGAGGAAGACCTCAGAGGTCGACTCTAATATAGAGGAAGACCTCAGAGGTCGACTCTAGTATAGAGGAAGACCTCAGAGGTCGACTCTAGTATAGAGGAAGACCTCAGAGGTCGACTCTAGTATAGATATACATTAATAGATTTTTTAAATAACTCTAACTTTTCCTCAGTTGACTTTATTATGAGTTAACTTTCTATTATGAGTTATTATTTTAATGGAAATTTATAATTTTCTAAAATCTCTTCAAATTTTCTAATTCACGATCCTCTTGTGTAGAATTAAAACTTTCGTTCACAACTAATCTCCGAACACAGGAAATATTATAAATTAAAATGTATTTCACAAAGTTCTGCTTAAGCCTTTCCAACGAGGAGCAAGTACTGCCACTTAAAGATTTTAACCTCCCCGAGCAACCTTATTGCTCTCCTCCTAGCCTTCACTAAAATTATCTCTACAATGAGGGTTGATGTAAACCCTTATCAACAAAAAACACAGAACAAATATTAGAGCTCCTAAAAATTATAGCCACAGCAGAGTGCAGCTCTTTAATCCTTTGGCCATTCGACCACCCACTTAAGTCGGTAGGTACACACAACTCACCTTATTTCCACAAACTTCTCATAGGTCAAAATGTTCTGGGGAAGGGGAAGTGAATGAGCTCTGGTGTGATGTTGGAGCGATAAGTGTTGTGGGAAGAAGCATTTTACTCGAACCACACCTGAACTCTTCCCTCATACGATGGCTCAACCAGGCCAACATTCATCAAAACCAAAATATTTACATAAATACATACAAACGTTAGGGTGTAATGAAAAGTCACCTAGCACATGGTGTGCTATATTAGAAATATGAGAAAAATCTGATTGAACATGGACATGGTGACCATACAACTTGTATTAGGAATATAATTTGACTGTAGCAAAAAATATATTGCTGTTTATACCCTACACCACACTGTGGTACAGGGTATTATAAGTTTGTTTCACGGCAGATGTTTGTAACACCTGAAAATAACACAGCTAGATCCACCTTAAAGTATACCGATCGACTCAGAATCACTAGCTGAGTCGATTTAACGATGTCCGTCCGTCTGTCCATGTAAAGTTGTTCGTCGACTAGAGGTCGCAATTTCACTCCGATCGTTCTGAAATTTTGCAGTTTAGAGTATTTCGCGGCTGTTAAGATCGCTATTGAATTTGGTTGAAATCGGTTCAGATTTAGATATAGCTCCCATATATATGTTTCGTCCGATTTGGCCATTCAGTCCTATAAAAGCTGTATTTTTTTTCATCCAATCGTTTTGAAATTTAGAATGGTAGAGTTTCTTGATCCATGAACCAACATTGCCGAATTTGAAGAAAATCGGTTAAGATTTAGCTATAGCTCCCATATATATGTTTCGTCCGATTTGGCCATTCAGTCCTATAAAAGCTGTATTTTACATCCAATCGTTTTGAAATTTAGAATGGTACAGTTTCTTGATCCATGAACCGACACTACCGAATTTGAAGAAAATCGGTTAAGATTTAGCTATAGCTCCCATATATATGTTTCGTCCGATTTGGCCCTTTAGTTCTATAGAAGCTGTATTTTACATCCAATCGTTTTGAAATTTAGAATGGTAGAGTTTATTGATCCATGAACCAACACTACCGAATTTGAAGAAAATCGGTTAAGATTTAGCTATAGCTCCCATATATATGTTTCGTCCGATTTGGCCCTTTAGTTCTATAGAAGCTATATTTTACATCCAATCGTTTTGAAATTTAGAATGGTAGAGTTTCTTGATTCATGAACCAACATTGCCGAATTTGAAGAAATCCGGTAAAGATTTAGCTATAGCTCTCATATATATGTTTCATCCGATTTTGCTCTTTAGATCCAATCGTTTTTATACCCAACACCACACTGTGGTACAGGGTATTATTTAAGTATAAAATGTCCCAAAAGTAAATTTATGTAAACAATTTATACATGAATTACAAAATTTATATATCAGAGTTATTCAATATTACGAGAGTGGTGTAGGGTATTATATAGTCGGCACCGCCCGACTTTAGCCTTTCCTTACTGGTTTTATCATAATATGTTTCCTATAACGCTATAATTAATATATTTTTATTAAAAATACCTTACAATATGTTTATGGATATTCTAAGAACAATAAAAAATGTTAAACATTTTTGCAGTTAGGTATATTGAAACATTGACTATTTTCAATAATGACTATTTGATGTATTCAGTGCAACCATTTTATGATCATAGGGACCATATTTGGGTAAACACTGCCCATCATATTATAGTTACATAGCAGCCATGATATGGTCTTGCAGAACAAAACATGTGCGGAACATAACTTCGTTAGAAGGGAACCATTTATGATTATGGGGACACATCATTATGTCCATATTATGATCAAGAGGATCACTTTATGGTTATGGGGATTTAATAACTATATCATAATATCAAGCGAACCAAATTTGGACCATGGAAAACATTTAAAGCAATAATATGTTGGCAATTTTGCATTATAATTGTCTAGCAACATGACATGGCCCTATGATCCTTATAGGATCAACAGGAAATAATATATATCATGATTGGAACTATATTATATTCACAACAGTAAAGCGTCACGTGTGAAACAGCCGTTACATTATTCTTTAAATTATTCAAGAAATAAAAATAACAGGGTTATATATCTAATCGATTTAAAATAAATCTGTCTCTCTTTGGTGGGTTATAAATATAAGGTAAATTATTCACTGAAAAGGATTACTGTCAATATCTGTTATTTCAATAAAATGTTGGTTTAAAAACATTTGTGTCCAATCTAATATATCACCTTTTTCTACAGCAGAACATGATGACGAAGATGAAGGCGGGTTGGTGTGGGAATTTTAGAATTAAGTATTTAAGTTAAAATAAATATGAAAAGTTGATGTTAGCCGGTGGCTGTTGGTTCCTCCAAAATATGAAATACCACCACATATGAGTACACTAAGCTCTGCCTCACACTTTCCGACTCACAAAATGTCTGTAAAAAAAAGGGTTAGGTGGGGTTTGTTCTCAAGGATTTCCGCTTGAAGTCCCTAAAATTGCTCATGACGAGGTATGTATTCAATTTATATGAGTGTACTCTTATACGAGTATGTTCAATTGTGTGTGTACAGATACTGTGTGTTTGTTTCGAGTTTGTAGAGGTGGTCATTACATGAACGTCATCCTCTTTCTGCTTTTACTCTGTATGCCCCTTGTGCGATATACAAAAAATTATAAGACTTGAACCTCTAAGAAGGGCGGGCGGGTCCTTTTCATTTAGGAGGGAATTTTGCCTCGGTCATTATTTTTGTTTGCAACCATCTTTACTCATTTGGATTTTGTAATGAGTTGTCTGTGTACGAAGTAAACAGACACCGTTTCCATGGGAAAATACTAGGAAATAGTGTGTACCAGATAAACAAATAGAAATAGAAAAAATTGGACGGAGAAAGCTATACCATATCCCTACCCGTTGGTGTTAAATAAGCACACATAGAGTTACTCAAAATCTTCAAAGGGAGAAAATACATTCAAACGTTAGAGTCCAATAGTCAAGACAACAACCCTGACAAACTGACTTTAAAGACTTATATAAATATGATCTTTTGATGTTTACTTTCCTATTGCCTCCACACCCTAAACTAGAACGTGAAACTAATGACCATTTATATTTTCTGAAAGCTCCGAGGAACATAGAAATACAAAAATCGCGAAATATTAGGTTGAGCCTACAATTTCGAGAAATACATACACAAATAGCAGTATTAATTTAAGCTTAAAACAAAACGTTAGATCAAAGACAATTTGCATTTTTGGAAAGTTCAGAGGAAGCGTAAAAACACAAAAAAATCAAATATATTAGGTTGACCCTGCAATTTCGAGAAATACTCTCACAAATATCGGAATGAAATTAAAGGCTATTTTGGTGAGTTTTTATGGACTCCACATCCTAACAGAACATATTAAACCTAAGACAATATACAGTTTTGGAAAGCTCAGCGGGAGTATACAAATACAAAAATCCAGAAATATTAGGTCGATTCTACAATTTCGAGAAATAAACACACAAATATCTGTATAAAATTACTGATTACACTGTGCAACAAACGATTTTTTTTGTGTCAGAGACCTACATTTTTTTTGTATAGATTGAGGCATACTATTTTATGAAACCAAAATAATTTTTTTATAGTAAAGTTTTTTTTTTTAATTTTTTCTTTCCAATATTCCAATTTTCATGGATGTTATCTTTAGTATTTGGACAATATAAATTTTGCAGCACTGTACTATTTAACCGTGTTTGACCCACTGTTCCCCCTATATGTGCCATGTTTAACTTTTTACCATACCGTACCTTATTTAACATAATTTTCCCCATGGTTTAAATAGAAGTATTCATTTCTAAAAAAGTTCTTAGCTTTGGTTTATATTGTAAGATCTACCATCGCACTCTGGGACCACATTCAATCCATTATGCGCCACTGTACCATATGTAACACTTTTTATTCCACAGTTTTTCCCTTTTTCCCCACTTACCACATTTAACAATTTTGCCACACTTTATCTATTTAACACATTTTTGCCCCACTGCACAATATATGACCCTTTTTGCTGCACCGTACCGTATTTAACCCTTTACCATATTTAATCCTTTTTAAAACCTTTTCGCCCCTCTGTATCATATTGAAAAATTTTTGCTGGTCCCAACTGCAGCATAATTTTAACCTTGTTGGATCACAGTGCTACTAAAAGCATAACTTTAAAAAAACACTTCTTATCTAATATTTATGTTCCAGGAGTTACCCCCTCTCTCATTGCATCCATATTTATACCCACTGTACTTAATGCCCACTGAACTTTTGGACCCACGGTACCATATTTAACCCTTTTGGGTCCACTGAATCATATGTAAAACTTACTTTTTGTCCTACTGTTTAATATATTTCACCATTTTTGACCCACTGTACCATAGTTAAAACATTTTTACCCCACTGTTCCGTAGTTAACGCTTTTGCACCACTGTGCCATTTTTGTCCCACTGTGCCATAGTTAACACATTTTTGCACCACTGTTCCATAGTTAACGATTTTTGTCCCCCTCTATTATATTTAAACCATTTTGTCCTACGTTACCACATTTCAAATGTGTGCCCCACTGTACCATAGTTAACCCTTTAACCTGTACCACATTCAACCCTTTGTCTTGCTGTACCATATTTAACACTTTTTGTCCCATTGTACCATATTTAACCCTGTTTGCTCCACTGTAAAATATTTAACATATTTATGCCCCCACAGTACTATATAGTTAACCATTTAACATTTTTTTGCCAAACTTTACCATATTTAACACATTTTGTCCCACGTTACCATTTTTAACTGTTTTTTCCCCACTGTAACCATTTTTGTCACATGGTACCTTATTTAACCCTTTTTGCCCCACTGAATCATAGTTAATATATTTTTGTCTCATTGTTCCATAGTTAACCCTTTTTGTCCTAAAAGCATGACAACACTTTATATCTCATGTTTAAGTTCCAATTTTGCCAGATTGATTCATTTTTCCCCAATGCACCATAATTAACCCGTTTATAAGTATACCACTGTGCCTCTCAAAGTTAGAATTTCTTAATATCAATTTCGATCTCTAGTTTATGTTACAAAAGATAACCTAGCACCACGTGACCATGTTTAACATTTTTAAACCACTGCACCATATTTTACACTTTTTGGCCCACTGTGCCCCGAAAAGTACGAATACAAAAAAAAAACTGGCTACCCCGATTCGTTGTTCTAAGGACATCCCTCGCTTACGCCCAGATTTTCGTCATTCTAATTCTAGGCGTCAAATTTGTCGGTGGTACCATATTTATCCCTTTCAGTCCCACTGTGTCCCTAAGAGTTTCAAAAAATCGCTTCTTGTTCTAGTTCACGTCCCAAAAACTACTCTCACACCAAATTTCACTATTCTAGCTCTTGCCATTTGAAATTGGCTGTTGTACCACATTTATACCTTTTTACCCCACTGTGTACGTAAATGTTCGAATTTCGAAAAATCCTCACACTAAATTTCACGATTCTAGCTCATTCCGTTTAGATTTTGCGGTGGTACCATATTTATCCCTTTTTGCCCCATTGTGCGACTACTAGTACGAATTTCGAAAAATCCCGTATTATTGCACGTCTTCGTCCCAAGGACTATCCTCCCACCAAAATTCATGATTCTAGCTTCGGCCATTTGAGCTGGGCGATGATCAGTCAGTCAATCAGCCTGTCAGTCAGTCACGCAACAATTTTATATAACGGGTGATCCAAGTACAGATACTTTTTCAATAGCCTTTTTTTGACAGATCACGTGTGAGTCGTGTCATGCTGTCATGTTATTTTTGTTAAGTATTGTTTGGCATTTCATCATGGAAAGACTTACGTCAAACAACGTTTACAAATTATTCAGTTTTATTATCAAAATAATCGTTCGCCAATTGCGCTAAGTCCATTTTTTTTAAATCAAAAAAAACCAGTAAGGAAAGACAGAGTGTCGGGCGGGGCCGACTATATAATACCCTACACCTACCTACCAATGCGAAAATGGGCATTGCGATAAGAATTTGGCAGTGTTCATACATGTAATAAGATAACTTTCTCTGCCGAATTTCGTACAGGTCGGATGTAAAATACGGTTTCTACAGCGCTTAGCTATCAAATCGGGTGAAACATATATATGGGGACTATATCTAAATCTGAACCGATTTTCCCCGAATTTGGCAGTGTTTATTCATGTAATAAGAAAACTCTCTCTGCCAAATTTCGTACTGATCTGATTTAAAATACAGTTCCTACAGCGCTTACATGTCAAATCGGGTGAAACATATATATGGGGGCTATATCTAAAACTGAACGGAATTTCTCCGAATTTGGTACTGTTCATTCACATAATAATAAAACTCTCTCTGCCGAATTTCATAAAGATCGGATGTAAAATGTGGTTTCTACAGCGCTTACATGTCAAATCGGGTGAAACATATATATGGGGACTATATCCAAATCTGAACCGATTTTAACCAATTTTAAAGGAAAGACAGAGTGTCGGGCGGGGCCGACTATATAATACCCTACACCTACCTACCAATGCGAAAATGGGCATTGCGATAAGAATTTGGCAGTGTTCATACATGTAATAAGATAACTTTCTCTGCCGAATTTCGTACAGGTCGGATGTAAAATACGGTTTCTACAGCGCTTAGCTATCAAATCGGGTGAAACATATATATGGGGACTATATCTAAATCTGAACCGATTTTCCCCGAATTTGGCAGTGTTTATTCATGTAATAAGAAAACTCTCTCTGCCAAATTTCGTACTGATCTGATTTAAAATACAGTTCCTACAGCGCTTACATGTCAAATCGGGTGAAACATATATATGGGGGCTATATCTAAAACTGAACGGAATTTCTCCGAATTTGGTACTGTTCATTCACATAATAATAAAACTCTCTCTGCCGAATTTCATAAAGATCGGATGTAAAATGTGGTTTCTACAGCGCTTACATGTCAAATCGGGTGAAACATATATATGGGGACTATATCCAAATCTGAACCGATTTTAACCAATTTTAATAGGGATCGTCCTTGGGCCAAAAAAGAGCACTATGCTAAAGTTCATCACAATCGGACCATAAATACGACCTGCACTTTGATTACAAGAATACATGGACAGACGGACAGACCGACAGACAGACAGACAGACAGACGGACATGGCTAAATCGACTCAGAAAGTGATTCTGAGTCGATCGGTATAATAAACAATGGGTCTATCTCTTCTCCTTTTAGGTGTTACAAACAAATGCACAAAGTCATAATACCCTGTACCACAGTGTGGTGTAGGGTATAAACACTTTCCAGTCGACCCACGACCTTGACACCCATGTACAATATTTTAGCTCTCGTTAAGAGATATCTTTTTGCCATTCACCGATTCCCGAGCCGCCGGACTGGAATCATCGGTCCATATTTCTTCAAAAATGATGCCGGTGAGAACGTAACCGTCAATGGCGACCGTTATCGTGCCAAGATAACCGTCTATTTTATGCCTTCCCACACATCACATAAATCAATGGATTTATTGAGAGAACACTTTGGTGAGCAGATCATTTCACGTTTTGGGCCGGTCGATTGACCACCAAGATCGTGTGATATCACACCGTTAGACTTTTTCCTGTGGGGATATATAAAGTCTAAAGTTTATGCGGACAAACCCGCTTCGATTCAGGCCTTGGAGCAAAACATCACGCGTGTCATTCGCCAGTTACCAGTCAAAATGCTCGAACGAGTCATCAAAAATTGGACTCAACGGATGGACCATCTGAGACGGAGCCGCGGCCAACATTTGATAGACATAATCTTCAAACAAGTAAGAAAGTTTCAGTCGGGTAAACCGACTAAGGTATACCCTCACTTTGTGAGTAATGTAATATTGAATATTACTCGAATTATTCTGTCAATTTGTGTGGGAGGTACCAGAAGGGGTTTATCAAATACACCTTTTTTTTGCTGAACATTAGATACTTTAAATTCATTGCACTGTGCCGACTTAGAAGCATTTATGTGCACTGGTATAAACGTTATGAGACATTAAATTGTGGTATGATTTGGGCATTTTGTGTGGGAGGTACAAAGAGGGGCGTGGCAATAACGCCCATTTTTCACAGGGCTATAGACACTATAAAAGCATTACACTGTACAAAATTTCAAGTATTTTTATACACTGGTTTTAATGTTATAAGCTGTTAACTTTTGGTGCAAAAAGGTACCTTTGTGTGGGAGGTACCAAAAGGGGCGTGACAACAACACCCATTTTTCCCTGGACTGTAGACAATATAAAAGCATAATACTGTACAAAATTTCAAGTATTTTTATACACTGTTATTAATGTTATAAGCTGTTAACTTTTGGTGCAAAATGGTGCATTTGTGTGGGAGGTACCAAAAGGGACGTGGCGACTTCGCCCATTTTTCTCGAGTTGATAACGACTAATAAGCTAATACAATGTGTGGAATTTCAAAAGATTCGAATAAGTAGTATAGCAGTTATTAAAGAATCAATATTTCACAAAATTTTAACCCTTTGTGGGGGAGGTAGTAGAAGGAGTGGACCAATATGGCCCATCTTCGAACTTAGCCGGAGATAGAAAAAAATATTACCACATACCAAATTTTAGGTCAATCGGTTACTCCTTTCGAGAGTTATCGTGCGCACCAGCCAGCAGACACACAGACAGACAGACAGACGGACGGACATTGCTCATTCGACTTAAAATGACCCAAAACGGATTTCCTCCGAACATACTTGGGGTCTTAGGTCACTCCTTCGACGTGTTACACTTTTTTCCGTAGCAAATGATATATACCCTCGTCACACTAAAGTGAGGGTATAAAAATAATTGCCAAAGAATGTTCTTTCAAATGATAATAAACATTCCCCATTCAATTTGAATTTTCTGTGATTTTTCTTTAAAAAAGTAGGGAACCTCGAAATGGATCACGCTATATATATATATATGTGTAGATAGTAACGACATTATTTAAGTTTTTGAAGTTTTTCATTTCGTTCTCGTGTATAATTTTATCAAATAAATACGCATTGTTCTTTTTACAAAAAAATCTCTGGGCTCTGCTGTTTTATTACTCTAACAGAATTTTTAGAAAACTCAAGAGGTGGATAAAAATACAAAAAAAACCAATAATAGGTTGAGCCTACAATTTAGACAAATCAAAACTCAAATATCACAATGAAATTACCGATTACACTATACAACAACAATTTTTTTTTGCGTCCGAAACCTAAATACTCTTTTTTAAAATAGATTGAAGCGTACTATTTTATAAAACAAAAACAATTTTTTGAATTGGTAAGTTTTTTTCTAAAATTCCAATTTTCGTGGAAGTTACTTTTAGTAGCATAAGCTTGATAAAGCCAGGTTACAATTTAAATTAAAGGAAATTACGACGACTAGAAATGCAGAAAACATCGCTTTCACGTAGAAACGACAGTTTAGGAACTGTCTATAAATCAATTAGAAAAAATCAGATTGAAAAACAAAATAGTTTTTGGCTGGCACGAAAAAAAACATTAAAGATAGAAACAAATTTCGCAAGAAATGTAAACATATCTCCTCCAAAAAGTTATTTTTTTTTTAATTTTTCCTTAATTTTTTCTTATTTTATATTTAAAAACTTTTTTATTTAATTATTCAAAGTGAAATTGTTGGTCTTGCCGTGATTTGAACCTGGCTCTCCTAGCGACGAATCAGCATAACATCACACAAACTAGTTCGCATTAGCACTGTTCTGAGGTATATAAGACCACTTTAGCGTATAAGTATTTTTAGCTAACTTGTGCAAAATTGGATCTTATTCACTGCTGTGGATGTTTTCTCTATTAATCGTGTTGTCCGGGGGGTTCATAACCCGCATCAAGTATTTAACTTTTTTGGTATTTTTTTTTAATTTCAAACGTATTACATTTTTTAAAACCTATTTCCCTAACAACATTTTAATATATATGCATTTTTTTTTCATAAAATATAAATATTTTCATGAATATTACAAAAGAACCTATTTGGAAGTGGCAAAAAAATCAAAAACTGCATCTTTGGAAGTACTCTTAATTGTTATTACAAACAAATAATTATATTAAGTTAATGGTTATGTTGTTGTGACTCCATTACTTCCGCAGCTTAAAATAAAAAATTAGTCTACACCATTTTCAACTGTAATTCGAAAAAAATCAATTCAATTTCGAAAAAGATCAATTGAAATTCGAAGATTCCATTTGAAATTCGTAAAAGGTCAATTGAAATTCCAAGATTCCATTTGATATTCGAAAAAAATCTATTTAAATTCAAAATACATCAATTGAAATTCGAAACTCATCAATTGAATTTCGAAGCACATCAATTGAAATTCGAAAAACATCAATTGAAATTCGAAACACGTCAATTGAAATTCGAAAAACATCAATTGAAATACGAAATACATCAATTGTAATTCGAATTTTTCCATTTGAAATTCGTAATACACCAATTGAAATTCGAAAAACATCACTTGATATTCGAAATACATCAATTGAAAATCGAAAAATGTAAACAAATCTGTACATTAGATTGGGTAGAATTTATTTAAACACATTTGCTGAATAAATCTTAACATATAATGTAATGAACAGAAAACATATAGATGATATTATCTTTTATGAATATTTATTCAAAATTAGTTGAAACAAAACATATTTAAATATTTTAATATTAAAGGTTTAAGACAGACAAATTGTATCACTTATATGTTACCCCATCTAATATACAGCATTGATTTTGTTTACATTTTACGAATTTCAAATGATGAATTTCGAATTTCAATTGATGTTTTCCGAATTTCAATTGGTGTATTACGAATTTCAAATGGAAAAATTCGAATTTCAATTGACGTATTCCGAATTTCAATTGACGTATTCCGAATTTCAATTGCAATTTTACGAATTTCAAATGATGTGTTTCGAATTTCAATTGATGTTCTTCGAATATCAAGTGATTTGTTTCGAATTTCAATTGATGTTTTTCGAATTTCAATTGACCTTTGTCGAATTTCAAATGGAATATCCGAATTTCAATTGATATTTTTCGAATTTCAATTGATATTTTTCGAATTTCAAATGGAATCTTCGAATTTCAATTGCCTTTTTTCGAATTACAATTGAAAATGGGGTAGTAACCATTTGTATTTTTGAAAAGTTCTAGGGGAGTATAAAAATACAAAAATTCAGAAATATTAGGTTGAGCTTACATACAACATTGAGATATTATCAAATACTAGTTTCCCAAGGAAATAGTGTACATTACGTTCGTTTTTCAAAAGAAGCCCTGTTGTCCTTCGGCAACATAAATTTTAATGATGACTTTACCTTCTCAACCTCTTGCTTGACAATATAAAATGAATTTCACATACGCGCGTGTACAAAATTCTAGCACAAAT